>SJYX01004690.1:0-253491 GCA_006410675.1 Oreotragus oreotragus
TGTTGATGTATGGCAAAACCAATACAATATTGTAAAGTAATTAACCTCCAATTAAAATAAATACATTTAAAAAAATGAGTAACTAACACTTTCATTTTCTATTATATTTCTATTTAATGGTAGAAGAAAGGGAAATAGTAGAGACGCAGAACGAGCACCTCTAGCCTGTAATTTCTCAGGCTCCTTCATCTTCTCACAAGAGCTCTTTATCACAAAAACTCTGAACTCTCATTGTGATCCTGACATGGGACCTAAACCGACTTGACAAAACGGCAGTCTTATTTTAAGGCCTTATCTGACCTAGATGCCACACATCTGAGACACTCCAGCAACCAGAGAAACAGAGGAGAGACCGTCTTCTCTGTAAATTGCTACAATCCCCCAACACAAGCTAAAGACCCAGTTTCCTCACTCGTTTTCAGCGCACTGCAGGCAGCCTTTTCTACACTGAGTTCACTTCCCTCCCAAGGTCATGTTTTAGAGCCAAATGCAGGAAAGCAATTCAATGAAAGCAATTCAATTTTTAAGCTGCAAAAATCTCTATGAAACACATAAATATTATTTCATTCATTACTCTGATTAGCCAGCCAGTGGTTCCTAACCTTTTCAAACAAAGGTCTGTTGTGTTTTTTTTTTAAGTTAAAAAAAAAAAAAAGATTCCCTGAATNTCAATTTTTAAGCTGCAAAAATCTCTATGAAACACATAAATATTATTTCATTCATTACTCTGATTAGCCAGCCAGTGGTTCCTAACCTTTTCAAACAAAGGTCTGTTGTGTTTTTTTTTTAAGTTAAAAAAAAAAAAAAGATTCCCTGAATCCTGACTATTAAGCATCTAATACGCTTGGCCTTGAGCAAGGTGCTAGGAGTACAGCCACAAAACAGACTGGGATTCGCCTTTCCTGGAGCTGGCATTCCTGTAACTGGGAGTCTTGTCTATTTCTTGTAGAAGCCATTGAGTGGGGAAAGCATGAAACATCTGGCATGAGTTTAGAGCTACCTTTTATTTTGCTAGTCACGATGGCAGCTCTGTTGTACGTTTGAAAAACTATGTATGCTTGCAAGACATAGTACTTACTTAGTCACAGACAATGCTTAATTCATAAAGGGATTGTGGACCCCTTGCAATAATCTTGAGCCTTCCACCTACAGCCCTCCACTCCAGCACAGGATTCTGTGGCTCCAAGGTCCTGAGCTCTGAAGGGTTCCACCAACTTTCTAGATACTTTATGCCCATTCATGGAATCTCACACCTCTTCCAGGGCTTCACAAACCCTGATTGTGAGCCAAACACTCACTCCCAATCTCTGGTATTCAGCAAATAGTCCAGCTCTGCAGGGGAAAGACAGTTTAGTCTTCAGAGAGAAGCCTCAGGATGCCAATTAGGAGGTAATAAAGGCCAGGGCACTTCAGTCTCAGAGAGAAGCCAGCCAGAAGTGTTGACAATTGGGCTTCAAGAACTAAGTCCTGTTGTGGCAAAGCAGCCCTTGTTTCTAAGTTTGTCCTTAATGCTATTCATGGATTTTTAGGAGGGTCCTTCTGGACATGATGGACTTCTGACATCCCTGATGGGCAGCACAGAGATAAGTCAGAGTAATTCTTAAAGGAAATGGGTAGGAACCAGCACTGTGGGCCACGAAAGGTTGACAAGGATCTCTGAGATTTGGATTCCAGGAGAGTCCTTACATGGAGGAAAGGTGAAGTTCTGTGCTGAAAGAAGTGACTTACCTGACTTTACAATGTATTCCAGACCCATGACTTTCCTGCCTAGAAATTTTCTTACTGCATCACCTTCTTTATCAAGATCATTCCTGACATCAAGAAGTAGGATTTATCTATCCCAGAGAATCTATTTATGAATAAATTAATTGAACAAACACTTACTGGATTTTTCTATATGCTGGGAACTATTGGGCTGGCCACGGAGGATACAGTAATGAATAGCAGACAGTCCAGGCCTCGGGTTCTTACACTCTGGTAAGAGAAGCAGATAACTAAGCAGGCAGGCTGCGAGTCTACAGTAAGCCTCTGGGAACAATAGCAGGGCCTTCTAGTCCAGTTGCTGGGAAAGAGGCAGTGGTGTTGGAAGGAACTGAGTGTTCTGCTCTGGTACCTTCAGGTGGTACCTGAACAGGGTCTTCAAGATTAACTAGGAAATAAGGAGGGGAGGGTTGGGAGCTCCATGCAGTAGTGCAGCATGTTGAAAGACCAGAAGCAAGCATAAGCATAGGATCTGAGTAGTTGGAGTATTAGTACAAGGGAACAAGTGTTAAGGAATAAGGATGTAACTAGATGTCAACAGGTGTCAAAGTGGGAGGATTCTATGGGCCAGGTTAAAGTGGCGCGGATTTAATCTAGAGGTCTAGGGAAGCCATAAAGGGGAAATGGTGAGTCAGTCGGATCTGTGGTTTTAAAATGTTTCTGTGTGCTGTATGGAGAATGAATCAGAGGGCAGTCAAGAAGGTTGGTTGGGGAACCATACAGTATCTGGACAGCAGGTGACGGTGGTAGATAGAGGGTGGAGAGAAGTAGATGTAACTGAGAATATTTAGAAGGAAGGGTCAAAACGCCATAATGAGTTATTTAAAATCTGTGTTCACAAGAGAAGCCCCAAAATTCCTTGCCAGTGACATTTAAAACCCATCAATTAGTAAGACAGATTTATAGGTTCTCTTAGAAGTCTAACACAGAAAAACGGGCAAGCTATCTCATGATGAGTTCTGGCCACAGACCTGGTCTCACTTCCTTCAGGCCTTGGACCCTGGGAGCTCTGCTGCTGTGTGCTATGCTTATCACTCCGTGGTGTGTCTGACTCTTTGCAACCCCATGGACTGTAGCCCTCCAGGCTCCTCTGTCCATGGAGATTCTCCAGACAAGAATACTGGCATGGATTGCCATCCCCTCCTCCAGGGGATCCTCCCAACCCAGGGATCGAACCCAGGTCTCCTGTATTGCAGGCAGATTCTTTACCATCTGAGCCACCAGGGAAGCCTGGGGGCTCTGCATGCCTGAAAATCTACATGATTAGTTTCAGTTCAGGTTTCAATTAGGTTAACCTCAGCTCTGTCAACTTCTAATTTCAGTTCAGGTTTCAGTTTCATGATTAATCCCCAACCCCTAGAGCCTACTCAAACTCATGTCCATTGAGTCAGTGATGCCATCCAACCATCTCATCCTCTGTCGTCTCCTTTTCTTCCCACCTTCAATCTTTCCCAGCATCAGGGTCTTTTCAAATGAGTCAGTTCTTCACATCAGATGGCCAAAATATTGAAGTTTCAGCTTCAGCATCAGTCCTCCCAATGAATATTCACAACTGATTTCCTTTAGAATGGACTGGTTGGATCTCCTTGCAGTCCAAGGGACTCTCAAGAGTCTTCTCCAACACCACAGTTCAAAAGTATCAATTCTCCAGCACTTAGCTTTTTTAATAGTCCAACTCTCATATCCATACATGACTACTGGAAAAACCATAACTTTGACTACACAGACCTTTGTTGGCAAAGTAATATCTCTGCTTTTTAACATGCTATCTAGGTTGGTCATAACTTTCCTTCCAAGGAGCAAGCATCTTTTAATTTTGCAGCTGCAGTCACCATCTGCAGTGATTTTGGAGCCCCCAAAAGTGAAGTCTGTCACTGTTTCCATTGTTTCCCTGTCTATTTGCCATGGAGCATTGTTTCCCCATCTATTTGCCATAATTAATTTCACTCCCAGACTAATCGTCAGGAAGTCTTCTATGGAGATAACAAGTAATGAGATTGCAGCGAAAAGGGGAGAACTCTCAGATATACATAGAGAGAATCAGTGTTGTTGTTTGGTCACTAAGTCATGTCCAACTCTTTTGTGACTCTCTGGACTGTATATACATAATATATATATATTTGGGGGGGGGGCTCCAAAATCACTGCAGATGGTGACTGCAGCCATGAAACTAAAAGACGCTTACTCCTTAGAAGGAAAGTTATGACCAACCTAGATAGCATATTCAAAAGCAGGGACATTACTTTGCCAACAAAGGTCTGTCTAGTCAAGGTTATGGTTTTCCCAGTGGTCATGTATGGATGTGAGAGTTGGACTGTGAAGAAGGCTGAGCGCCGAAGAATCGATGCTTTTGAACTGTGGTGTTGGAGAAGACTCTTGAGAGTCCCTTGAACTGCAAAGAGATCCAACCAGTCCATTCTGAAGGAGATCAGCCCTGGGATTTCTTTGGAAGGACTGATGCTAAAGCTGAAACTCCAGTACTTTGGCCACCTCATGCCAAGAGTTGACTCACTGGAAAAGACTTTGATGCTGGGAGGAATTGGGGGCAGGAGGAGAAAGGGACGTCAGAGGATAAGATGACTGGATGGCATCACTGACTCGATGGATGTGAATCTGAGTGAACTCCGGGAGTTGCTGATGGACAGGGCGGCCTGGCGTGCTGTGATTCATGGGGTCGCAAAGAGTTGGACATGACTGAGCGATAGAACTGAACTGAACTGAATGTATTTATGCGTATAAATTTTCCCTTAGGAGTTTATATATATATGACCCCTTTCAAGGGAAAACTCCTAAGAATTAGTTTTAACAATGATCTGTTTCCCATCCTGAAAAACTTCTGTAGTGGCCAAAGGACAAGCCTGAGGCTAAACCCACATTTCAACCCTTCATCAGAAGAGGGTGGAGATGAAGGAGAAGGGACCTGGCAGGCCGTTCCAGTTGAGTCAGAAAAAAACGAATAAGGTAACAAGATATTTATAAAGCAGGACAGAGTGTTTTTGAGAGAGGTGAACATATTGTAAACAGATGATAAGAACTTGACAGAGCTGAGGTTAAGAATCCCTGAGGGCACCCACCTAATAGGCTATTTAAGAAAGAAAGGGCTGTTCTTAGAAACAGGAAATTCCTGGGCAGCGCAGCACTAGCGAAGTACTCTGAGGGTGGAGACAGGAGGACGCTACGCCCCTGACGTCTGTACTCTCACCATATTGCCTGCTGGCACACAGGTCACACTAAATGTGAATGAATGAATAAAGAATAATAATCTAATAGAGAAAATACTTCATATGTGCAGGTTTGATAAGGTCAAGTACTGACTTTGACCTAATGACACTTGTGGGAAAAGGGTCCTTGGAGGGGCAAGTCTGAACTCTCTTGACAAGGCAGCACAGTCCCTCGGTGCTGAAGGGATTCATCTTTGAGCTAATGAGATGTCTTTGAAGCTTCTGGAGGTCCAGGCTTCTGGACAAGCAACCCAAAAGGAGCTGAAGAAATCCTAAGCTTCCTGCACTTCTGGATCTTAAAAGGAAGACTTCCTGAAATGGACCCCTTTGGGCATCCAGTGCTCCTAGCAGGACACCAAGGAAAGTGCAGTGCTTGCCCCTCACTGGAGGAGACTCACTGTGTCTGATGGTGGCTGTGAGTGAGTGAGATAGAGGAAGCAGGTGTGTGTGTGTATGCACACGTGCGTGCGCATGACTGAGACTGTGATTTATAAATGTATCAAAGGAAGAATTCTATGCTTATTTGAGTTTTGACTTAAATTCCCTCTCTTGGGATCATCTGTAGGAAAAGCTAGCCGTAATTTACTAGTGTTCAGCAGTACCATTTCCTACCAACAAAAGAGAACCATCTGATTAGTCCTAGGTTTGAAGAACAGATCTTTGTGCCTATTAGAAGTGTGGGAAGATATTAAAATATATCCCAATGTGAGGTTTCTTGCAGAGGATGTCTTGCTTCTTTCTGGCATCTCAACTGAGTTGTAAGTAGAAAGGGGTGTGAGATGATGTTTATTAAATAAACAAGATGTTACTATGATGGGAAATTAGTGCAGACACATAGAGAATATTCTACAAATGGAGGGGATTAAATCAGGGAAGGAGGGAGGGGGAGCAAAGATATTATTTAAAAGGCACACCACCTTGCTTACGAGGATACAGTGGAAAGGATTCAAGGAGGCCTTGTTCATTCACACATTCATTCATCCTCTCTTAAAAAACTCCGTTTAATGGACTTAGTGTCTGCCGTGTGTCAGGTCCTGGGCTGGAAGATGGTTGGACAGTAGTGGATAAAGCGTGTATAGTCCTTGCTCTCATGGATCCTATAGTCTAGTGGAAAGGAGAGGCAATAGACAAAGAAAAATGCGAGTGCCCTGAAGAAAAAGGGCTATAGACACAAGAGAATAACAGGGAAGGCCCGCTTTGGATTGGACATCTTCTTGGAGAAGGTGCCATTTAAGCTGATGCCTGAAAGATAAGCAGGATTCAGTCACGTGAAACCCTTGGGGAAGGGCATTCTGGGCAGAAGGAAGAGCTCTGCATTGACCTAAGGCCAGGAAGGACTTGGCATTGAAGAAATTGAAAGACCAGGACAGTGTGCCTGAGGCTGGAGGGAGCAGAGACAAGAGATGAAGAGGGAGAGAGGGGAGGGCCCAGATTCCACAGGGCCTGGGAGAGCCCAGGACGGAGCTTAGATTACATTTGGAGGGCAGTGGAAGTTAGGGTAGAGGCATCATGGAGTTTAAGTTTTTAAACAGTCTGGCTGCTCTGTGAGAAATAGATTGGAAGAGGCAGGAGTGGAGGGAGTAAGAACAGAGTGGCTACTGCAGTGGTCCAGAAAGAAGGAGATGGAGGGAGTGGAACAGGATGCAAGGAGACTATACAGGTGTTTTGTTGGTTTTATTCTTAAATTAAATTTATTAAACTATAGTTGGTTTACAATATTATATTAATTTCAGGTATAAGGCTTCACATTATTTTCCATTATAGGTTGTCACAAGATATTGAATACAGCTCCCTGTGCAATATAGTAAATCCTTTTGGTTTGTTTTATATATAGTAGTGTGTGTCTATTAATCCCACAGTCCTAATTTATCCCTCCCCATCCTCATTTCCCTTTGGTAACCGTAAGTTTTTTTCTTATGTCTGTGAGTCTGTTTCTGTTTTGGAAATAAGTTGCTTTGTATTATTTTAAAAAACATTTTTGTATATATTGTATTGTTTACCTGGAAGTGACATTATATATTTGTCTTTCTCTGCCTGACTTACTTTACTTAGTGTGATAGTCTCTAGGTCCTTCCACATTGCTGCAAATGACATGATTTCATTCTTCTTATGGCTGAGTAATATTCCATTATGTATATACGACACATCTTTATCTATTCATATGTCAATGGACATTTAGGTTGCTTCCTTGTCTTGGCTATTGTGAACAGTACTGCTCTAAACATTGGAGTAGATGCATCTTTTCAAATTAGAGTTTTCATCGTTTTGCTCTATTATATGATAGCTCTATTTTTAGGCTTTTAAAAAATCTGCATACTGTTTTCCATACTGGTTGCAATAATTTACATTCCCACCAATCATGTAGGAGGGTTCTTTTTTCTCCATACCCTCTCCAGCATTTATTATTTATAGGCTTTTTAATGATAGCTATTCCGACTGGTGTGAAGTGACACCTTATTGTACTTGAAACAGGTATTTGAAGATAGAATGGACAGGAATGGGGTTGGTTAGACAGGAGCATTAGAAGGAGGGAAAGATAAAAAATGATTCCTGTACTTCTTTGGGGCAACAGTTTCTTTATTTGTTTAGATCAGGAAGAAAAGTGACATGACAAAAAACTGGGGTATGATGAGGAATAGGATGATTTCAAGAAGTATTAACTGAGTAATGCTTACCCTGTACCAAACACCGCAGCAGATAAGAAAAACGTCTCCCAGGCTTGAGTTCTTCCTATCCATTCCAGGTTGCTGTGATTACTGCACTGCCTTTCTGGTTATTGGGCTGATAAAGTAAATAAAGCTGAGCAAATGCTCATACCTCAGGAAAATAAATCATGTCCTAAACAGATAATGGTTAAATTAAAAATATGATGGGTTGTTTTTTAAAGTAGGATTTCCCTGCCTATCAGAAATCTTGGGGAAATGATTGCCACATGATGCATTTTAGATGTTCAAGTAATGGAAGAAAATACAATTAGCCAGGTGAAGAACATTAATTTCCACAATGAGAGTCTCAGGCAAACTACAGAAAATATAACAGGAGAGCAAAGTAGAACAAAGATGTCAAAGACAAAAAGCATTCCCAAGAATTGAATATGTAAAAGGAAGAGACCCATCAGCAGGAGAACCTGGGCTAAGGAAAACCTCATCAGCTTAATCCAGAAAGGAAAGAGAAATCAGGTGATAGACTGTTGTCGTAGGGTGACAGAAAAGAGAATGAAAGGACGGCAGGCACACTGACAGGAGTCCAAGGCGACCCCGAGTTCACAAGTGATCTTGCTGCCTTGCTCTGCCCCAAGGGAGGGAGCCCCTTAGTCACTATGGTCCCTAAAGAAGCTGGAGAGCTCCTGTGCTGCCTGTACGGCCCACCCCACCCTCATCCTTTCTCTCCTTCTGCCCTACGGAGCCAGCCCCCAGCCAGAGGGTGTGACTACAGGCAAACCACTCTTCCTCTCAGGACTTCAGTGTCTGCAGCTGTGAAGTGGACTGTCCAAGGCCCCCTCCAGCTCTTGCATATGCTGATCCTGAGAATGGGGGAAAGGATTATGCAGAGGCCTATGTCACTGTGTGTGCCAGGCACTCTCCTAACTGCTTTTAATATTTAAATTCATTTATTTTTCATGACAGTGCTATGAGGTAAGCACTTGCTATGGTGTGACAGTTTGAGTTCCCCACCCCACACCTAGAATTCATATGCCAAAATCCTAACCTCCAAGGTAATGGTATTAGGAGCTGGGGCATTTGGGAAGTGATTAGGCCAGGAGGATGGAGCCCTCATGATTGGGATTAGTGCCCTTATAAGACAGAGAGCTCTCTGGCCCCTCTACCATCTGAAGACACAGCAAAAAGACAGCTATCTATGTATCAGGAAGTGGGTTTTCACCAGACACTGATTCTGCCAGCACTGTGATCCTGGATTTCCTAGCCTCTAGAAACTGTGAGAAATAAACTTCTGCTGTTTACAAGCCACCAAGTTTATGGAATTTGGTTATAATGGCCCAAGCTAAGACAGTACAGTTATCACCCCATTAAGAGGAAGAAAAAAGGAGGCACAGAGCGGTAAGCATGCAGGATTCCAACCCAGGCAGTCTGGCTTCTGAGCTCAGGTCATACATGCGGGCTCTCCATGTGGCACAGCACAGTGCTGCCTGGAGAAGTCAGGCTTCTGGCCTAGAAGCCACCAGAAGACCTCTTCACAAGTGCTTGAGAACCACGCTTGAAGGCCAGCACCTGCGTGTTTCTCCATACTGTGAAAAACAGGCAGGAGAGTGCACGTGGTGCTGCTGAAACAGCTGTGGGGCATCACACTGTGAGGTGGTGTGAGCCTACAGACCAGCAGCTGTAGGGTCTTGCACCCAGTCACACTGGAAATGTCACACCCATCCCACCGAAACTGTCAAAGTGAGCTGATCCAGCATGAAGCAGTGTCCACTCCCCATCCATTACAAGGCCTGCTTTCAGCCACGGGAATTCCTAGAACTTTAGTTACAGCAACGCCTCTCTGGAGGGTCCCTATTACCCTGATGGATAAAAGAATGGTCCTGTTTCACATGTCATTGGCCCCCAGTCCTAGGGCTGCTGCTGCTGCTAAGTCACTTCAGTCGTGTCCGACTCTGTGTGACCCCATAGATGGCAGCCCACCAGGCTCCCCCGTCCCTGGGATTCTCCAGGCAAGGATACTGGAGTGGGTTGCCATTTCCTACTCCAATGCATGAAAGAGAAAAGTGAAAGTGAAGTCGCTCAGTCTGTCCGACTGTTAGCGACCCCATGGACTGCAGTCCACCAGGCTCCTCCGTCCATTGGATTTTCCAGGCAAGAGTACTGGGGTGGGGTGCCATTGCCTTCCCCGCCAGTCCTAGGGCATCTCCCAGTATATCAGTAGGCTTTGCCGTGTTTGTGAGGAAACCATGCCAGACTGGCCAAGGAAGCTGAGAAAGGTATGGTGTGTGTGTTGCTAAGATACAATGCATCTCCTTTAGGACTGACCAGACTGTATGCATTTCCATGAGTACCACAGTCTGAGGAACACTGCTCAGGGGAAGGAGCACAGGCTCTCAGATAGAGCCTGGGACTGTGACCTTGGAGCCTTGAGTTCAATCTTGCTCTCCACTTACTAATGTGATCTAGACAAGTCAGGTATCTACCCTGGGACTCATCTGTAAAATGGAGGGAAAACTCTAGGGCTCACCGGTCTCACAGGGTTGTCTTGGGAATCAGTTGAAATAATGTACAATAAAGAGTGTATTTGTCTACAGAAGAAGGTGGATGTCTGTGAGAGGTCACAGCCCAGCCACTCGGGATCTTTACCAAACCCAGGTCATTTGCTGGTTCTAGAATAATAACTGAAAATTCTTGGACCCCTCCCAGCTGCTAAGGCTACCCACGAGGTCACCTGAATAATAGACTATGACTTACAGTCTTTCTGCCAACCTCACTCAAAACATTATCAATAGACCAAAGATCCATTGAGTAACTGGCTTCTTTTCGGGGGAGGCTGTTTCCACTAAGAGATGTGGAAAGGGATATGGAGCCGCTTTTGTTAGATTGCCTATGGACTCATGTGTAGGAGTAGCTCTGCTGGAACCCTGAGTAATCTTTCCAATACTTCCAACTCAACTTATCTAGTTGACTTCAAACTTCACTTCTACCCCTAAAAGCCTCTGAATCCACGAAGCTGATTCACTCCACTACTGTTGCCAATTCAATTTACCTCTGTAAATGCAGCTTCCCATCTGCAAAAACCAAATTGCTTTTCCTTCCTGCCAGCTGCAGGGTGCTGCTGTGCAGTTTAATTAGACAGTTGCTCTAAACCCAACGGTCTCCTTGGAGGACGCCTGCCTCACTCAATCACTCAGTTGTAATAAGATCATTGTTGAAACTAGCAACTTACACGCCTTGGAATTCAAGCAAAGCACACCAGGCTTGACACAAAAACTTCTTAAGGCTCAGGTGCCCCAGGGGCACCTGCTGTCCAGCTATGTCAACTTTCCCACCAGCAACCTCCCCTGAAGGCATCACTCACAGCTAGGCTTGCCAGCATCTCAAGAAGTTCTCCCCTACAGAGAGTTCTCGTGGGCTCTCTGCTGCTCTTCCTTAAAACTCAAGTCTTTATGGATAGAGCCTACAGAAGAAAAGAAGGAAGACTGCAGTTCACGCCACTCCTGGTCTAGCCAGTCTGTAGCCTATAGAAAAGGGGAATCATTGAGAGTTGATGAGTTAGTATTGCAATTCTCAAAGTCTGTTCTAGGGGTCTCTGGTGTTTCCAATACCCTCTGAGGGGTTCCATGAGATCAAAACTATTTTCATCGTGGTACAAAGAAGTCATTTGCCTTTCTTTCCATGCTGATATTTGCAGAGAAGGCACAAAAGCAACAGTGAGTAAAACTACTACTCCTTTAGCACAATCATGATAGAAACACTATACCATGTGGAGAATCATTGTATCCTTCATATCTTACACTCATGGTAAAATAAATAAATAAATGTTTTAAAAGCCAGTTTCACTTATGATGGTCCTTGATGAAACAGCAAAATTACTAAATGTATTAAATCTCAACCCCTAAGTAACATGTTGTTTTAACATTCTGTGTGATGAACTGTTAAGTGCATATATAAACACTTCTACCTTATGTGGACGTACAATGCTTATCTCCAGGAAAATCACTTAGTGACTGAATAGTGAGCTGTGCTAGTTACTTCTTCAGAAAACATGTCTTAACTTGAAAGGAACAGCTGACAGACAAACTATGGTTATTCAGACTTGAGTTTTGGTAGATATTTTCTCAAAAATGAATCTGGTGAGTCTGTTACTGCAAAGAAAGTAACCAACAGTATTCGTTGCCAATGACAAAATCTGAGCTTTCAAGTGAGAATTCGAATTTTGAAAACACTGTGTCTGTCTGCCACTGCAAGTATGATAACTTCCCAATATATCATGACTTCTCCAATGATATTCTAATAGTGATATTAATGAATGTGATTTTTAAACAGTGGATAATGAAATGTGTCAATATTTAGAAAATGTATGTGACTCAGTAAGCCACTGGGCTTCCCTGGTGGCTCAGAGGTTAAAGCATCTGCCTCCAATGAGGGAGACCCAGGTTCGATCCCTGAGTCAGGAAGATCCCCTGGAGGAGGAAATGGTAACTCACTCCAGTATTCTTGCCTGGAGAATCCCATGGACAGAGAAGCCTGGTAGGCTACAGTCCATGGGGTCGCAAAGANAAAGCATCTGCCTCCAATGAGGGAGACCCAGGTTCGATCCCTGAGTCAGGAAGATCCCCTGGAGGAGGAAATGGTAACTCACTCCAGTATTCTTGCCTGGAGAATCCCATGGACAGAGAAGCCTGGTAGGCTACAGTCCATGGGGTCGCAAAGAGTCAGACAAGACGGAGCGACTTCACTTTCACTTTCTTTCAATGAGCCAGTGTTTCAAATGACCAATGCCTGGTGTTAGAAAAAGACACATCCAAAAAACAAAGGAATGGGATTTAATGTAAGAGTGCAAAATGTTCATGATAATAGTTTCAGATTTCGCATTGCAAAGACATTTAAGAAACCACCACTTCTTGAGTTTAAAAAAAGAATACCCATCATTATCTAAGAAGGCCATGAAAACGCTCCTCCCTTTTCTACTACATATATGCATAAGGCCAGATTTTCCTCATTTACTTCATAGCACAACATGGCACAAACAGCATAGTGTAACAGGCTCTAGCTTAAACTATTAAGCCAAATGTCAAAGCAGCTTGCAAAAGTATAACAGTGTCATTATTCTCAGGAAATGTTGTTATTGTTTGAAGAAATATTATTACTCTGTTGTTGTTCAGCCACTCAGTCATGTCCAACTCTTTTCAACTCATGGACTGCAGAATATCAGACTTCCCTGTCCTTCACTGTCTCCCGGAGCTTGCTCAAACTCACGTCCATTGAGTCTGTGATACCATCCAACCATCTTGTCCTCTGCCGTCCCCTTCTCGTCCTGCCTTCAATCTTTGCAAGCATGAGGCCCTTTTCTAATATGATTACTTTATATTTTTAAATGTTATTTGACATGTTTATTATTGCTATTTTAAAATAAGTTGATGCTGTTTAGTTGCTAAGTCATGACTCTTTTGCAACCCCATGGACTGTAGCCTGTCAGGCTCCTCTGTCCATGAGCTTTCCCAGGCAAGAATTCTGGAATGGGTTGCCATTTTCTTTTCCAGGGGATCTTCCAAACCCAGGGATCAAATCAGTATCTCCTGCTTTGGCAGGCAGATTCTTTACCACTGAGCCACCAGGGAATTAGTAAACAAATATTTTTAAACTCCATTTTAATTTCCAACATAGTAAATACTGATAGCTATAACTCACATAAACAAAATATCTTTGGGGTCTTTAGTAATTTTTAACAATGTAAAAGAGTCCTAAGACCCATTAGTTTGAGAACCCATAGATTATGATATTCTGTACTTTAAGATTGTGGACCTGCAACATTACGGGGAAGACTGTGGTCAAAAATTCAATGGAAGCCTTCTCCGTACTGGCAAGAGCTGATGAGGGCCAGAACTAAGGCACTGGGGCTGGCCAGAGGGGTGATGTCTATTCCTTCTGAATATCAAGGTCACTGTATCTTATTTTGGTTTGGTGGCAGTGCTGAAGGCTGTGAGACCGTAGCCCTGAGAAGAGCTGGCCCCCTCTGAAGGGAGTGGTTACCAACACCAGTCATCTGAGAAAGAGATGAGTGCCCTGACAAGAAGCGGAGCACATACACAGGAGGAGAACCTTCCTCTGGCTGCCTGAGTAGAGACTCGAAGAGTCAAGGGAAACGGGCACAGTGTCCGCTTGGCTAGGGCTGAGATAACGCCCACCACAGGGACAGAGAAGAGGAGCCAGGATGAGGCAGGATCCACAGGCTTCCGGGAGAAACTCCACCTTGAATACCAGGGTGTCTTGTGTTATATTATGCCCTGTGCTTACTTCCTGCTTGACACTGCTGAGTCTTAGGTGTCAAAGAGTCCAGTTTTGTGTCTGCTGGAGCAAAGTAAAGGAAGAAGCATGTGTTCATGCAGGGAGACTAGCAAGCCCTTACCCAGGTCACTGTGGTTGGAGGAATGGTTAGGAATTCTCAAGGGGAATCTTGTGAATCAGAGAGATGGCTTCTCTATCCAGCGACAGTTAGACTTTGTTTACAAAAGGCAGGATTTTCCATATAGGAGGTGATAGACCTGAGATATATTTTGGAAGAAAGAAAGAAAGGAACGAGTTGAAGGCAGCTGCTGAGCTTCTCCCACAGTTCTTCCACTTCTTCCGGTTTGAAATGCCCGTTAGACATACCAGATGCAGACATCCCAGAAGGCAGAAGGTGGCAAAATGTCAGCTTGAGAATCATCCACCTATATAGTCAGTGGTTCTCAGACTTTGGAGTGATTCAGAGTCACCTGTAGTGAAGCTAAAAGTGTTAGTTTCTCAGTCATGTCGACTCTTTGTGGGCTCATGGACTGTAGCCCACCAGGTTTCTCCGTCCATGGGATTCTCCAGGCAAGAATACTGGAGTGGGTAGCCATTCCCCCCTCCAGGGGATCTTCCCAACCCAGGGATTGAACTCAGGTATCCTGCCTTTCAGGCAGTTTCTTTACCATCTGAGCCACCAGGGAAGCCCCAAAGTCACTTATGGAGATTTCAAAAAGGAAAATGCCTGGCCTCAGTTCAGTTCAGTTGCTCAGTCATGTCTGACTCTTTGCGACCCCATGGACTGCAGCATGCCAGGCCTCCCTGTCCATCACTAATTCCCAGAGTTTACTCAAACTCATGTCCATTGAGTCGGTGATGTCATCCAACCATCTCATCCTCTGTCACCCCCTTCTCCTCCCACCTTCAATCTTTCCCAGCATCAAGGTCTTTTCAAATGAGTCAGCTCTTTGCATCAGGTGGCCAAACTATTGTAGCTTCAGCTTCAAGATCAGTCCTTCCAATGAATATTCAGGACTGATTTCCTTTAGGATGGACTGGTTGGATCTCCTTGCAGATGCCTGGCCTAGATGAACTCAATCAGAATCTCTAGGGGTGATTCTGATGCCCACCACGGGAAGCTCATGAAGGTGAGGAGATATTGAGATCTCCAAGGGAGAAGAGAAAGAGTGCCTTTACAAGGTACCCCAAACCCAAAATAATCTTGGTACTGAGCACCAGAAGTCTGCACTTCCTGCCAACAAAAAATGTGCTTAATCATGCATGCATGCACTGGAGAAGGAAATGGCAACCCACTCCAGTATTCTTGCCTGGAGAATCCCAGGGACGGAGGAGCCTGAGGGGCTACTGTCTATGGGATCGCACAGAGTCGGATACGACTGAAGCTACTTAGCTGCAGCAGTAAACTCTAATGGGCTTTTGACTCCTGGTCCACTCCAGCACGTGGAATACATGAATCACTCATCCTTAGGCAGTACAAGAGTCCTCTACTAATGTTTGAGCCTTAAATGTAGCTACTTAAGTTTCCCATATATCAGGTAAAACTAGGGATCCTGGAAGATACACACGGGCCTGGCCCATGTAAACAGGAGAAAAGCTGGAGGGCAGCAGAGGTCCACCCTCAGCCCTCCCTAGATGCAGCTATGGGAAGTGGACACTTTCTCCTACAAGCAATCCATTTTTCCTGCAGCCCTGGGCTGAATGAAATTAACATCCCTGAAACATGTCCAAGGAACAGATTCTTCTCTGGGAGGCTACAGTTGTCACTTGTAGCAAAAGAGGGGAAAAGGTGAGTAAAACATTTTACATTTTTAAAACAACCTTCTCTTAGTAACATACAAGGAGCTAGACATCCTGAGCAAGGTTTGAAACCTCTTCTTTTAAATGTCACTCTTTCACTTCTGCCCCTCCTCCGGTTTTTTTTTTGTTTGTTTGTTTGTTTGTTTTGTTTTTGCTTAGTCGCTCAGTCGTGTCCCACTCTTTGCTACCCCGTGGACTATAGCCCACCAGGCTCCTTTTGTCCGCGGGGATTCTCGAGGCAAGAAATGCTGGAGTGGGTTGCCATGCCCTCCTTCAGGGGCTCTTCCCGACCCAGGGATCGAACCCACGTCTCCCACATTGCAGGAGGATTCCTTACTGTCTGAGCCACTAGGGAAGCCCATGAATACTGGATTGGGAGGCCTATCCCTTCTCCAGCAGATCTTCCCAACCCAGGAATCAAACCAAGGTCTGCTGCATTCCAGGTGGATTCTTTACCAGCTGAGCTTCCCTTGCAGAGCATGTGTTTTGAACAATATTGCCCGCTTGAGTGCATTAATTAGTAGTTCATTTGCCCATATACTAATGAATGAAATGTAAACATGTAAATTTCTTGTCAGCCCAGTCTAACACAATAAATGTTTACTGCAATGCATTCAACCCAATGTCACCATACTAAGTGGATCTATTTTCACTAGAAGCAAAGAAAATGGATATTTTTATTAATTCCACAGCCTTATTACAATTAAGAGTTTTTGGAAAGAGTTAAGGGATATTTGTAGTTTCATGGAGCACTGGGGTCCCAGGTGACCCATAGCAGGATGGACTTATATATATATTGGCTCCCCCAAATTGAGCATTGTTAAGACATGAACTCCTTTCCATGAGGACTTGCAGAAATGCTTGACAGGACTTCTCAATTGTACCTGAGAGATGGGGGGAACACCTTAATGCCGGTAGTAGAGATGCCTCAGTTGAATTTCTGGACCAGAGATAAGATGGCAATGATCCAAGGATATATTCTGGACCCTGTGTAGTTATATTTGGCTATAGCCAAGTCAGATTAATCTGTCAGCTGAGTGATCCACAGATATGGCCCATGCACTACATGCATCAGAATCACTTGGGGGAAATTGTTAAAGTGCTTACTCCTAGGCATCACCCCAGACTTGAAGCAGACTCTCAGAGAAGGGCTCTGCAACTTGCATTTTAAACAAGTTCCCAAGTGATTCTGTTGCATCTTCCACTTGAGAGCCACTGGCAAGTACTATGCACTGCCAGGCATCCAGGAGCAGGTGGTGTGAAAGTAAAGATGGTCATGTTTCAGCAAACAGCTGAGTCAGCCCCAAAACCCCGTCTTGTATGATGCCCTGCCATAGTGTTCACTGCATGCCCTTAGCCAGAATCTTATTCTGCCCTCATAAGCTCAGGGAAGCAGCAGAGGGTGATGGTGCCAGGCAGAGCCTCAGACCTTCCATCACCTGACCATCCTCCCTTTTAGGAATTCCTCGCCACAACTTGCCCTCCTCCCCCACACTCCAGCCAAATGGACTGCGTGAAAAGGTTTTACCCTGTGTCTTCCCCACTCTTGCCAGGGAATACCTTCCCCCCTCACCAATGGCATCAACAGCCACCACCCATGTATTGGAGGGGCTCTGATAGGGGCTCCAGAGAATGCAACCTTATCCAAAGATAGTGAGACAGATGGGGCTACTGCAAAATTGTGCTCCCTGGATAGGGTGCATTGCCGAGACACTACTCAAGCAAGCATTCAAAATGCCAAACTCTGTCCTCTTCCCCTGTTCTGGAGGGAGAGGCACACCCTTTCCCGACACCGGACCCTGAGCTCTGGCTGCAGGTGACCCCACGAGCCCAGGTCACCTGCCTTCCCCCTCTTGCCAGCCTCTGTGG
This sequence comes from Oreotragus oreotragus, assembly GCA_006410675.1. Classification (NCBI taxonomy): domain Eukaryota; kingdom Metazoa; phylum Chordata; class Mammalia; order Artiodactyla; family Bovidae; genus Oreotragus; species Oreotragus oreotragus. The sequence continues at coordinate 17,603 of SJYX01004690.1, forward strand.
GAGCTTCAGAGACAACCTCTGATCTTCTGCCTGAGCTCTCCTAACTCAGGGCCATCAGGCCTGCATCCTCTCCAGGGAAGCTGCTGAGGTTCCAAGGAAAGATAGAATGCATGGGAAGCAGGCATTAAGGCAGATGGAAACACCAAGGACCTTTGGTGGACTTTCTGCCCCTTGCTGGCACAACTGCCCCTGGCTGGCACCACTGCTCCTGGCAAAGCCACCCCTGGTGGCTCAGACAAGCAGGCTGCTATTACCTTCTAGACTGAGGCTGTGTAGTGGTGCCAGTATGGAGTATTCTGTCTGACTCCTGTCACCCATGACCCTCTCTGCACCCGCCTAACCTCCTCCAGCTGATGCCACTCACTTCCCACCTATGAGCTCAAAGACACAGCCCCAGGACAAGTCATCCAGATCCCAGGCAGCCTCTCTGTGGGGATCCCCGCATCTCCCCTTCCTCTGCTTTAGCTGGAGAAAAGGGGGTCAAGAACCTCAGGCTCTCCTTTGGCTGTCTCAAGTGGAAAGCCATCTGCCCTACTCAGACACCTCAAAAAGTGCCTAACAATTACCCTGCGTCTCTCCTTGATCAGTTTTGCACTGTGGCTCCAAGAGGCAGGGCGCAGTGACAATGGGGGGTCTGTCACCCAAGCCAGGAGCTCGGCTCCCTCACTGGTTCCCAGTCGCAGGTAGGAAGAGTCCCTTCACCACCCTGCCCAGCATCCTTGTTCGTAGAGAGTCCTTCTTAACTCGGGGTTGCTGTGAGATCTGATAATAGACGTTGAAGAAAATTCTTCAAAGAAGATCGGGTTAAGTGTTTAAATGTTTTTCTTTCATTATTGATGCTTAATGATATAAGAATTTTTTCCTGCTTATAAAAGTCATACATATCTATTGCAAAAATTTTTGGAAAGTACAGAAAAGAATAAGGAAAAAATTATTCATAAGCCCACCCTCTGAGCAACCCATCACTTTTGGTTTATTTCTTCTTTAAAAAAAATAAAATTTACACTCAGCATAACATAAACATTTCCCCATGCTATCAGAAAAGGTCTGTGTAGACATAATATGTGATGGCAATGGACATTTTTGAGCATAAAGCTTTTTTTAATACACTTTCAGTTGCTTTTACAGGTTAAGTGCCTAGAATCAGATCACTGGGTTAAAGGGTATAAATATTTTAAGACTCTTGATGCAAATGTTACAGCTATTGTTATCCTTTTTTCCTGGAGTTAGAAACTGAAGCTCAAAAATTGAAATCACGTGTCCTAATTCATACAGCTCATCCCAGACAAGGCCAGGACAAAAGCACAGGGCAGGATGGTCCATGCTCTATGACCTGTGCTCAACCGGTCAGCACAGGAGAGAAGGCTGCGCCTGTCCTGCAAAATATCCGGTCATCACACTGATGAGGACACACACCCTGGGAGTGATCAAATACAGAGCAGAGGCCAGTGCATGGAAAAATTAGTCCGGGGGTTGGGACACCTGGGTTCTACTGGGGGCTCTTGTGCTAATTCTATGACCCTGAGCAAGTCCCTATGGCCTCAGCTTCCGCCCTGCAAGAGGAAAAGGAGTTTGGGTGGCATCGAACACACTGCCCTTCTGCCCAAATGCATTGCTCCAAACACAAACTCAGAAACACTGTGGTTTCATTTTTGCATAAAAAGACCAAGGATAATCCATTTGCTCCAGCTCAGTGTGACTGTTTGCTCTGTTGATCATAAAACCTATCCAGCTGGATGCCAAAGCTAGCAGTTTGGGGTTAATAAGACAGCCAGATCCAGGAAACACGCCCCAAGCCGGAATCTACCAGCAAGTGGCCGAAAAATGCAGTCCTTTCAAGATCAAGTCAGATGGTCGGAAACACAGCTCAGCACCGGGTCTCAGCACCAGGCTCTGCTGTGAAGAGATCCCATCAGCTCCAACCCTTAGGGCAGAGGACATCAGCACCTGCAGTCCAGGGCACCAGGCTACTGCCTGTCCCTGTGTGTGTGCAAGTGAGCTGATCAGCAGCCCCCCAGGGTGCTCAGGGCATGCTGAATGGTGCTCTGGGGCTATTGTGAGATCTGATAATAGATGTAGTGACCAGGAACTTGGGACGCCATATCAGCAGTTGTGAAACCAGGGCCAATGGGACAAGGTGAGAAGGGCAGCAGTTTGTCAGATGCTAACACACAGACCGCAGCCTCCCAGGACTCTGAATCCAGTGCCTCTGTCCTGGGTGGAGGTTGAGTCCAGCGATACGTGGCAAACAGGACGCTCCTCCACCCTTCTCTCTGTTGGACTCCCAGTACAGGGCTAACGGGTGGGAGGACAGGTACTTACCCCACAATGTTTCTGGGCCTGGAGGCTGACCTGTCTCATTTACCCCACAATGTTTCTGGGCCTGGAGGCTGACCTGTCTCATATCTCTCAGAAAGGGGAATGGTGAGTTCAGGAAAGAAACCCGCGAATAGGCTGGTTGGCCTGGGTGAAAATGCAAGTGTGGAGTGTCAGGAAGACAAGTTGCTGATACAGAACAAGCCATGTTAACATGTGACCTACACAAGTGAAAGCACATCTTTGCAAAAGAATACACCTTTTGCCAGAACATATTCAAGTAGAAAGATAAACATAAGTGCATTAAAATGGCAGTCTCAAAACACAAACAAAAAATTTTTTAAAGAAAACAAAACAAACAAAAAATAAAACAAAAATGGTGCTCTCTGGATAAAGAAGGCGAATGGAGAGGAACCCAAAGATAATTTCCTTTCCTCCAAATATGAACACACCAGGAACTGAGAAATAGCATTAACTCAGCCCTCTGGACTTCAGGTGCAAAATTTTTTGAAAAAAGAAAAGGAATAAAAAGAGACCAAAGTAAGCCAAACCCAGAAGATGCCAGGAAGAGTGGTTTTGGAAGGGCCACGAGTGTGTTTCTAGGAAAGGAGGAGGTCATTTGAATCCACGTGGGACTGAGTTCCGGCCACCTTTAGTTCTTAGCCCTGGATGACCTTTGAGCGACCAGGGGAGCTCTGAGAAGACACTGGACATCTGCCTTGGTTGGCTCGAGGTGAGCCCAAGCTGAACATCGAGAAAGGTCCGGATGGAGCAGCCAGTGAGGATGGCACTGAAGCACCCTACCCCTAAGGTGCCTTTGGGCTCTGGTGTTTAGGATGCGCAGAAGGAAAGACTTGCCAAGAGCCAGAGGAAGACGCATTCGGGGAGGGGAAGGGTCAGCTGCGGCCTGAGAGGAGGGGTGACTCACAGTGAAGCTCTGCTTGGGAAGAGTAGGGGAGACAGCAGAGTGGGGAGGGGGGTCCGTGGCTGTCTCTTATACACATCTAGATGTGTANAGTCCTTTCAAGATCAAGTCAGATGGTCGGAAACACAGCTCAGCACCGGGTCTCAGCACCAGGCTCTGCTGTGAAGAGATCCCATCAGCTCCAACCCTTAGGGCAGAGGACATCAGCACCTGCAGTCCAGGGCACCAGGCTACTGCCTGTCCCTGTGTGTGTGCAAGTGAGCTGATCAGCAGCCCCCCAGGGTGCTCAGGGCATGCTGAATGGTGCTCTGGGGCTATTGTGAGATCTGATAATAGATGTAGTGACCAGGAACTTGGGACGCCATATCAGCAGTTGTGAAACCAGGGCCAATGGGACAAGGTGAGAAGGGCAGCAGTTTGTCAGATGCTAACACACAGACCGCAGCCTCCCAGGACTCTGAATCCAGTGCCTCTGTCCTGGGTGGAGGTTGAGTCCAGCGATACGTGGCAAACAGGACGCTCCTCCACCCTTCTCTCTGTTGGACTCCCAGTACAGGGCTAACGGGTGGGAGGACAGGTACTTACCCCACAATGTTTCTGGGCCTGGAGGCTGACCTGTCTCATTTACCCCACAATGTTTCTGGGCCTGGAGGCTGACCTGTCTCATATCTCTCAGAAAGGGGAATGGTGAGTTCAGGAAAGAAACCCGCGAATAGGCTGGTTGGCCTGGGTGAAAATGCAAGTGTGGAGTGTCAGGAAGACAAGTTGCTGATACAGAACAAGCCATGTTAACATGTGACCTACACAAGTGAAAGCACATCTTTGCAAAAGAATACACCTTTTGCCAGAACATATTCAAGTAGAAAGATAAACATAAGTGCATTAAAATGGCAGTCTCAAAACACAAACAAAAAATTTTTTAAAGAAAACAAAACAAACAAAAAATAAAACAAAAATGGTGCTCTCTGGATAAAGAAGGCGAATGGAGAGGAACCCAAAGATAATTTCCTTTCCTCCAAATATGAACACACCAGGAACTGAGAAATAGCATTAACTCAGCCCTCTGGACTTCAGGTGCAAAATTTTTTGAAAAAAGAAAAGGAATAAAAAGAGACCAAAGTAAGCCAAACCCAGAAGATGCCAGGAAGAGTGGTTTTGGAAGGGCCACGAGTGTGTTTCTAGGAAAGGAGGAGGTCATTTGAATCCACGTGGGACTGAGTTCCGGCCACCTTTAGTTCTTAGCCCTGGATGACCTTTGAGCGACCAGGGGAGCTCTGAGAAGACACTGGACATCTGCCTTGGTTGGCTCGAGGTGAGCCCAAGCTGAACATCGAGAAAGGTCCGGATGGAGCAGCCAGTGAGGATGGCACTGAAGCACCCTACCCCTAAGGTGCCTTTGGGCTCTGGTGTTTAGGATGCGCAGAAGGAAAGACTTGCCAAGAGCCAGAGGAAGACGCATTCGGGGAGGGGAAGGGTCAGCTGCGGCCTGAGAGGAGGGGTGACTCACAGTGAAGCTCTGCTTGGGAAGAGTAGGGGAGACAGCAGAGTGGGGAGGGGGGTCCGTGGGGGCCTGGGGGCTGGGGAAGGAAGGTGGCACGCTCAGAGGCAGGGGGAGGGAGCAGGGCCAGGCTGGCCCCTGTGACTGGCCCCCTCATGCTACGGAGAGCAAAGACTGGGACGAGAAAGCGAATTATCCTAAGATGGGGCCCCCACACAGGTTCCCCCTTCTCTACTCTTCCCAGAGCTCTTTCCACTGTCCCTGAAGCCACTGGCTGCTGTGGTCGAGTCCCTTGCCCCCGTCCCCTGGGCTGACCATTGACCATCACAGAAGCTGGGAAGAAGCACCGTGCCCTAGAGTGAGCTGGCAAGTGATTTGAGCTTCTTGAGAAAAATAAATAAATAAATAAGAGTTTAGTAAGGAATCTGAGTAGTTGTTACAGTTTTCCTTCATCGCCCTCTGAAGTCAGGCCCTTTCTTCTGAATTCCTTCATTCTGGAAGCTCACTTGTTTTTAGTGCTTTTAATGTTGCCAGCCAGGCCTGGCGACTGTCCTAACAATTCTTGATTTCCCAAAGATCTGCTGTTTGGCCACCCTCCTGAGAAAGGGAAATATGTGGAATGAGGATCTGAGGGGGAGGGGTGAGAACATTTGGTTTCAACCAGAATGCATAGCGTGCCACATGCCCACCAGCCAAAATGTTTTCACATTTGCGCAATGTTTACAGATAAAAAAAAAATAATAAGCCAAAGAGAAGTTACAAAAATTTCCAAGTTATTGAGAATTCTATAGCAGTCCAGTGGTAAGATTCTGCCTGCCAATGCAGGGGGTGTGGGTTTGATCCCTGGTCAGTGAAGATTCCACATGACACAGGGTAACTAAGCCCGTGTGCCAGGACCACTGATGCCCTTGCACCCAGAGCCCATCCTTGGCAAGAAGGGAAGCCCCTGTGACGTGCACCACAGCAAAAAGCGACCCCCGGTCTCTGCAGCTAGAAGAAGCTTGCACACAGCAACCAAGACCCAGCACAACCAAAACCAATTTTAAAAATGTTTCCAAGTTATGTGTAAGCTCCTGTAGGGAGACTGGTTCTTACTCCTTTGTGCCCTGCTGCTACCTGGCAGCAAACGGTAGTAGGTAGATGCTCATGAAATGTTCACTGAAGCGAGTGGTCTGGCTGAGATTTGCCGTAGGCCTTTGGCTTGTATGCAGATCAGCATTGGAAACACAAGCAGAGACCTACCCGGCCTCTGCTTGGCTCTGGCTAGGTCTGTTGAGTATAGCCCTGACTTAGCCCTGTGCTGGGCACACAACTTTCTGTCAGGATGCATTGACAGAGAGCCTGCTATTTGGTAGATCATGTGAAACATTCCAGAAGAATTCGGGACTAAGAAGTCATCTAGTTTGAAAGCCCACGTCCCTCCCTCTCTCTTCACCTCCAAACGTACTCACCTGCCCTGCTCCTCTCCCCTCAGACATACTTACATTCTCCCACTGGTTGGTTGAAATTGCAGATGTGTTTCTTGTTTATTTGTTATTGCTAATGAGGAGAGATGACATGTAAAGACCATGTGTAAGTGTTCTAGCAAGAGGCCAACTAAATACCCAGTGGACAGCACTAATCTCTGGACAAGTAAGCAAAGATACTGCCACGTAATGTATAGTAGGTCCCCTATAAACAAACTTTCAAGCTGTGAACTTTCAAAGATGCAAACGAGCATTCTATCAACGTCAGGCATCAGTGAAACTGCAGCTTGCCCTCTGTCTCCTCTTGCTGACAATACTTCAGCTCATCCATCTCCCACTGACTCTCCTCCAGTCAGTAGCTCTTCTCGCCTGTTCACTCAATGCCAGCTCCTGGATGCCAGCTGTTATACCATACCACTGTACTTTTCAAGGTACTGTACTGATGATTAAAAAGGTTTATTTTTTGTGTTTGTTATGTATTATTTGTTTATGAAGTATTATAAACCTATTACAGTACAATATTATATACTGACCATATTAGGCTAACTTGGTTGGACTTAGGAACAAATTGGACTTATGAACATGCTCTTGGAATGGAACTCATTCATATGTAGGAAATGTACTCCATTAGATACAGGAACCGGGGAAGGCAATGGCACCCCACCCCAGTACTCTTGCCTGGAAAATCCAATGGATGGAGTAGCCTGGTGGGCTGCAGTCCATGGGGTCGCTAACAGTCGGACAGACTGAGCGACTTCACTTTCACTTTTCTCTTTCATGCACTGGAGAAGGAAATGACAACCCACTCCAGTGTTCTTGCCTGGAGAATCCCAGGGACGGGGGAGCCTGGTGGGCTGCCGTCTATGGGGTCACACAGAGTCGGACACGACTGAAGTGACTTAGCAGCAGCAGCAGCAGATAAAGGAACAAAGCGCTATTGGAGCTCAAGAGGAGGGTGATGAGCTACTCATGGTGGGGACGTCAGGGAAGGCTTTATTGAGGGGTGGCCGGTGGGATGGGCCTTCAAGAATGGATAGACTCTGGTCTTGCCCACAGGTATAATGAGGAGTTAGTCTAGACAGACTCTGACATGGTCACCGTCACGGTGGACCTAAGATACCAGGCTAACTGTAGTCAACAGAGAAGTTCATGCCCCTGGAAGTCCTGGCTGCCCAGGACTTCATCCTGCCCAGCAGGATGAATTCTGAGTCACTGGGTGTCATTCTCGAGCTCCAGGGACTTTGAACAAGGCATCAGGACTCTGGCCAGCTTCCTCATCTACCGGGGAGGGCAGGAGACCGGGATGCCTGCTGTATCCTGAGGTGAATGCAGCAGGAGGGCTCAGATGCTGCTTCGCTGGGGCCGGGGCCTACTGGCTTGATCTGCCACTTACTCATTGCAGAGCCTTGAGGTGGCGAGTCTCTGAGTCTCGTTTCCTTATGTGTGAAGAGAGATGGCAATCTTGGTAGCACCTGCCTGCGTTTATCCGTGAAAACAGAGGTGACCTCAGTGATGATTCCTGGGACTCCCTGAGCGTGCCTCTCTATTTCACCCTTTAGTGGCTTCCCACTGGAGTGTGGGTTTGTTCCAATGACTCTGCTGTACAACAAACCACCCTCTGAGACCGTCTGGGGGACGGCATGAAATGACCACTATATTACATAGAGTGGGAGTTAGGAATCTCAGGGCTTCCCTGGTGGCTCAGCGGTAAAGAATCCGCCTTCAGTGCAGGAGCTGCAGAAGACGCGGGTTCAGTCCCTGGGTTGGGCAGATCCCCTGGAGGAGGACATGGCTACCCACTCCAGTATTCTTGCCTGGAGAATCCCATGGACAGACGAGCCCGGCTGGCTGTAGTCCACAGGTTCACGAAGAGTCGGACACGACTGAAGCAACTTAGCACACCCACACTCATGTAGGAATTTCAACAAGGATTGGCCAGAGTAGTTCATCTCTGCTCCAGAGTATCTGAGGCCGTCTGAGAAGAGGTGAAGATGGGGGTGGGAGGTGTTACTCGGCAGCTGGAAGTATCCAGAGTCACCTTCACCAATATGGCTAGTGATGGATGCTGGCCATCAGTGAGCCCTTCAGCTGGGTGGTTGCCAGAACACCTGTGCATGGCTTCTCCACATGAGTTTGGGCCTCTGCAGAGCATAGTGATGGGGCTCTGAGAGAAAATGCCCCAAGAGAGAAAACTGGAGGTGCTTGGAATTTTTGTGACATAGCCTCAGCATTCACATGACATCCCTTCTGCCACACTCTTGGGGTTAAGGCAGGCTTTTCCAGGCTCAAGAGGAGAGGGTACATGGGGTCAAGGTCACATTTTCTGATGAGCATGCAGGCTGGACAAGTGGCAGCAATTTTTGAAACATGCAATGTACCGCAGCATTCCTCCAGTTGGCACTCACTGCATCTGCCATATTCTCCCAACATTATCTCCCATTTCCTCTCAGGAGGCCAACCTCCTTGCAGTACCCAGAAAATGCCATACTCATCTCAGCCTGTGAGATTCGAGCCTGGCCTGCTCACGCCTCACTCTCCTCCTTATGATTCTTCTGGTCCTGTCTCCCCAAGGATTCAGGATCCTGGTGTATTAAAACGACAGTTAAAGTGAAGAAAGAAGACTCTTAGCAAACACAGTTCCTGGAGTCTTCTCTACTGCTCTAGAGTGAAGCTACTTCTTTCCTAGAATTAGTAAACATTCTACCATTCTGAGAATGACTGGTTCTGAAAAACACCCACCAAGTACAGGCATGGGTCCTCTTCAGCTGTGATCATGCACCCATACCTTCAAAATGCAGATTCTGTATCTCTCTCTCAGACAGAAATAATGACTCTAATAAATTAAAATCAGCTTGTTTTAAATCAACAAATAATGTATATGACAATAGAAGTGTAAATACAACTATTGTTAATGGATTTTACTCAGACTTGTTCCATTTCAGCTCATTAGACTTATGACTAATAGAGTTGGCCAGCATTGCTCACTGTCTCCAATTAAATCAGAGATCAGGCCCCACCTCCTGTGCAGACCCCAGTCACTGGGAGTTCTGGGCATCTAATGGTGCCCAGGAAACTCTCCCTGGCTGCTCAATATAAAAACAGAAACACGCAAGGCAGCCAAACCATGCAGCTCCTCTACATCCCAGCTGGAGATGTGTGTCCCCACTGAGCACCTCTGCAACTTCTACCAGTGGGCGAGGCTTTACACCAGTAGAACCTCTTGCATCCTCCCCTCACACTCTGGTGAGGCACACAGTGAATGTATTGTCATCTCCAATTTTCTGATGAGGAAGCTACCACTCACAGAGGTGAAGGGGCTTTTGCAGAATCAATGGCTCCAGTGAAAAGGGCAAGGATTTCCCGCTAAGTGTTTCCTTTCCCTGGTCCTGATTCTTTTCCACTGCACTGCCTCCCTTTCAGCTGGCTTATTCATTCATTCACATCCATTCATTGACTGATCTGTCAAATGCTTATTTAGCTAGCACATACTGTACATGAAGTGTGGCATCAGCCCTGGGGAAACAGTGGCAGGCCAGATAACATCCCTGCTTTCACCGAGTGTGTGGTCCAGAGGGAGAGGTGGCAATAAGTGCTAAAAATGATTATTTAAATAAGAGAATTTGACAGAATGGCAAGTGCTATCAAGAAAACACAACAGAGTAAGGGAATAGAGAATGGCCAGGTCAGGGAGGTAAAGAGTGGGCCCTTTAGCTGGGATTGTCAGAGAAGGCTTCCCTGAAAAGCTGATGCTAGAGCTGGGACCATGATGACAAGGGGCCAGTCATTTAGAGATCTGAGGGGTAAAGAGTCCCAGGAAGCAGTTACAGCAGGTGCCAAGGTCCTGAGTCAGGACTGCAACAGTCTGGTTACATTAGCGGTCCAGAAATGCCAGCTGAGCTGCAGCATCTTAAGCAATGAGAAAAATGGAAATCACCCAAACATACAGGGTCTTATGGGCCAAAATAAGGTCTGTGCCAGGGACTATACTAGATATTGTGGTGCAGTGGTGAAAAAATGGGAATAACCCTTCTAAGAACAGCAAGCCCAAGGCTCTATGAATCTCTAATGCTTGATATCAATATGCCTCTGCCCTCTGCATCAGAACAACTGTGGAACCACTCTAATCCTTTCACTGACAGAGTTGTCTGAGCAATGTGTCTTGCGTGGAAAGAGTTAGTCAATCAAGGTAAATTGGGGATTCCAAGGAATTCTGATATGTTCAATCTAGCCTTCACTCTTAGATCCTAGAACTGGAGGAGGAAATGCCTGGAATCCCATGACTGCTCCCCATGATCCCCCCACCTTCTCTTACCACATCCAGCCTGTAGGCACGGTCACCCTGGCCAGCCTGAAAGAAGGTTTTGAGAAGCAAAACAGAACCTCAGGTTGCCCAATCCCTGTGCAGCATCAGAAGAACAGACATACTGATGCAGCATAAATAAACCCTCTGGATTGTACATGAATGTAGTTATTTCCCCAAATCAAAACCAAATTCTCCTGAAATACAGGAAGCACAGACAGGAGCTAACCCTGTTAAAGTAAGAACAACAGCTTACTCTGCAAGCTCTTCCATTGGAAGAGCTTTACTCGGAAACCAGCCCCGGTCTCTAAGTCATGGTGAGGATGGCTAGGTAAGAGGGAAGGACCCTAACCATACCCTTTCCCTCTTCCACCCTCCTCTCTGGCCCAGTCATCCTCTCTCTCACACACACACACAGACATACTTTTCCAGTTTCATACCCCTCCCCCAATCCTGTCCCCACATCAAATCAAAGGCCGTGTTTACTCACAGGCGACTTTCAGGAAAACAGACATCCTGGATTTGCTTCCTAAACTTCCTCTTATGCATAAAGAACACATTGTCTTTGCAAAGCCAGGAGAGACCTAATATTTGTCCCGTGTGTCGCCACATTACATGGTGACTGTGAACATGGATAGCCAGCAGCAACCTTGCAGGTCCCTCGGGAACTGAAGTCACAGCCACTTCCGCTCTGGCTGGACACAGCCCACTGAGCTCACAGGTTTCTTGTTGACTGATGAGCTTGTGGCAACCCTGTGAAGACACGAGCATGCCCAACAGCATCTCTCATCCACCCCTGGGGGACAGAGAAGCAGAATGTAGTGGGTGGGCTTTATGCAGTGCTATGTCCAGAGGCACACGTGGAGGGATGGATGGATCTCAGAAGCGAAATGAGACAGGGAAAATCCAACTCATTTACATAGGTTAGAATAATGGGTTTTTTACACAACTCAACAACCATGCACCTTATATAAGAACATGTACAAACAGAACAAAAGATATCAAGCATATTAGAGCAAATGGCTTATGGATGGGAAAATGGAACTAAATCACTGAAACAGGGAGGGAATTTGTCAGGACCAATGATGACCGTGTGTCATGGACTAGAGAGAATGATTAACTCGATCTCTCCCCTCAAAGTCAGAAAACATCAAAAGGAAGGACACAGAAATACCTGATGGCCCAGGTTGAGATTCCCAGCCGCGGCCGCCGTTTCCCACTGAAGTCAGAGGGGAGGACCAGTCCACGCACAGCACTGCTGCCTCCTCGCCTTGATGATGCTGCCTTCCCCACAGCCAGCTCCACCTTACCCTTCCAGGTGCAGCCCCTGCCACCTCCTCTGGAGATTGCCACCTCCTCTGGAAATTCCCACCTCTGAGCAGCCTCGCCCTTCCTCTTCAGCACACCGCAGCCGTGATCAGTGTGCCTGGGAGCTGGTTCTTATTAGTAGGCAGACATGGTCCTAGTGGAGCCCCAGAGATTGCTCTTTTCAGGGGGGGTAGTACAACAGTGGCATGCTGTGCCTTTGGCACTTGTGCACCTGGATTGTAAAGCCATGCTTTCAAAGGACTTCCTGAAAAGAACTGATGCAGGAGGAGCCTCTTCTCTCCACAGAGATGCAATACTTTCCTATGGAGTTCATCACAAAGAGGAGGCATGCTCATGTTTGGTGAATGGCTAAATGACAAGATTGCTTCCACCAGCCCTTTACCTCTACAGCCTTAGGCCCTCTTCCCATGTCCAGAGGGCTCTCTGAGGTCTCCTTTCCTTCCTTGCCATAAGCCCAAGGCTTGGCCAGCTTTCCCCTCCCCTTTGAAGCTACCTCCTTTCCTTTATCCTCTAGGCAACCTCTAAACTTGAGCCTGGCTGGGGAAGCTATTACCCTGTTATTCCTGATGCTCCACTCCCACCCCAGATACCAGGCTCTTAAAACCAGAACCCACCAGGAGTCCTACAAACATAAAAATGCTGGAGTTGGAAATGTTAGAGAGTAGTGAAACCTCCTTCCTCGGCTTTGGCATGGAGGTAGCAATAAACAAATACTTTTAAGTACCTGTTATCTGCTCAGTACTGGTTTTAGCCCTGAGGATTGACAAAGATTGTCTCCTCAGCTTCCTTGTTTGTCTCTGCAGTGTCTAATTTTAGCAAGAATCCTGCTAAGTCAGTTTAGCTAGAGTCCCTCATCCTTCTTTGGTGCCTCAGACAGTAAAAGATCTGCCTGCAACTCAGGAGACCCGGGTTCAATCCCTGGGCTGGGAAGATCCCCTGGAGAAGGGAATGGCTACCCACACCAGTATTCTTGCCTGGAGAATTCCATGGACAGNGTTTAGCTAGAGTCCCTCATCCTTCTTTGGTGCCTCAGACAGTAAAAGATCTGCCTGCAACTCAGGAGACCCGGGTTCAATCCCTGGGCTGGGAAGATCCCCTGGAGAAGGGAATGGCTACCCACACCAGTATTCTTGCCTGGAGAATTCCATGGACAGAGGAACCTGGAGGGCTACAGTCCATGTGGTCACAAAGAGTCAGACATGACTGAGTGACTAACATTTTCACTCATCCTTCATGTCTGACCATTCTAGATGTCTAACCAGAAGTCTAATGCCTAACATTGTGATATTATGACTTACAATTAGAAATATATATATTTGGTCTTGCTCACCATTTCTGTCACAGAGTACATAAAACCCTTGGAACTTCCAAAATGATGAGATATAAGGACATCGTAATATTCATAACAAACCCCTTTCAACCATACCTGAGTTGATGTTAATGTGTTGCTTTTTGAACCACTTAAGGATGGAGGCTGATTGCTAGGGGGTACAGACCATGTAACTGAAGGGTGAGAACCAGGGGAGAAGGGCTGGACATTGAATCAATCACCAGTGACCACTGGTGAAATCAATCATGCCTATGAAGACTCCCTAAAAATCCCAGGGGCTGGGGTTCAGAGAGCTTCCTGGTTGGTGCTGGGTGGCGGTGGGGGGGCGGTGCTTGGAGAGAATGCGGAAGCTCTGCTCCCCTTCCCCACACCCTGCTTATGCACCTCTGCCATTTGGCTCTCCCTGAATTACATCCTTTCATAATAAACCAGTAATGCAGTAATATGTTTCTCTGAGTTCTGTGAGCCACTCTAGCGAAGAAGGGATGGCAGAACCTCTGATTTACAACCAGCCAGTCACAAGCCCAGGTGATTGACATCTGAAGTCAAGGGCAATCTTGTGGGACTGAGCCCTTAACTTGTGGAATCTGATGCTCTCTTCAGGGAGATGGTGTCAGAACTGAGTTGAATTGTAGGACACCCAGCTGCTGTCAGAGAATTGCTTGGGGTGGAGGCAGGGAGGACACCACCCATTAGAATTCGTGATCAGAATTGTACTTATTCTCCACTACCTCCCAGCTGATATTTGATGAGCCTAGTCTGCCTTTAGCAAGAATCCTGTTGAGGCAGTTTGGCCAGAACCCCACTTATCCCCAATATTTCCTCTTAATAATTCTATACATTGATCCCCATCCCATTTGTCAGTTATAAACTCTCCCTCGCCCATACCATATTTAGAATTGAGGCCAATCTCTCTCCCCTATTACAAAATTATTCTTTTGAATAGTACCTTTGCCTATCATGTTGGTCTCCCTGAAGAAAGTCTGCCTGATTATTCTCTAACAGATATCACTGAATCATTTTCTCTTTAACAGGATACAATGATTGGTAAAAGCAGGCTAGGCCTGCCCTCATGGGGCTGAGGGATAATTTATTACTTCCCATATGTGGGGGCCACTCCTACTCATTCTCAAAAGGCAAGGTGTGAATTTTGCCAAATTCCATTTCCATTCTCCTGGGGCCCATGCAACACTGGCAGTGGAAGGGAGCTACTGGCTGGAGACCAGCTGCCTAGCGAGGCCCTGCCAGGACTGGTACAGAAGGGCCAGAGTTCCTATTCCCAGGGCCTGGCTCCCAACCAGAATGACATCTGCTCAGAGTTCAGAGCCCAGCACACTCTTAACTGTCCTGTGGCCTTGTGGCACTTTCAACCTCTCAACTGAATCTTTCTTGAAAAGCTACTCCTGTGCTTATTGGTTTTATGCCCTGAATTGAAATGGCTAGAATTTTCCTTAAGGATAGGAGGGCTCGTAGAACCAGATCTGGATGAGTCTCCCATGCCAGGATGAGTGAGAGACACTGTATTGAAGGAAAGCTGATCTGATGCCAACCACTACCACTCACTACCCCACTGCTTTTCTGAATGACACCAGCCCCTTCTCAGACCTTGGACAAAATGCTAGGGCCCTCACCCCAGTTAGATGTCACTACCTTGCTATGTGACCATGGCCAAATCCCTTCTCCCTCTGGGCAGATATTCTCTCTACATGTTTCTTAAACAAATCCTGGATACAAAAGGACTTTTTAAGTTTTGTTAAAATATAAGGCCCGGTCTGTAAGAACTCTCTGTACTTCCCACTCAGTTTTGGTATGAACCTTAAACTTACCTGGGCTTCCCTGATGGTTCAGTGGTAAAGAATCTGCCTGTCAAAGCTGGAGACACAGGTTCCATCCCCGATCGGGAAAGATCCTATAGAGCCACAGAGCAACTAAGCCCGTGTGCCACAGCTGCTGAGCCTGTGCTTTAGAGCCTGGGAGCCACAATTCCTGAGCCCATGTGCCACAACACAACTACTGAAACCCACATTCCCTAAAGCCCATGCTCTGAAACAGGAGAAGCCACTGCAATAAGGAGCTAATGCACCACAACTAGAGAAGCCTCCTCAACAACAAAGACTCGCAGAGCCAAAAATAATAATTTTTAAAACATAAAACAAACAAGCAAGCAAAAATATTAGACCCTACAGTAAACCTTGGTGGAGAGTGGAGCCTTAAGTTCTTATCAAAGCTCTGTGACTTTCTATGTGGCTTGGGGAAGTATGTAAACTTTCTGAGCCTTAGTTCCTCTGTTCTACTCATTGTGAATACTATGAGCATCAAACAAACTAATGAGTTTTTAAATATTGGGTTAATTATAGAGCATCCGGTCCCATCACTTCATGGCAAATAGATGGGGAAACAATGGAAACAGTGGCTGACTTGATTTTTCTGGGCTCCAAAATCACTGCAGATGGTGACTGCAGCCATGAAATTAAAAGACGCTTACTCCTTGGAAGGAAAGTTATGACCAACCTAGAGAGCATATTCAAAAGCAGAGACATTACTTTGCCAACTAAGGTCCATCTATTCAAGGCTATGGTTTTTCCAGTAGTCATGTATNTGCAGATGGTGATTGCAGCCATGAAATTAAAAGACGCTTACTCCTTGGAAGGAAAGTTATGACCAACCTAGATAGCATATTCAAAAGCAGAGACATTACTTTGCCAACTAAGGTCCATCTACTCAAGGCTATGGTTTTTCCAGTAGTCATGTATGGATGTGAGAGTTGGACTGTGAAGAAAGCTGAGTGCCAAAGAATTGATGCTTTTAAACCGTGGTGTTGGAGAAGACTCTTGAGAGTCCCTTAGACTACAAGGAGATCCAACCAGTCCATTCTGAAGTTCAGCCCTGGGATTTATTTGGAGGGAATGATGCTAAAGCTGAAACTCCAGTACTTTGGCCACCTCAGGCAAAGAGTTGACTCATTGGAAAAGACTCTGAAGCTGGGAGGGATTGGGGGCAGGAGAACAAGGGGATGACAGAGGATGAGATGGCTGGATGGCATCACTGACTCGATGGACGTGAGTCTGAGTGAACTCCGGGAGTTGGTGATGGACAGGGAGGCCTAGCGTGCTCCAATTCATGGGGTCACAAAGAGCTGGACACGACTGAGCGACTGAACTGAACTGAACTGATGGCAGAAACCAACACAACATTGTAAAACTTAAAAAATATATATTTAGATTTTAAAAGTAGAAAAAAAACCTTCCTTTAAAACGTGAAATGATTAGAATGGTATGGATAGCCAGTCCTTGCGAGCTTATAGCTCGAGTCATTCTCCCGACCTTGAGTGCTCATTTGGAAGTGCAAAAATTATTTCTGAGAATTGGTTGTAAACACAAGCCACGGAGGGGTAACCAACCGTGAAAGCAATTCATTAAGAGACTTCCCATTTAGCTGCACATTTCCTACGGGAAAACACGTTTAGAAAATTGCTCACATTATGAACTCAGAGGCACCATTAGTTAAATCTTAATTTAAGAAAACTGCAACCACAGAGAGTTACCCTGAGATGCTGGCATCGCTGCCATGCCCCACCCCCACCCATGAGAGCTAGTTTTCTAAGAGTCCAGGGCATGTTTTATTTTTTATTATTTTTTTCAGGGCATGTTTTAATCTGGAGAGATGCTAAAGGCAAACATAAGGTGGGAAGACAGAAACTGCTAGTAAATATATGAATGCCATTATGATAACATTTTGTAGGATTTCCGTGATGGCCTGGCGGTTACGAATCCGCCCGCCAGTGCAAGGGACGCAGGTTCCCTCCCTGGTCCAGGCAGATCTCACGTGCCGCGGGGCAGCTAAGCCTGTGTGCCCAGCTACTGACACCCAAGCACCTGGATCCCATGCTCCGCAACAGGAGAAGCGACTGTGATGAGAACCCACACACCGCAGCTAGAGAAAGGCGGCCCTGGGCAGCAGCAAAGACCCAGCACAGGCAAAAGCATATACATAAATTTTTTAAAAGTTTTAAATTTATATTCACAAAATTTAAGCCAAGCAACAACATAAGAAGTAAATTAATTATCAGTGGTGATGATGGTATTTTTTACTGTGGCTAGAAACCCATCACGTGAGATCTACCCTCTGAATAAATTTTTAAGTGTACAGTATTGTTAACTCTGGGCATCATGGTGATAGAGCAGAGCTCTAGAACACTTTGTCTCGAAAGTCTGAAACTCTGTACCCCCTGAACATCAACTTCCCATTTCCCTGTTCCCGCTGCCCCCGTCCCTGGAAACCACCATTCTACTTTCTGTCTCTCTGAATCTGACTACTTTAGGAACTTCATGTAAGTGGAATCACAAAGTATTTATTCTTATGTAACTGGCTTATTTCACTTAGCGTAATTATTTATTATGGTTTTACATGGTTCAACAAGATCAGAATTTTCTTCCTTTTTGAAGATGAATAATATTCCAAAGTGTGTATATATCAAGCTCCTCATGTTTCCGCCTCTTGGCTATTGTGACTAATACTACAATACACATGGGAATGAAACAGTCTTTCCCAGATCCTGATTTCAGTTCTTTTGGAGCAATACCCTGAAGTGGGATTGCTGGATCCTATGTTAGTTTTGGACTTCTCCAGTGACTCATCGGTAAAGAATCCACCTGCAATGCAGGAGACGGAGGTTCGATCCTTGGACCGGGAAGATTCCTTGGAGGAAGGCATGGCTACCCACTCTAGTATTCTTGTCTGGAGAATCTCGTGGATAAAGGAGCCCGGTGGGCTACAGTCCATGGGGTTGCAAAGAGCTGGACACGCCTGAAGCACCTTAGCAGGCAGGCAGCCAAGGTAGTTTTATTTGTAATTTACTGATGACATTCTATACATATGAAATCTTCAGTAACGGTTTCCTACTATTAAGTTTCATTCATCACTCTCTAGCTCTTTCACAATATCCTTTTTTCTAGTTTTAGTGAAATACTTGTTGTTTTCTTTATGACAGATAATGAGCGTGCAAATTTTTTTCTTTGTTTTCTGTAACTAATGTTATGATGTTATGTTATGATATGGGATTTTTCATTCTTGGTGTGGCATTGTGGTGAAAATGATTCTTTCTCCCCAAACATAAATGAGGAAACTTGTGGCCCTGGCAAAAGAAGGCAGCCCTCTTGTGATCCTGAGAGAAGCCAACCGGGAAATGGAGCCGACACACAGAAAGGGTTGAGCCAAAGAGATTACAGAGACGCTGAGTCGGCGCCCTGATCAACCCATGCCTGAAGCAAGCTCTATCTCTTTGTGTTGTTGTCGTTTAGTCACTAAGTTGTGTCCTCTGGACTTTTCAATTATGTAAGTTGTCAAATCTCTAATATTACTTAAAATTTTTTCAATCGACTCTTCTGTTACTTCAGTTTTATCCCCTGTGCCTCAGTTTTCTCATATACAGTATGGGTATAACTCACTGATCTGTGGGGAGCAAAGGCAATAATTCATGCAGCTTTTTGATCAGTGCCTGGCACAAAGAAACGAGCTTAATTAAGTAACATGTATGTAAACACAAAGCTAGGACTGAAGTGATAGATACAGTTACTATGCAACTATACATTAAAAGCTAGCTCATAAATTAAATTTGAATCGAGCAGAGACCCTGAAACTTTGTGGCAGTATTTAATTACAATGTGGTCATTCAGATGATCTAAAATATGCTAATATTGTCTTAAAATGTCATAGAAATTAAAACAGAGAACGCAAAATCTTCATCAAGAGCTCGTGTGTCTCCTAGAACACACACATGACCCTAACAGAAACCAAACATCGAGGGCATCCCGCTGAATGAAGGAGCACAACAAATGTGACTCGCGATTGTTTCTAGGGAAATTAAACCAGTGGCATTTCAAAATTTCTATCCAGAAATTACCCATATCAAAATTCAGTACAGAAAAAGTCTCAAAAAAGTGAACTTCAAAAAATCGACTGAGAGAATATTCAATTTCAGGGTACATCTCCTAAAAACAGAAAAAGAGTTGTGAAAATCTTTAAATAGAATTCATTATACTAATNAAATTTCTATCCAGAAATTACCCATATCAAAATTCAGTACAGAAAAAGTCTCAAAAAAGTGAACTTCAAAAAATCGACTGAGAGAATATTCAATTTCAGGGTACATCTCCTAAAAACAGAAAAAGAGTTGTGAAAATCTTTAAATAGAATTCATTATACTAATCAATTTAATAACCATTTTCCTTTGTAAGATAGGAAGTAACCTTGGCGTTTTAGATTTTTTTCACATAGTTCACATAATAAGCCATTACATTCAGAGGACTACCTGGCCAACACAGTTCAGCTAGAGGCAGCTTGAAGTCAATGATGGCTGAGTTGAATTCAGTGATAGTCCATGGTTCTAGAGCCAGGAGTTATTCATGCTGAGTTAATAATGTTGTTTTATTTAATCACCTGTGTGCTATATATACTGGGGCTCGAGCAGCTGGTAAATTCTGTAACCTACGATATTTTTTATCCTTATCTACAAAGCTGCATTCTGCTGTGTTTTTTTGCCCCCAACTATAGTTGTACTTGTTATGAGAAGTGTCCTGGTGAAAACTCCCAGTTTAAAACAACTGTGATATAGATTAGGTTGACATTTGATGGGAGACCAACCTCACCCATCTGGAGAAGGAAAGGGCAACCCACTCCAGTACTCTTACCTGGAAAATCCCAGAGACTGAGGAGCCTGGTGGGCTGCCATCTATGGGGTCGCACAGAGTCGGACATGACTGAAGTGACTTAGCAGCATGAAGAACTGACTCATTTGAAAAGACCCTGATGCTGGGAAAGATTGAAGACAGGAGGAGAAGGGGATGACGGAGGATGAGATGGTTAGATGACATCACCAACTCAATGGACATGAGTTTGGGTGGACTCTGGAAGTTGGTGATAGACAGGGAGGCCTGGCGTGCTATGGTTCATGGGGTCGCAAAGAGTCGAACACGACTGAGCAACTGAACTGAACTGAACTGAATTATAGAGCACTGTCTCTTTGTGAGAACTTCTTGTTAATATTTGTCACTTACTAAAGTGGGGTTTCCGCAGTGGTCTAACTGTAAAGAATCTGCCTGTGATGCAGGAGACAACAGCTCAATCCCTGGGTCAGGAAGAGCCCCCCCACCCCTCCCCCGGAGGAGGGCATGGCAACCCACTTCAGTATTCTTGTCTGAAGAATCCCATGGACAGAGAATCGGACACTACTGAAGCGACTTAGCACGCACGCACAAAGAGACTGTACTGGAGGCTGACTAGCCAGTTCCAAGTCTGCAAGAAATTTGGAGCTCTTAGAGAGCACTGGGAAACTCTAAAGAAAGAATGTCTCATAGGCACCATACACTTGGCCCATTCAAAACTCAACAGGAGCAGAATGTGTAAGGGAAGAAGGAGTTGGAGGAGGAGGCACAGGAGGAAGAGACAGAATGAAGGCAGTGGAGGAGGAGCTGGAGGAACGGGGAGAGGGAGGAAGAGAAGGAACAGGAGGGGGCGAAGAGCAGAAAAAGATAAGCAGAAAAAGCAGAAGAAGAGGGAAAAGGAGAGAGAGGAAGAGCAGGGGAAGCCGCCGCAGAACAGGAAGCAGCGGCCGCTGTGGGAAAAGCGGAAGCAGAAGCGGAAGCGGCGGCCAATGCGGAAGTAGAAGAAATAGGAGTAGGTGCTTAAGGAGCAGAAGAAGCGAAAGCAGAAGTGAGAGAAGCAGAGAAGGAGACAGAAGATGAGGGAGGGAGGAGGGGAGGAGGAGAAGGGGGAGAAGTCTCCAGAGTAGAAGCAGCAGGAGGAGAAGGAACCGAAGTGGGAAGGGCCTCAGCCCCGAAAGGAGAAGCTCAAGCCAAAGCCACAGCCGCTGGAAGAGCTGTCAGAGGAGAACGCGGGAAAAGCAAACGTGGAAGGAAAGCATAGGAAGCAGGAGCCGCCCACGCAGAAAAAGAGCAGAAGCAGAAGTGAGAGAAACAGGAAGAGGAAGAGAAGAAAGCAGGAGGAGATGAGAGGCAGAGGCGGAGCAAGGAGGGGTGGTGGAAGGAAGACAGCGGCCTAGCGGCAGAAGCAGGAAAGGCAGAGAGCAAAGCAGAGCAGAAATGCAGCCAGAGCAGAAAGAACGCAGAGGGGCGGCGGAGCCCGGGCAGAGGCGGGGCATCTACGCAGGCTCAAGGACAGGAGGATGCAGAGCTGCCTGGGCACCGGCTGCTCCACGAAGCCCAGTTTCCTGCCAGAGCCAAAGAGGCAGGTGAACCGCCGAGAGGCTCTTGCAACTCTAATTGTTTGGGCCCTAAAAACGGGGCTGCGGGCCAAGCAGAAAATGTCCCCCAAACATAAACAAGAACGAAGAAATTCGATCAAGCGCCTTCTGAGAGCTGAGCAGAGACCAAGGACACAGCTCCTACTTCCCATGACCTCCAAGTCCAGGGCAGGGCAGTGCTAGTGGTCAGTGGAGGGATAGCAATCTTCCAGATCTCTAGATCCCCAGAGTTTGGGAAATGAGGCTTTAGAAAGAGGTGGCATTTGACTTTTGAGTCAACAGGTGAAGGTGGAATTTAATACATGGAATTGGGGTGAGGAAGAAGGGCTCCCTTCCCAAAAAAGGGGTGTACCCAAGGCTCACACCTTCAGCCAGGCTGGTGGCCTGGATCAAATACCAGTCTTTCACGCCCAGAGCTGAGCAGAGCAAACATCATAGTGGGAGATCCTGACAAGCTCCTGGCCAGGAAATGATTCCTCTCCCACTAGAGAGGTTTTTGACATGGAGGTCAGGCCTGTAAAAAAGACAGTCTTCCTGCTTAGGGAGACACGCCACTGGACTCATCCTACCTCACTGACCAGAAGTGCTTGGCAGGGGTCCAGAAGGACCTCAGTGCTCAAGTGCAGACACCTCCAGACCCTAGAGGATGAGCTTAAGCGGGGAGAGAGAGAGCAGGGCTGGTCAGTAACCCTCCAGGGTCCCCGGTCCTCTGCAGGGGTCACTCCTTCTAGGAAGCCCATCAGGCCTACCTCCAGATCTATTTGAGGAGATCCAGCCTGTCCCCAGAGCAGACCCCTGCCCAATTCCTCTTAAGAGCCAGAACCCACAGAGCCACCCCAGCCTTCAAACAAGGAATGATCCAGAGTAAGCGAGAGGCAGGGCCTGAGCAGAGAGTCTCAGGCTCTGGGAAGGTCCAGCAGAGGGTGGGGTCTTGTCAAGCCTCCCTCATTCACCCCAAGGATGCCAGCATTCATTTCCTGAGTCCTGCCCCAACCAGAGCCTATGGAGATGTCCCCTCCTGAAAATCCATGGCAACATAACAATGAACCCAACATTATGGGGCCATCACCTGGGGAGACAGCATCTGTGTGGAATCTACATGCCTTTCTCCCTCCCCTCAGGCCCCCCCACAACTTGGTCACTAGGGTGACACAGAGGAGGGATCGCTGCTGTGTGTAGGTGGAGGAAGGAGGGAGCAGGGAAAGAGGTAGGGTCAGAAGGGGAAAGCTGGGATCTGTGACAAGGCGAAATTCCAAGTAACAGCAAGAGCTGGGATAAAATGGGAAAATCAGAGGGAATGAGGAAAGGACAGAAAGGAAACTCTTTAGCCTCATCATTGCAAGGAAGCTTCCTAGGTTGGGTGAATATTACTTTGAAAATACCTGGTGATGCCTTTCTCTCCAAAGCATCCAATGAAGTGCCGAGCACTGTAGTGCTTGGAACCTTGGCTAAGCAACCAGCCTGCCTCTCTGAACTTCAGTTTTGCTGTCAGTAAGAGGGTACCTCCCTCGGCTCAGTTATTGTATGTAAATGGCTTAGAGCAGTACATGGCAGAGAATAAATGCTCAAACTCTTCAGTTCAGTTCAGTTCAGTCGCTCAGTCGTGTCCAACTCTTTGCGACCCCATGAATCGCAGCACGCCAGGCCTCCCTGTTCATCACCATCTCCCGGAGTTCATTCAGACTCACGTCCATTGAATCCTCGATGTCATACAGCCATCTCATCCTCAGCCATCCCCTTTTCCTCCTGCCCCCAATCCCTCCCAGCATCACAGTCTTTTCCAATGAGTCAACTCTTCGCATGAGGTGGCCAAAGTACTGGAGTTTCAGCTTTAGCATATTCCTTCCAAAGAAATCCTAGGGTTGATCTCCTTCAGAATGGACTGGTTGGATCTCCTTGCAGTCCAAGGGACTCTCAAGAGTCTTCTTCAACACCACAATTCAAAAGCATCAATTCTTCAGCGCCCAGCCTTCTTGATAGTCCAACTCTCACATCCATACATGACCACAGGAAAAACCATAGCCTTGACTAGATGGACCTTAGTCGGCAAAGTAATATCTCTGCTTTTGAATATACTATCTAGGTTGGTCATAACTTTTCTTCCAAGGAGTAAGTGTCTTCTAATTTCATGGCTGCAGTCACCATCTGCAGTGATTTTGGAGCCCAAAAAAATAAAGTCTGACACTGTTTCCACTGCTTCCCCATCTATTTCCCATGAAGTGATGGGACCGGATGCCATGATCTTAGTTTTCTGAATGTTGAGCTTTAAGCCAACTTTTTCACTCTCCTCTTTCACTTTCATCAAGAGGCTTTTTAGTTACTACATTATTAGAGGAAGCATATAATAAATGACTAGGGCTTCCCTGGTCCCACTAGTGGTAAAGAACCCACCTGCCAATGTAGATGGAGAAGGCAATGGCACCCCACTCCAGTACTCTCACCTGGAAAATCTCATGAATGAAGGAGCCTGGTAGGCTGTAGTCCATGGGGTCGCACAGAGTCGGACATGACTGAGCGACTTCACTTTCACTTTCCCTTTCATGCATTGGAGAAGGAAATGGCAACCCACTCCAGTGTTCTTGCCTGGAGAATCTCAGGGATGGGGAAGCCTGGCGGGCTGCCGTCACAGGGGTCGCACAGAGTCGGACACGACTGAAGCGACTTAGCAGCAGCCAGTGTAGAAGGCATAGGAGACCTGGGTTTGATCCCTGGGTGGGAAGATCCCCTGGAGGAGAGCATGGCAACCCACTCCTGTATTCTTGCCTGGAGAATCCCACACAGTCACAAAGAGTCGGACACGACTGAGGCAGTTTAGCACAGCATGTGCTAAGTGTGCGAAGTTGCTTCAGCCGTGTCTGACTCTTGTGGACCGCGGCCCACTAGACTCCTCTGTCCATGGGATTCTCCAGGCAAGAATGCAGGAGTGGGTTGCCATGCTCTCCTCCAGGGAATCTTTCTCACCCAGGGATGGTTCGAACCAATGTCTCTTAAGTCTCCTGCACTGGCAGACAGGTTCTTTACCACTAGCGCCACTTGGGAAGCCCTTAATGCATCTAGCTCAGTGAAGAACACTTCTGTTTTTTGGAGGAAAAGAGAGGAATGTAAGTCAGCAGAATAGAATCCAAGGACTCCTGATGTGTGTGCATTCAGGGCATCTCATTGTGGCCTCCTCTGCATTCGACTTTGAAGTGCTTAACCGAGAGGAGCAGTGCAGGGCCAGAAGCTTCAGACACGAGCCAGGCACTTCTTGCTCAGGGAGCCCTACCACAGGATGGGCTCTGACAGCTGGGATACGCAGAAGTGCTCTTTGGGATTCCTCAGTTCTAGGACTCAGGGCTGAGCTCACAAAGACGGAGTGTGGCTAGGCTGGGAGGCTGCTGACTCAGGGCACATCACCATCTCACCCGGGAGCCTGTACAGATGCAGGGGAAGCTGGAGGAGCTTCCACAGACTTTCTTGGCTGCTTCTGTCCACCTTGTGCTTTCCAGAGGAGACAAACCTTGGAAGGACTCGGTGGGGCTGTAGTTCAGAATCTATTCCTAGAACACATTTGTTATACTTGGCAGATGGCAGCCACTGTCTCTCCCTGGGATGTGCCCAGACTCGGTCTTGATGGGTCCTTTGGTCAGGAGAACAACAATTTAGGGAAAAGTGAACCATCCAGTCAAGGCTTAGATGTATCAAACAGCATCAAATTTAGTAAATTGTGTCACCTGGCCTGGAGTGACTATAATTAATCGCAATTATTTTGGATTACACTTACCATCTGGAGGACCTTTTCTCATGGTGGGCTGGCATCCACCATGTGGCAGCCAGGGTTCTCCAACCCCTGGTAGCACACTTCTACCTTTTGACAAAATATGCTGTTCACCTCCAGCTCGGCCTCCTCTCGGGTCCTTTCTATGCCTGGGCCCTCAATCCTCCGCATCCTCTCCTTGGGGCTCATGGTGAGCAGCAGGACCGGGTGGGGTTTGAGCAGGTCCCTGGGTCACTGGTATAAAGAGTGATGGGGGGGCAGGTATTGGGAGCCCCCACTCACCCCGGTGGCTATGGCATAAGTGGCTGTGCTGTGCCAATGCCTGTCTACAATCACAGGTGGCTTGGCAGAGTCTTTAGCTGTTTCAGAAGCCACAGCATAATTGCCCAAAGGATAAAAAACTCTTCTAATGATAGTTGGTTCATCATCACATATTTTCCTCCACTGACTGATGCAAGAAGATGGTGACTTCAAGAGAACAGCTTTGAGTGGATCTGAAATTGACCAGGTCACAGTGCTTTACCTTTGGTGTCTAGGTCTTTAATGACAATAATGGGGAACTTCCCTTTCAACTTCTGCTTTATTGACTATGCCAAAGCCTTTGACTGTGTGGATCACAACACACTGTGGAAAATTCTTCAAAAGATGGGAATACTAGGCCACCTGACCTGTCTCTTGAGAAACCTGTATGCAGGTCAAGAAACAACAGTGAGAACTGGACGTCTTTGTTGTCTGACCAAGGTTTAGCCCTTTCCTCATGTAGTTCCGACATACAACAGTGGGACGAGTAAATTGAATATACGTGTCATGTAGTACTCTTTACGACCCGACCTACTTCGTGTTCGACCTTAGTTCTAACGGTCCTCTTTATAGTTATTGAAGTATATACGTCTACTGTAGTGGGAATACCTGCTTTCGCTTCTTCTTGATTTCTCGGAGAACTACTTTCATTTTCTCCTCTCAATTTTTCAACCGAATTTTGAGTTGTAAGCCCCCTCTTACTTTACCGTGGGGTGAGGTCATGAGAGCGGACCTTTTAGGGTGCCTACCTCCTCGGACCACCCGACGTTAGGTACCCCAGCGATTCTCAGCCTGTGTTAACTCGTTGAAGTGAAAGTGAAAGGTGAAAGTACGTAACCTCTTCCTTTATCGTTGGGTGAGGTCACAAGAACGGACCTCTTAGGGTCCCTGCCCCCTCGCACTACCCGACGGTAGAGACCCCAGCGTGTCTCAGCCTGTGTTGACTTCACTGAATCGTCGTCGTCGTCGTCGTTTGATTCTAGTACCATAGACCAGGGTAGTGAAGTACCCTTTATCTACCCCTTTGTCACCTTTGTCACAGTCTGAAATAAAACCCCCCGAGGTTTTAGTGACGTGTACTACCGACGTCGGTACTTTAATTTTCTTTCTTGCTCAGGGAAGAAAAGTTAAGACCAACCTAGACAGCATATTAAAAAGCAGAGACATTATTTTGCCAACAAAGGTCTGTCTAGTCAAGGCTCTGGTTTTTCCAGTGGTCATGTATAGATGTGAGAATTGGACTATAAAGAAAGCTGAGCACCAAAGAACTGATGCTTTTGAACTGTGGTGTTGGAGAAGACTTTTGAGAGTCCCTTGGACTGCAAGAATATCCAACCAGTTCATTCTAAAGGAAATCAGTCCTGAATATTCACTGGAAGGACTGATGCTGAAGCTGAAATTCCAGTACTTTGGCCACCTGATGCGAAGAACTGACTCGTTTGAAAAGACTCTGAATCTGGAAAAGATTGAAGGCGGGAGGAGAGGGAGATGACAGAGGATGAGGTGGTTGGATGGCATCACCAAGTCAATGAACATGAGTTTGAGTAAATTGCGGGAGTTGGGGATGGACAGAGAGGCTTGGCGTGCTGCAGTCCATGCGGTCGCAAAGAGTTGGACATGACTGAGCTACTGAACTCCCTTTCTAGACCTGCTCCAGGCACTGGCCAACCAGGTCAAGCATAGCTCAGGCTTCAGAAATGAAGGATGTACACTGGGCTTTCCTGGCAGGCCCTGCAGACTCGGTGGCGGCTCTGGACCCAGAGCTGTGCTCTGACCGCCTTCCCCACCTGTGCGCCAGCCAACTCTACAGCACGCAGCATGATAAGTGCTTAATAATTGATTAGAAAAATTATATTAAAACCTGGATGGGCAGCAACATTTCTCAGTCTGAGCAGGTCAAAGTTGGAAGTGTTTCAGGAACAAGGGGGCTATTGTCCTTTAACATGTTGGCAATAAGAAGGATTAGGACCATCTTCTCAAACCAGTATTTTCTTCAAATCCTCTTCACTTTGCGTGAAACTACCACCACCAGTAACCTTGTATCTACCTGGGTTGCCTCCAAATTTGCAATTACAGTAAAATCAGTGACATTTCAAGACACTTAATAGCAGGCCAAGCTGTCTGTCCCACCCTGCCCATGCTGGAGCATGTTTGCAAAATGCTTTAAGAGCCACAGATAAAAGAAATGGTTATGGTGTGGGAGGAACAAGGTTCTGGGGCTTTCCTGAGTAAAGAAGGAAGGAGGCCTCTGTGCATTGTGCAGCTGTGGTTCACTAGATCCCTCAACTCACCTTCCTAGGCCAGCTTTCCAATTCAATGGCTTCTTCATATGTTGAAACATCAATTGACCATGATGGTTGGCAAAGGGGACACCTTCCCTCAAACCTGTCCATTCCTCTCCATGTCCACCTGTATCACTCTGGCGGAAGCTACTCTTACAGCTCTTCTAGAGCCCAGTGTCCTTGGTGGTCTCAGATCTGTAGCCACCAGACAGATCTTATTTTTTTGTTGTTTTATCCAGGTATAGTTAATTTACAGCATTACATTAGTTTCAAGTGTATAACATAATGATTCAATATTTTTCTAAGTTATACTCCATTTAAAGTTATTATAAAATATTGGCTAAGTTCCCTTGCTATACAGTATATGCTTGTAGCTTATTTTTGTATGCATGCACACTAAGTCCCTTCGGTCGTGTTTGATTCTTTGCAACCTTATGGGCTGTCCATGGGATTCTCCAAGCAAGAATACTGGAGTGGGTAGCCATGCCCTCCTCCAGGGGACCTTCCCAACCAGATGGAACCCATGTCTCTTTTCTCTCCTGCATTGGCAGGTGGGTTTTTAACACTAGCACCACCTGGAAGTATTTTTCTATACATGCAGTTTTTCTTAATCCTTGATCACTGTATTGCCCTTCTCCCCTTTCCCCACTGGTAACCACAAGCTTGATCTCTAAATCTGTGAGTCTGTTTCTGTTTTATTTTTTAGATTCCACGTTTACATGAGAATGTACAGTGTTTATCTTTATCTGACTTCACCAAGCATAGGTCCATTCATGTTGTTGCAAATGGCAGAATTTCATTCTTTTTTTATGGCCGAGTAGTATTCCATGGCACATGTGTGCATCACATCTTCCTTATGCATTCATTTGTTGATAAATATTTAAATTGAAATTGCTTCCATATCTTGACTATTATAAATAATTCTGCTCTGAATATTGGGGTGCATGTATCTTTTCAAATTAATGTTCCTGTTTTCTTTGGACATATGGTATAGTCACTGTGGAAAGGGATTCCCTGGTTGCTTGGTGGGAAAAGAATCCATCTGTCAATGAAGAAGACATAAGAGATGTAGTTTCAATCCCTGGGTCGGGAAGATCCCCTGGAGAAGGACATGGCAACCCATTCCAGTATTCCTACCTGGGAAATCTCATGGATGGAGAAGGCTGGTGGGCTATAGTCCATGGGGTCGCAAAGAATCAGACATAACTTAGTGACTAAATGCCACTACCACCACCACTATGGAAAAACAGTACGAGGTGCCTCAAAAAACTAAAAATAGAACTACAATATGATTCAGCAGTTCCACTCCTGGGTATATCCAGAGAGGGATTTTTTAAATGCAAATATGATGGTATTTTAACCCTTTCCCTACCAGTCATTCCTATGAGCTTAAGCAAAGTCTTGGGACTCAGAATCCTTAGAATGATACTGATGAGTTCGGGCTGTGTGGTTCCCAGGGTCCACTGGACTCGGTCTGTGTTTTTTTGTTGCGTGTAACTGATTTCAGACCCCTCTGGCCCCAGACAGACTTTGAAGCTACCAGTGACATGGTAGACAGGGAGGTGAGACTAAATCTCCCCGAAGAAACAAAATCTCCTGCTCCCTCTGTTGTCGGAACATTTGTACTTGAAAGTGACCTTAACAACCAGAAGGGAATATTTTGTCATCCGCAGTTTACTTCTGGGTTCCATTACTTAAACCAGTGACGTAAACTTTCCATTTCCTCTCAAGACGGCCAGGAAGTGGGCATGAAGCACCACAGCATGTCCGAAAGGCATGATGTGCAGTCTATAGTCTTGCATTTAACACAGGCAGGTCGTTAAAATAGATCATGTACAATTATTGATGTTCTATTAAAGAATAAATAAGGATATCTTGGGCACCTTAGTTTTGGGGATTCCTTTCCTGCCCTAGGATATTTTCTTCTCTATTTTCATTCCTTCTAATTTCCATCCTTTAGATCTCTAGAATTAGAATATCTGTGTAACTTTCTTTCACTCAGAACACAAGGTAATCATTATTCCCACTCTGTTTCCACAGCAGCAGCCTGTGTCTCATATTTGCACAGTTTATTCCCAAACATCATTTAAATGCAGCAGAGAGAAAATCCAATAATTCCAAAGGATCAGATAGGAACCTGATTCCAGTCACTCCCTGAACAAGATGTTTTTCCCTAACAATTCAGAGGCTCTTGAAATTTGTTCTTCCCATGTAAGACATTTCAGGCGCCAGTGAAACAGGTTCTTTGTAGGGAATTCGCCACATGGGCATTCACACTTGCTGAGTTTACCTTCCAAGCAGTCTGCCAGCCTGCCAGGGACCCTAGCCCAGGGGGCTGACACTTAGGGCCAAGGAGTTCCTGGTGACCCGCAGCCTGAGAACCTGAAGTTCACAGCTGTGTCCCTGCTTGGAAGTCCTCTTTGCTGTGAGCACTACATGAGAAACCATAGCAAGTTCCCTCTGCTGGTGAAGGCACCCCACGGTCACTGCAAGGGCACTTTCTTTGCATTGCGTGCTGTGTGCTCAGTCGTGTCCAGCTCTTTGTGACCTCCCATGGGCTGTAGCCCATCAGGCGCCTTTGTCCATGGAATTTCCCAGGAAAGAATACAAGAGTGGGTTGCCGTTCCCTACTCCAGGAGATCTCCTGATCCAGGGATGGAATCTGCGTCTCCTGCACTGGCAGGCGGATAATTTACCACTGCTCTGCCTGGCGTTAGTGCACATCAAATAAGCTTAAGAGTAAGATTGTAGCCTCTTGGCCGGGTCCTAGATTTTCAGCATCCTGTAGGGCACGAATTGAATACAGCACCTGCCCTGTAACAATCCACACTTCAGAGGATCAGTGTCCTATCTAAACACTCCCCAGGCATTAAGGTGCGTTCCATCTTATTTGGCTCAAAAAGGTTTTCTAAATTTATGTGTTCTAAGCAACTTGTATAAAAACCCTGAACACAAAGGAAAATTAAAATAGCCCCAAAGTGGTGGAGTTCTCCATATTGTGAAAGTGATAGCCATTTAGATTTTAATCAGAAGAGTAAGTGAATTTCTTAACATCTGCACTGCACACTAGGGAAAACTAAAGACAGCTTCTCATCCAAATAGGTTGGAAATCTCTGCTGCAAAATTTCACCATGGGGATGGCAGCAAGTCTATGATAGTGCCACACCCAGTCTCCTCCCAACACACACCACACACTGCCTGTCTCCATCTCTCAAATCTGAATCGTTCCTGACAGCCTACAATAGCTTTGCCATATGTGGAGTCTTGTACAGGTCATGCAGTTCACTCGTTTGCTGGCTTTTAGCTGTCATCTGAAATGACTCCATCACCAACTTGATTCATGTCCCCAGTGGTAAAATGAGATTTTTAGAGGGAAAAGAAGCACAGGGCAATTTTTTTTTTTACAAAGAAAGAAAAATGTTCAAGTGTTTGTTCCCAGGGTTATCTCTTAGAATGTGGCTTTGGGAAATGGTTTAGTCAGCATTTTTCCACCCAAAGGATTTTTTTTCCCCCCACTTCTACCGTTTTAGGTATTGGCAGAATGGGAGGCAGTTTTAACAGACTGAAAATTCTAGGCTCTGTGTTACAGCCCGCCTTGGGACAGAAGCCCCAGATATGCAGTCTCTCCTGCCCCTTCCCTTCCCCGCCTCCTCTCCTTCCACTTCCTCTTGCTCCCCTCTCCTTCCCCCTCCTTCCCTTCCCTCCGCTTCCCTCCCCTTCCGCTTCCTCCCCCTCCCCTGTTCCTCCATCTTCTTCTTCCCTTTCTTCTCTTTCTAGCGCTCTCCCTGCTCCACCTACACACTCATTCCAGATCATTCAGTCAGGTGGAGGGAGTCTGGGAGAAGAGAGATAACCCAGCAGATTTTAGGTGCCTTCACTCCGCTTTCAGTGAACTTAAGTGAAACGGTAGTCTTCCTCTGCGTGCGGCCCAGAGAGTCACCTGCTAATTCTGCAGATGTGCTGCTGCTGCTAAGTCGCTTCAGTCACGTCCGACTCTGTGCGACCCCATAGAGGGCAGCCCACCAGACTCCCCCGTCCTTGGGATTCTCCAGGCAAGAACACTGGAGTGGGTTGCCATTTCCTTCTCCAATGCATGAAAGTGAAAAGTGAAAGTGAAGTCGTTCAGTCATGTCCAACTCTTTGCGACCCCATGGACTGCAGCCCACCAGGCTCCTCCATCCATGGGATTTTCCAAGCGAGAGTACTAGAGTGGGGTGCCATTGCCTTCTCCGTATTCTGCAGATCTAGTAGGGTTTTTAGTCAATGCAAAGTGCAGAGAGGCTAGAATGAGCAGGAAATCTGTATCCCCACAGAGATGGATCACTTGCTGATACACTGAGTTTCCATCTGTAAAACAGAGGAGGTGAGCACTGAAAACCTGAAGTGTTCTTTTCATAAAATTTGTTCTATTTTTAAAATAACAAAACAAAACAAAAAATAAATAAATAAAATAAAATAACAAAACAAAAAATTAAGACCTATGCCCTAACAGCACCAGTTAATTTCAAAGCAGTGCCAATCCTCTTAATGGTTTTCAAAAATCGTAAAAATAATAGCACACAAACACACTTACCCCACCCATCTGCTACCATGAAACCCTATTAATAGAGGAGAACATGCTGACGGAGGGTCAGCCAAAGAAGAGACAGGGACCGGTAAGAAGCTAAACCAAACTCCATGGCTGCCTGGTACCACCCACACTGCCATCTCCAATCTCCTCAACACCTAGATGCACCCAGAACTGCTCTCCCTGCCCTCCTCCATCTCTTTTTTAACTAAGTAGATTATTTAAGCAGATTTCAGTAAGAAAAAAAATCCTCTCCCTTTCCAAGGTGGAGGGTAGGGGTGAATTGTTCTCACAAACACAGGATTCACTTTGTCAGCTTGTGGTGGTTGTGATAAGACTATGAACATTCCCAGATAAATGACTGAAAAAAAAAAGAAAGAAAGAATAACAAAAATCTTAATCAAAGGGAGCTATCAATTAAACAAACATTTTTTGTGTGCACCTGTGCATCAATGCACCCAGCAGGAGCAGAGCACCACTGCTGTGTAGGCCCGCAGTGAAGCCCCTGCTCATTCTTTTAATGTATGCTCTTAGGCATCTGCCTGCCAATGCAGGAGTCAAGGGTTCAATCCCTGGGTGGGGAAGTTCCCCTGGAGAAAGAAATGGCAACCCACTCCAGTAATCTTGCCTGGGAAATCCCATGGACAGAGAAGCCTGGAGGACTACAGTCCATGGTGTTGCAAAAGAGTTGGATACAACTTCAGTTCAGTTCAGTTCAGTCGCTCAGTCGCGTCCGACTCTTTGAGACCCCATGAATCACAGCATGCCAGGCCTCCTTGTCCCTCACCAACTCCCAGAGTTCACTCAAACTTACATCCATCCAGTTTATGATGCCATCTAGCCATCTCATCCTCTGTTGTCCCCCTTTCCTCCTGCCCCTAATCCCTCCCAGCATCAGAGTCTTTTCCAATGAGTCAACTCTTTGCATGAGGTGGCCAAAGTACTGGAGTTTCAGCTTTAGCATCATTCTTTCCAAAGAACACCCAGGACTGATCTCCTTTAGAATGGACTGGTTGGATCTCCTTGCAGTCCAAGGGACTCTCAAGAGTCTTCTCCAACACCACAGTTTGAAAGCATCAATTCTTTGGTGCTCAGCTTTCTTCACAGTCTAACTCTCACATCCATACGTGACCACTGGAAAAACCATAGCCTTGACTAGACGGACCTTTGTTGGCAAAATAATGTCTCTGCTTTTCAATATGACTTAATGACTAAATAACAACAACCACTTAGGTAAGTTACTTCATCTTTCTAAGCATCTATCTCCTCATCTTTAAACTGAGGATAATAAAGTTATTATCTCAAAATGTCGTTGGGAGGACTAAATAAAATCGTTCATGTAAGAGCAATCAGTCAGTAATGTAATGCACAATCTAAGTACCTAATTCATGTTAAAGATTACTTAATGACTAAATAACAACAACCACTTAGGTAAGTTACTTCATCTTTCTAAGCATCTATCTCCTCATCTTTAAACTGAGGATAATAAAGTTATTATCTCAAAATGTCGTTGGGAGGACTAAATAAAATCGTTCATGTAAGAGCAATCAGTCAGTAATGTAATGCACAATCTAAGTACCTAATTCATGTTAAAGATTATCATTTATCTTTTTATTATCTTTTTTGCAATATCCTATTGGATATAGGACAGGAACAGGGAGTGGATATCTATAAAGATTCTTGGAATAATGAGGCCCATGTCCTAGCTCCTCTGAACTGGATTCAGTTAGCCTCTGAACGTCATGCTTCCCTCTTCTAGAGGCTCCTGGGGACAGCAGGCAGAGCAAGGGCTCCTTCTCTGTAAATTTTGAATAGAGATGCTTATCCTCACCATGGCTGTCAGCAGTCCCTTACAGGGAAAGCTGAGCATACATTAAGTGCGTGCCTGTTGAGTTACCGTCTGTGAGCCTCATGATCTGTGATAGAAAACTAGACTATCTATGCTCAGGAAGAGCCTTATTCCTGAAGGAAAGAAAGGTGTATCCCTGTCCCCAAGCAGCAATATATTCATTAGAAGGCATTCGCTCCTCTCCCAAGGAGTTATAAGCAGAGCTTAAACCCCTCCTTTGCCATGTCCCGTAGAAACCTGAGTGAGTTGTCCATCCCCTCTAAGCTCGGCTTCCCTGGTGGCTCAGAAGTTAAAATGTCTGCCTCCAATGCGAGAGACCCGGGTTCCATCCCTGGGTCGGGAAGATCCCTGGAGAAGGAAATGGTAACCTACTCCAGTATTCTTGCCTGGAGAATCCCATGGATGGAGAAGCCTGGTAGGCTANCTCTAAGCTCGGCTTCCCTGGTGGCTCAGAAGTTAAAATGTCTGCCTCCAATGCGAGAGACCCGGGTTCCATCCCTGGGTCGGGAAGATCCCTGGAGAAGGAAATGGTAACCTACTCCAGTATTCTTGCCTGGAGAATCCCATGGATGGAGAAGCCTGGTAGGCTACAGTCCACGGAGTCGCAAAGAGTCGGACACAACTGAGCGACTTCACCTTCACCTTCTAAACTCGTCTTGAAGGATTGCTGTAAGGATTAGAAATCGTATATAATATAAATACTTGGCACACATACACATATGACACAAGGTGCCCAGCGCTTGACAGATATTTAATGAGCAAGAGTTTTGTTAGACTTATTGCAATAGTGTGTGATCATTCCTGGGTCAGAGAGGAGAGTTCCCTCATGTGAATGCTAAGACGTAATTGACCAATCTGAGTCATGATTCATACTGGCTGGGAAATAAGGAGACAGGGACAGGTCACATTTATAGCCTTAGTCTCAGGCTTCTTGTGTGAAAAAGAAGGGGCTGGACCAACCATCTCAGAGGCCAGAAGACTGCAGAGACTAGGACTGTGTGGTTCCAAGGTCTAGAACTCTGCTTCCAGTCTCGTTGAACATATATTTCAAATATAGCAATTGAATACGTGATCCAGTCATCCCATTCTCAGGTGTATATCCCACAGGAAAGTGTACACATGTTCAACAATGTGTGCAAGAACATTCTTTGCAGGGCTACTTGTAAAATTCAGAAATATCTAAATGTCCAGCATCAGTAGACTAGGAAATGGGTCAATAATTGCAGTATATTTACACAATAGAACGCTACATAGCCATGACAATGGACAACTACTGCTATACACACACAGTGTATTGTCCACAGAAATAAACTGTTGAGTAAAAGAAGTCAGAAGCACAATAGTACCTGAGATTTGATTCCATATGTATGAAATTCAAAAGCAGGCAAAACAAATCCATGATATAATGTTAGAAGTCAAGATAGTGGTTATCTTTGCATAAAGAGAATGTGTGAAGGAAGTTTCTGGAATGCTGGTAAGGCTCTGTTTATTGATGAAGATAGGTCTGCTTTGAAAATACATAGAGCTAAACAATTATCATTTGTGTGTATGTGTATATACATTTATGTATGTGTTATAGTTCAATGAAAAGTTTACATGAAAAGTATGCATAGAACCCTTTTCAGTCTCCAGGATCTCCAACTGATATTTCCTCCTCTGTGCCAGGCATGCCCTAGGGGAGAGATGGGTAGAGGTGACTTTATACAGAGACGAATAAGAAGAAAAAGCATTCACCAACAAGATCATGGCTTTGAGAGGAGAAAGATGAGTGAACACAAAACTACAGTGTAATAAAGAACTATGATGCAGATTTGAGCTGATAAATATGGAAACCCAGAGGGACAGAGAAGGTGATGTTTTAACTGGGTCTTGAAGAGCACTCCAAGCAGAGACAACCACCATGTGTCATTGCAGACTGGAGAGGGGGATTAAAAAGGGCCAAGAGTGGCTGAGGAGGGAGATACAACCTGCATCCCAGGCAGAGCTTAATGGACTCTGTGATGTCAGGCACAATCAGGTCTTTAAGCCACTGAGACCTTGCAAAAGTATCTTCCATCACATCAACCTTTCTCTTCCTGTCTTGCGTATAAACTCTCCTCTCCAGGCAAAGATCAGCTTCTCCACACTTACACATAACCCCTTCCCTTCGCACCTACTCAAGAACTGGGCTCCAGCCTTATCCCGCTCTCTCCCACATCACCAACCTGTTCTCTCTATTGGGCCTTCGACACTAGCACATAAACGTGCAGTCATTTCTCCCATCCCCCTAAAAATGATGCTCTTGACCTTCATTTCCCTCTCCAGCAAACACTTCACTTCCTCCTCTTTTTGGCACAACTCCTAAAAACATTGCTAATGCTTGCAGCTTCCACTTTCTGTCCTTTCAGAACTCCTTCACAACAGTGACCTCCACACTGCGATATCCAACAGTCAGTTCTCCAGTCTTTGCCTTAATGGCTTATCAATAGCATGAGACCTAGTTAATGACTCGTCCTGCTTGAAGCACTTCCTCTCCGTGGCTGCCAGGGCACTTTGCTGGCTTTACATCCCACTCTTTCTCAGTCTTTGTCAGTTCCTCCTCATCTCTGGACCTCTTTATCTTGAAGTTACCCCAAAGCTCAGTCTTTTCAACCACCTTCCCTCTCTGAACTCATTACCCTGGTGATCTCCTTCAGCTCCGAGTTCTTAAATTTTACTCCCAGATCGGTATCTGTGGCCCATATTCCCCCTCTGGATTTCCAGACATTTCTATCCAACTGTTCACTTGGATATTGAATAGGCATATCAAATTTCACATATCCAAAACTGAACTCATGATCTGTTCCCTAAAAACCTATTCAATGCATGAAGCAGGCGCTCAAAGCTAGTGTTCTGGGACAACTCAGAGGGATGGGGTGGAGAGGGAGATGGGAAGGGGGGCATTCAGGACAGGGGGACGTATGTGCACCCATGGCTGATGGGTGCCAGTGTGTGGCAGGGACCACCACAGTGTTGTGAAGTGATTGTGCTCCAATTTAAAAAAAAAAAAAAAAAAAAACACCTGATCCTCCCACAATCATTCTTACCTCAGGAATGGCAGCTTCATCCTTTCAGTTTCTCAGATCAGAATGGTCATCCTGACTCTTCTCTCGTACAATGCATCCAAACTGTCAGCACAGTGATGCTGAATGATGGGAAATAACAGGAGAAGGAGCAGAAATGCCATGTGCAGCTCTCTAAAGACCACTGCATACAAGCCTGCACATCAAGATCGGACATTGAGCATTGTTCTTTGAAACAGAGTGTGGCCTCTTGCACTATGTTTATTCTTAAACACCTCACAAACAGCAAAGTTCTTTATCATGAATGAATAAAAATAGAATAATTGTTAGTAGAGCTAGTGTACAGCCTTAAATGGAAAGGATTGTACAGATCTTAGCTAGCCTCAAACTAAATGCTTCACCTTATTAGGGAACTTCTCAACTAGGATTCTTTGCCAAAAGTCATGCAGCTTTATACCACACAATGAATTTCCAACATGGACATATAGCTGCTTAGAAAATAAGAACTTTCTGTGACGAGTATAAGGCCTACTGACTCTTGTCTTTCAAAAAAATGTCTAAGATGATCGTAGTAAATGCTTGGCGTTCATGCATCTGTTCCCTCCTCTTAAGCGCGCCAAGACTTTGCTAGTCTAGCGTGGTACTCTTTCCCTCTGAATGTGGATTTGGGTTCAGAACTGTTTTAACCCAGTAACCCAAGCGGTCACTACCAATGGATCTATCTGTTTTGGCAAATAAGTTTATTGATCTCCCTTGTTAAGTATAATGTTTGCTAAGGATAATATTATAATAAGTACTGCGAAGTCGCTCAGTCGTGTCCGACTATTTGTGACCCCATGGACTGTAGCCCACCAGGCTCCTCTGTCCATGGGATTCTCCAGGCAAGAGTACTGGANGATCTCCCTTGTTAAGTATAATGTTTGCTAAGGATAATATTATAATAAGTACTGCGAAGTCGCTCAGTCGTGTCCGACTATTTGTGACCCCATGGACTGTAGCCCACCAGGCTCCTCTGTCCATGGGATTCTCCAGGCAAGAGTACTGGAGTGGGTTGCCATTTCCTTCTCCAGTGGAATCTTCCCAACCCAGGGATCGAACCCGGGTCTCCCGCATTGCAGGCAGATGCTTTAACCTCTGAGCTAAAGATCAGGCCCTATAATAAATACAACACTTGTATATTTACATAGTAGCAGTAGTCGTGTTAGTCTCTCAGTCGTGTCCGATTCTTTGTAACCTCATGTAACCCACCAGAATCCTCTGTTTATGGGATTCTCCAGGCAAGAATACTGGAGTGGGTTACCATATACATGCTCAAAACCAAAAGGAGATGATGGCAGTGATGCTATGTCATGAAAGTTAGACTCAGACCCATCCACCTCCAGGGAGTTACGTGACTTTTATTTTATTGTATTTATTTCTTCTTGGCTGTGCTGGGTCTTCGTTGCTGTACAGGCTTTTCTCCCGTTGCGGCGAGTGAGGGCTGCTCTCTAGCTGCAGTGCACGGGCTTCTCACTGGGGTGGCACCTCTTGCTGCAGAGCATATCCTCTAGAGCGCAGTCTCAGTAGCCATGGTGCACAGGCTTGGTTGCTCCACCACAAGTGGGATCTTCCGGGGCCACGGATCAGACCTGTGTCTCCTGCAATGACTGGTGGAGTCTCCACCAGCGAGCAACCAGGGAAGCCCCGGAGAGGTGAATATTTCCACCCCACAGTCACCCCTCCCTTAGGCTGTCTGCTTAGCACCTGCTAGTTCATGTGACGCTAGGCAATTCCCAATCCTTTACCAAGGTATATTTCTGAAAGTCGTACTATAAGCAGATTACGGGACTTGCCTGGTGGTCCAATGGTTAAGACTCTGTGCTTCCACCACAGAGGGCACATGTTTGACCCTTGGTTGGGGAACTAAGATCCCACATACAGCAGGGCCAAAAATAATAATAAGTGGATTATATTTTGTTATAAATACAGAATAATTGGAGGTTGTGTTTATAATTAAGATCTTGGCAGCAGATAAATCACAAAGATGATCAACAACATGTCTTACAAAGTTATCCAGCAATAATCTCCTATGATTAATTCAAGTGTGAAGCTTTAAAGTCCTTTAAAATGGTCCTAAGTATGTAGATGGATTAGTCAGTGTTCATAAAGTGCATATACCACCTAAGAATACCTAACTCTCCTGAATCATCAGTTCAGCTCATCTAACACGAATATAGGAACTTCAATAAATGGTAATTAACTTTTTAATTAAAAGAACTGGGTTTGCCTTCTTAGGAATTAAGAAGGCTTTGGGGAGTAATTTGGATAATCCAGATTTCTTTGGAGAAGGAAAGAAGCTGCCAAGGGAAATCTGAACCATGGCTTTCTCTTGTTCTTAAAGAGATGACACTGGCCAATGTTTCTTGAAGCCTGCTCTGTGCCAGGCATTGTGCTGAGAGTGCCAACAAACAAAATGATTCAAACTCAGCCCACTGACCTCAGAGCTGCACTTGTGGGATCATTCTTTACAAAGTAGCTGTTGTGTTGCTTAAATGTTTGAGGACCTAACTAAAGAGTCTGATTTCATCCTAGATTGCCTTTTTGTTTATCTTATTCTCTCTCTTTAATATATAGATTAATGTTTTTACTAATTTTCTTTAATTTACTGTAATCATTGGGCAGTGTCACCTCAATGACTGGAATCCACAGTGACTTCTGCTGGTACTTCTCCACCCTAACTGCACTTCAGAATCACCCAGCAGAGTTTTCAAAAATCCTAATGCCCAACGCTACCCCAGACTGGTTAAATCAGAATCTCTGGAGGGAGACCCAGGCATCAAGATATTTTTAAGTTTCTGTGTTCTTCCAGTGTGCCCAGGTCAGACACCCATATCAGACTCTCTTCTCTAAATGGGTGTTCACAGGGATCCCTCCTTGCCACTCAGTAAAGCCATGCCCATGCCTGAAGCAGACCTCCCAATACTATTGGCTTTCATCAGCTCAGTTTTCTAGGAAGAACATGTGCTCTGTAAAATAAAAGTGGGTTCTGGTCTCCAGTTATCAGCTGATATGGCGCGTACTAAGTCACTTCAGTCATATGACTCCTGCAACCCTATGGACTGTAGCCCACCAGGCTCCTCTGTCCATAGGATTCTCCAGGCAAGAATACTGGAGTNAGTTTTCTAGGAAGAACATGTGCTCTGTAAAATAAAAGTGGGTTCTGGTCTCCAGTTATCAGCTGATATGGCGCGTACTAAGTCACTTCAGTCATATGACTCCTGCAACCCTATGGACTGTAGCCCACCAGGCTCCTCTGTCCATAGGATTCTCCAGGCAAGAATACTGGAGTGGGTTCCACGTGCTCCTCCAGGGGATCTTCCCGACCCAGGGATCCACCCACATTTCAGGGTTTTTACAACTAGCGCCACCAAGGTGCCCCAATCAGTTGATATGGGAATCAGGTATTGATAGCTAGAGAAAAGCCTTCCTAAATGTTGCCTGTTGCCTGTTCTTGACTTCCAGAAACTGTCATACACTGGGCTCCTTCTTCTCACCACCTGATGAAATGGGAGACCATCTGGAGAACACTTTACCCACATCAAGGCCTTAATCTAAGGGTATCTGAGCAAGAAAGCTTAGAATGAATGTCAGTCCAAATTCCACCTCAAATTCCCTTTTTTATTACTTCTGTAGGGCTGCTGTAACAAAGTACCATAAACTAGGTATTCTCTCACGGTTGTGGAGGTTAGAAATACAAAATCAAGGGGTCAGCAGGGACAGGCTTTCCCTGAGGGCACTAGGGGAGACTCCTTCCTTGCCTCTTCCCAGCTTCTGGGTGCTGGCAATCCTCGGGTCACCTCTGCATCTCCTCAGTCCCTGCCTCTGTTATCACATGGGCTTCCTCCCTGCGTTGCTGTGTGTCTCTCACCTCCTAAGGACACCAGTCATGGGATGTAAGGCCCACCCTCATCTAGTGTGACCGGAAGTTAACTTGATTACATCTGCAAAGGCCATATTTCCAAGAAAGATCACATTCACAGGTTCTAGAAGAACACGAATGGGGGACACTAGTGAACCCAGTACAACTCGAATAC
The DNA here is from genome assembly GCA_006410675.1 of Oreotragus oreotragus. Taxonomy (NCBI): domain Eukaryota; kingdom Metazoa; phylum Chordata; class Mammalia; order Artiodactyla; family Bovidae; genus Oreotragus; species Oreotragus oreotragus. The sequence continues at coordinate 58,896 of SJYX01004690.1, forward strand.
TATCTGTGGCCGTCCTTGGAAGAAATATATCGCAGTCTACCTGTAAGTGTAGCTATGGACGTACTCCATCCCTACAGCAGTAGAAAGAAAATCATTAGCCCATAGTTAAAGGAACACAGTTTGACTGTTTAGGTTGGCCTTTAAGTTTTTTCAACACAGAGAGATGAAAAAAGCAGGAATTATGCTTGTGGGTTTTTTTTCAGTTTTCATTCCACGTTTTTAGCCATTTTGCTGGTTCCATACCTGTTCAGAAATAAGAAATATGTCACATTTAAAGTGTAATCAACTCATGTTATTCCTAATGAACAGACTGTATAACAAATGAACATACAATCAGGAACCGAACCGCAAACTCCTTTTATTGTTCCAGTAATAAATTTATTGTTTAATGTGGTAACTATTCATTTAGATGGCTCCAGGAAGCTCAAAGGGGAACCCAGGCTGATCAGGTCAGTTCAGTCACTTAGTCGTGTCCCACTCTTTGCGACCCCATGGACTGCAGCACACCAAGCCTCCCTGTCCATCACCAACTCCCGGAGTTTACTCAAACTTATGTCCATTGAGTCGGTGAAGTCATCCAACCATCTCGTCCTCTGTTGTCCCCTCCTCCTCCTGCCTTCAATCTTTCCCAGCATCAGGGTCTTTTCAAATGAGTCAGTTCTTCACATCAGGTGGTCAAAGTACTGGAGTTTCAGCTTCCAATGAATATTCAGGACTGATTTCCTTTAGGATGGACTGGTTGGATCTCCTTGCAGTCCAAGGGACTCTCAAGAATCTTCTCCAACACCACAGTTCAAAAGCATCAATTCTTTGGTGCTGAGCTTCCTTTATAGGCCAACTCTCACATCCATACATGACTACTGAAAAAACCACAGCTTTGACTAGATGGACCTTTGTTGGCAAAGTAATATCTCTTCTTTTTAATATGCTGTCTAGGTTGGTCATAACTTTTCTTCCAAGGAGTAAGTGTCTTTTAATCTCACGATTGTAATCACCATCAGCAGTGATTTTGGAGCCCTCAAAAAAATAAAGTCTCTCACTGTTTCCATTGTTTCCCCATTTATTTGCCATGAAGTGATGGGACTAGATGCCATGATCTTAGCTTTTTGAATACTGACTTTTAAGCCAAATTTTTCACTCTCTTCTTTCACTTTCACCAAGAGGCTCTTTAGTTCTTCTTTGCTTTCTGCCATAAGGGTGGTATCATCTGCATATCAGAGGTTATTGTTATTTCTCCTGGCAATCTTGATTCCATCTTGTGCTCATCCAGCCCAGCATTTCTCATGATGTACTCTGCATATAAGCTAAATAAGCAGGATGACAATATACAGCCTTGACATACTCCTTTTCCTATTTGGAACCAGTCTGTTGTTCCATGTCCAATTCTAACTGCTGCTTCTTGACCTGCATACAGATTTCTCAGGAGGCAGGTCAGGTGGTCTGGTATTTCCATCTCTTTCAGAATTTTCCGGTTTGTTGTGATTCACACAGTTAAAGGCTTTTGCATAGTCAATAAAGCAGGAGTAGATGTTTTTCTGTAACTCTCTTGCTTTTTTGTAGATCCAACGGATATTGGCAATTTGATCTCTGGTTCCTCTGCCTTTTCTAAATCTAGCTTGAACATCTGGAAGTTCACAGTTCACATACTGTTGAAGACTGGCCTGGAGAATTTTGAGCTTTACTTTGCTAGCATGTGAGATGAGTGTAATTGTGCAGTAGTTTGAGCATTCTTTGGCATTGCTTTTCTTTGGGATTGGAATGAAAACCTACCTCTTCCAATCCTGTGGCCACAGCTGAGTTTTCCAGATTTGAGTGCAGCACTTTCACAGCATCATCTTGTAGGATTTGAAATAGCTCAACTGGAATTCCATCACCTCCACCAGCTTTGTTCATAGTGATGCTTCCTAAGGCCCACTTGACTTCACATTCCAGGATGTCTGACTCTAGGTGAGTGGTCACACCATCATGATTATCTTGGTCATGAAGATCTTTTTTGTACAGTTCTNAGGATTTGAAATAGCTCAACTGGAATTCCATCACCTCCACTAGCTTTGTTCATAGTGATGCTTCCTAAGGCCCACTTGACTTCACATTCCAGGATGTCTGACTCTAGGTGAGTGGTCACACCATCATGATTATCTTGGTCATGAAGATCTTTTTTGTACAGTTCTTCTGCGTATTCCTGCCACCTCTTCTTAATATCTTCTGCTTCTGTTAGGTCCATACCATTTCTGTCCTTTATTGAGCCCATCTTTGCATGAAATATTCCCTTGGTATCTCTAATTTTCTTGAAGAGATCTCTAGTCTTTCCCATTCTATTGTTTTCCTCTATTTCTTTTCATTGATCACTGAGGAAGGATTTCTTATCTCTCCTTGTTATTGTTTGGAAGTCTGCATTCAAATCGGTATGTCTTTCCTTTTCTCCTTTGCCTTTAGCTTCTCTTCTTTTCACAGCTATTTGTAAGGCCTCCTCAGACAACAATTTTGCCTTTTTGTATTTCTTTTTCCTGGGGATGGTCTTGATCACTGCCTCCTGTACAATGTCACAAACCTCCGTCCATAGTTCTTCAGGCACTCTGTCTAGCAGATCTAATCCCTTGAATCTATGTCACTTCCACTGTGTAATTGTAAGGGATTTGACTTAGGTCATACCTGAATGGTCTAGTGGTTTTCCCTACTTTCTTCAATTTCAGTCTGAATTTGGCAATAGGGAATTCATGATCTGAGCCACGGTCCTGTTTTTGTTGACTGTATAGAGCGTCTCCATCTTCAGCTGCAACGAATATAATCAACCTGATTTAGGTATTGACCATCTGGTGATGTCCATATGTAGAGTCTTCTCTTGTGCTGTTGGAAGAGGCTATTTGCTATGACCACTGCGTTCTCTTGGCAAAACTCCATTAGCCTTTGCCCTGCTTCATTCTGTACTCCAAGGCCAATTTTGCTTGTTACTTCAGGTATTTCTTGACTAGCTACTTTTACATTTCAGAAGCCCAAGCTGATAGAGATACTTTATAGGAATTCCCATGAAATAATCATTTAACCCTGCTATCACTAGTAGTAAAGAACCCACCTCCCAATGCAGGAGACTCAGCTTCAATCCCTGAGTAAGGCATGGCAACCCACTCCAGTATTGTTGCCTGGAGAATCCTATGGACAGAGGAGCCAGGTGGGATACAGTTCATAGGGTCTCAAAGAGTCAGACACGACTGAAGCAACTTAGCACACAGCACAACACTTAATGCCAGTTGCTTCTACTTCATCAGTAACTTCTTTTATAAAATCTAAGCAAGTTTCAGCCAGATCTATTGTTTGTACTGCTTTTCAGCTCCGCGCCCCAGATGTATTCACAAAATTAAATTGTGTTAGGCTTTGAGGAATGAGAAAAGGCATTTAGAAAACCCCCAAAGTCCTCGAGGTTCCTGGGCTGACCTAGATATCTGGGTTTGGGAATTCACTTTTCCTTTTCCCATTTCTTCCTGTTATTTGAGCTGTCACCTTTGAGATGTCACAGCTGACATGTGCTTCCTTCTGTGAAATGAGGCTCATGATCATTGGCTATGAAACATTAGGGGAGCTGGCAGAGCAGCCAGCAGATGCTAACTTATTCTCACCTACAAGTTGCCACCAGCTCTGTACCCAAAAAAGCAGTTTGGGGTTGGAAAACAGATAATAGTAAAAAGAACAAGGATGCAAGCTCTGGAATTGGACTGGCTAGGTTCAAATCTTAGAAAAATTGAGGAGGGGTGGCAAAACACTTAACTTCAAGCAAACCTGCTTGCTCATCTGTAAAAAGAAGATAATAACACCTCCTGCTTCCTGGAATTGTACAGAAGTAATATGATAGTGTATGGAGCTTGGTGCCCATTACATAGTAAGTGCTTAGCAAATTCTAGCTCTTATTGAGTACCAATTCTCCTGAATGTTCACGGATGCCTGGATCAGAGTTCTGAGAGGTCATGATCAGACTTAATGGGAAGGAATGACTGATAGATTAGTCATGCCTATCCTGGATAAAGAAAGGAGAGTGAGCCTACTGGAGCCTCCCATCTACCATTCCTGTAGAAACTTATTGAATTCATCCCTGTTTTCCCATGACTCCTTTCCAGGACACACCACATGAAAGGTACTCAGTGAATGTGCAGAGAAATAATTACTTGGCTGGTGCTTCTTGCCATAGTGGTGTAAGGCTAGAGGGGTGGGCCTGGGAACTAAAGTGGGTTCAGAACCTGAGATAAAACCTCTCTCCCCAACACAGTTTTTGATACCTCCAGGTTGTAAGCCAGGAGATCACCTAGATAAAATAGAGTCTTACCAGCAGGTAAATCTTTGCTTTGAAATGGACTGGGCTGGTATGCAATGGTGAATTAGAAGCCTAGAAAACTGATGGGCTAATGGTGAAAAGTCAGAGAAAGAATACGTAGGGGAAGGAGTCATACCTAGTCTAGCTCCTCTGACAACCTAGCCCACACGCAGGCCCTCCTTGGTCCTCAGACTACAAGGATGGTGATCTCAACCAGGGGTGTTGTGAGGCTGAAATGGCATAAGCCATGTTCTACCAAAAGTTGTTTTACAGGCATAGGTCAAAGTATGAGATTCCACCTACCCATTGAGAGACTGACCAAATATTTAAAAATATATAGTTAGTTATATTCAACCTGTAGGTATTGTCCTCAAATTTCAGTCAATCCTCCTTGGTACTCCCCTCTCTCTCTCTGTTTATCCCCATCCTGATATGAGTGTTTAAGTGAGCCTCCTCCTCACCTCCCACAGCAAGTTCTAAGCCAAAGCCTGTGGAACCCCCCAGGGCATCACCATCTCATTTTGTTGGAAGATAGACTTTAGCCATGCTGCTCATTCAAAGCTAAATGCTGCTGTTATAAGTTTGTGGTTCCAGATGCAATGCCCCAGCACTAACCTCTGGACATGTAGGAAGTAAAGCCAATAATTCCAAGCACTGGCCCAAAAGCCACACCGTTTTCAATTCTGTGGCCACAGCCATGACCTTGGTTAAGTCACTCTCCAGGCTTTGGATCCTCCTTTAGCCTGAGATCTGGGCTTAGAGTTGGAGAAGCAGTCACAGAGAGAACAAAACCGCCCGATCTTATTATGTCATACACATCTGGGAAGTCCAGTGAGCTAGGAGGAGCTGTACAGGGAAGGTGGAATATTCCAGAAGGACCCTCAAACCCACAATGTCTGAAAGGGCCAAGAACACAGGGCTGCTCAAAGGTACCAGCCATAGTGGAGCATCAGTGTCTTAGGAGTAGGTGAACCAAAAATAAAGAGGAAATGTCACTCGAGTTTAGTCTTCACAGTGGGCTTGGGTGCTGGGTTCCATGTTGGCTGTTTATTCCAGATATCTGTGGCAAAGGAAATGTGAGCTCTATGCACGAACTGGTAGCTGGGTCACAAGGCAAGCAGAACAGTATCTATTAGCTCTGGGAGGGAAACCCAGTTCAACCTTCAGGGCACTCTGAATGTTATTTCTGCTCCGTCAACCACACAAGCTATTCAAAATCAAAGTTAAGAGAAAACTTCAGAAAGAACCTGCAAATTATTGAATGTTTAAAAGAAAGTTTGCGAAATGGATAGAGTGAAGCCATAGTAAATTTCCCCATTGTTATGATAATAGGGGAGCATCCCAAGGATGGAGGGGGCCTGAGAGGAAGTTGTAGTGCTTGCAGGCACCAGATTCCTCAAATGCACCTTAGAATCACCTGCCCAGTGCGGGTGGAGGTGGGGAGGGGAAGAAAATACAATGCCTGTCCCCCATCCCCGCCCCCGGCCAAGTGAATCATGTTCTCCAGGTGGTGGGGCTGGGGATTGAATGGGAGATTGGTACTGTACTGTTTTGGTGTTTGGGGCTTTTATCTTCTTAGGGATCCTAAGGTTCTGCAAGGTTGAGAATCACTGTTGGAAAGTCTTATCCAGAGCTGGAGGCTGGGGTTCAGGCTGTGCTGTAGGAGCCTGAGCACCAAGAGGTAACCTGGGGAAAGGGAGTTGGGAGAAGAGACGGCAGAGGAAGGAAGAGGGGGAAAGTAGTTTGGTGGGAAGAAAGAAATGATCAGAACCTGAAAGGCATGCCAACATTAATTGCTAGATTTGACCCTAGGAAAAGTTAAATGAATGTGCTGTGTCTTGTGCAGATGCTATGCTTGGAGCCTTGACAAAGTGAGACATTATGCAATCATGACATCATGCCAACCTGGTGAGGCAAGCATCCATGCTCCATTTCCCCGAGGAAGAAAGGGAGGTTCAGAGAGATGACACGCTTTGCCTGAAGTCATCTAGCTGCTTGCTGGCAGAGCTGGGATTCCAGAGCAAGTAGGTCTCCATATTCCAAGACAAGATGAGGAGGTCCAGACTGGATTTTCCTGGAATGTTGGCACTGACCTGGACTGAACCCATTTTTATGAAGAATAAAAAAGATGAGACAGACAGATTAATAAGTGCCTGAAACCAGGAAGTTGGAGACCCATGCACTGTCTGAGCACCTGGGAGAGCCTGCAGGAAATCGAACAACCAGAATCCCAGGCCTCCAAGATTCCCTGTCGCTTAGCAGGAGGTGGGTGCGAACTTGTGCTGTCCTTGCACAAGCCCCAGAAGAATAAGGGCTGGAGCCACCCAAGGAGGCGCATGCAGGCAGGCAGTCCATCAGCACAAAGGCAGCCAGGGGCTGAACCTAAGTGCTGAGACATGTAATTCCCAGCAGAGAGCAGATCAGAGAGGCTCTGCCTGAGCAGACATGAAAACGGGAAGGGGGAAGAGGCACCACACGTGTTGGTGGGCAGAGCTGAGACGGCACCATGCAGGGTGGCATCCATGGCTCTCCCCTCCGAGCCTGGTGTTATCACGTCTAGACTTGCATCCTGAACACAGATCCTCTCTCCTTGGTTGCTTCCACCTATCTAATGCTCAGAACCTCTTGGAATGGTGCCCTTTCTACTTGTTACTTTCTTTTCTTTTTTATGAAATAGTTCCAAAAGGCAAAAGAGAGTAGACAATGATATAACTTGAGCACCTCATCAGGCTTTGTCAGATCCTAACATTCCTCTCCATACTTGCTTCATATATACATTTTTAAAGGTAAAACTATATGTAAACAGATATAAACCGGTATCTCTGAAGCCTCCATATGCCACTCCCTGATTTCTTTTTCCTTTTTTTATTCCCAGGGGAAACCATTCTCTGGAATTTGATGTTTATTATTCTCATGCAAGACTTTACACTCACTACATGTGAACATCCATAAATAATGGTATTTTCACATGTTTTAACTTAATGGGATGATAAATGTAAATAATATAATTAATATAGTGTTCAGTTCAGTTCAGTCTCTCAGTCATGTCCGACTCTTTGTGACCCCATGAATCGCAGCACGCCAGGCCTCCCTGTCCATCACCATCTCCCGGAGTTCACTCAGACTCACGTTCATCTAGTCCGTGATGCCATCNGATGGTGATGGACAGGAGGCCTGGTGTGCTGCAAATCATGGGGTCGCAAAGAGTCGACAGGACTGAGCGACTGAACTGAACTGAACTGGACTAACTTATGCTACAGTCAGGCATCACAGATGGCACTAGTGGTAAAGAATCTGCCTGCCGATGCTGGAGAAGTAAGAGGAACAGGTTTGATCCCCAGGTCAGAAAGATTCCCTGGAAGAGGAAATGACAACCCACTCCAGTATTCTTGCCTGGAGAATCCCATACACAGAGGAGCCTGATGGGCTACAGTCCATAGGGTCACAAAGAGTCAGACATGACTGAAGCAACTTAGCATGCACGTGTCACAGTTTCACTGGCTAAAATCCCACTGCTCATCTTCCAGGTTTATAGATTTGCAGACAAGCTACTCTCCTGCATCAAAAATTTAAGCCATTTAGAAATGGATTCTGTTCTATTTCCCGAGTGCCCTCTGTTTCTCAGTTTAATTCCAAAACAGACCAGCAGTCTGGGGATGGTGGAGAAAGTGGGATCTAAGACAAGAATAGTGAAAATTATGACATTTTGCCCATCCTCCCCTCCTGAGTCTATGAGGCTCTGGGGCCCCGCTCCGTCCTGTCAGAAGATGCCCAGCAACAAGTTCAAAACTGTAAACCAACTTCAGAGATAAAAATGCAAAGTTCACCAAGGTCACTATTTGGAGTCGTACTTTGTTCTGCATCACACGCTGCCCAGGTGCCTCAGTCTCTCCAAATGTTGAGTGGAGGTAATATGAGAAGCAAGCCTTTTAAATCATACAGGAAGAGTCTTTAAGCCCTTACGAAAAATCATGCTGGTGTTAAAAATGCAGAACGCTGCTACTGATACAATTACGTCTAAGATTAATATATTTTTAATCAGTTCAGTTCAGTTCAGTGACTCAGTCATGTCAGACTCTTTGCAACCCCATGAATCGCAGCACGCCAGGCCTCCCTGTCCATCACCAACTCCCACAGTTCACTGACTCGCATTCATCGAGTCAGTGATGCCATCCAGCTATCTCATCCTCTGTCGTCCCCTTCTCCTCCTGCCCCCAATCCCTCCCAGTATCAAAGTCCTTTCCAATGAGTCAACTCTTCGCATGAGGTGGCCAAAGTACTGGAGTTTCAGCTTTAGCATCATTCCTTCCAAAGAAATCCCAGGGCCAATCTCCTTCAGAATGGACTGGTTGGATCTCCTTGCAGTCCAAGGGACTCTCAAGAGTCTTCTTCAACACCACAGTTCAAAAGCATCAATTCTCTGGCGCTCAACCTTCTTCACAGTCCAACTCTCACATCCATACATGACCACAGGAAAAACCATAGCCTTGACTAGACGGATCTTAGTTGGCAAAGTAATGTCTTTGCTTTTGAATATGCTATCTAGGTTGGTCATAACTTTCCTTCCAAGGAGTATGCGTCTTCTAATTTCATGGCTGCAGTCACCATCTGCAGTGATTTTGGAGCCCCCAAAAATAAAGTCTGACACTGTTTCCACTGTTTCCCCATCCATTTCCCATGAAGTGATGGGACCAGATGACATGATCTTCATTTTCTGAATGTTGAGCTTTAAGCCAACTTTTTCACTTTCCTCTTTCACTTTCATCAAGAGGCTTTTTAATTCTTCTTCACTTTCTGCCATAGGGTGGTGTCATCTGCATAGCTGAGGTTATTGATATTTCTCCTGGCAATCTTGATTCCAGCTTGTGTTTCTTCCAGCCCAGTGTTTCTCATGATGTACTCTGCATAGAAGTTAAATAAGCAGGGTGACAATATACAGCCTTGAGGTACTCCTTTTCCTATTTGGAACCAGTCTTAATAAATGATAATATTAATAATGTTTTATATAATAAATAATTATGAAATGTAATATCAATGTAGATGGAATCAAACTGCTCTGTGCTTTGTTTTTTGCTGACATTCTTGATCAGGTTTTCACCTATGTTAATGCTAATTCATTTACTTTGACGCTGAATAATAAAGTATTCATTATATGAAAATATTATAATTTATATATCCATTCTCCTTTGGATGGAAAGCAATTTTTCCACTTTATCCCCAATGTTCCAATTTTTTAGTATTACAAACAATGGCCTAACAAGTTTTTATGCAAATGCCTGGGTTTGTCCAGGCCATGTACCCAGGAGCGCTATTGCTGGGGTGGGGAATGCATAGCCTTCCTCTCATGACTCAATCTCTTTTGAGCCTCTTGGTGCATACCTTGCTATCATGAGTGTTTCCCCAGAAAGAGGCACTCCTGGCACTGAGGATAAGATCAGGAGATGCTACTCCTGGGAAAATGCACTGCTGGGCATCCGCTCTCAGTTCAAATGTGAGTGCCTGTTCTGAGCTGGGCTGTGTGTGCTTGTCAGGGCCTCTGGCCCAAGTGTTCTCTGCTGCTGCTGCTGCTAAGCCGCTGCAGTCATGTCCAACCCTGTGCGACCCCAAGGACGGCAGCCCACCAGGCTCCCCCGTCCCTGAGATTCTCCAGGCAAGAACACTGGAGTGGGTTGCCATTTCCTTCTCCAATGCATGAAAGCAAAGAGTGAAAGTGAAGTCGCTCAGTCGTGTCCGACTCTTCGTGACCCCATGGACTGCAGCCCACCAGGCTCCCCCGTCCCTGGGATTTTCCAGGCAAGAGTACTGGAGTGGGGTGCCATTGCCTTCTCCGCCAGGCATTCTCTAGGAACCAAAAAAATCAAACTGTTCGACTGGGACCTGAAGCCTCCAGTGACCCCATGAGCAGTGTTTCAGGGCCCAACCTCAAACATGCAGCTACCTTCTCTTTTTCCTTTTTAAGTAGTTAACTTCATTTTTCCCAGACTATCAAAGTAATATGCAACCTTAACATAATTTTTTTTATTTTAGAAAAATACATTTTATGCTAATTACTCAAAGTATCACTCCTCAGAGACAGTCACTATTCACATTTTAGCCTGTTTCTCTTCAGTCTTTTTTCTTAGCATTTTCCCCTTTCCTATATAGTCTAGTGGCAGCTCAGTTGGTAAAGAATCTGCCTGCAATGCAGAAGACCACCTGCAAACTATGACCAGGTTCGATCCATAGGCTGGGAAGATCCCCTGGAGAAGGGAATGACTACCCACTCCAGTATTCTTGCCTGGGAAGTGTTATGGACAGAGGAGCCTGGAGGCTTACAGTCCATGGGGTCTCAAAGAGTCAGACATGACTGAGCTACTAAACCACAATTATGATTTTTAATGAAATATATATATATATAATTTTTCATACTGTAAGAAACTCTATATACAATTTTAATGACTTCAGATTATTTTTTCACTAGTTTTCTATTATCTACTTGATTAGATTCTCGGTTATCTACTTAGTCCCCCTTGGTATTTGAAAGAGATTTGTTCCAGGAGCCCCCACATGTAACAAAATCCTGGGATACCCAAGTCCCTTATATGAAATGGTGGATGGCAATGAGTGCATATGGCCCTCCATACCTGTGGATGTAAAGCCCACAAATAAGGAATATCCAACTGCATATTTATTGGGAAAAAATATCTGGTATAAGTGGGCCCTGAGTTCAAACCTGTTTTGTTCAAGGGTCAACTATATATTGGATATTCTGGTTATTCTTAATCTCTGTGTTTACAGTCAAAACACAGTGGCCATTTTGGGCATAAGTCTTTAATGACCTTTCAGATCCTTAAGTGAGGATCTTAGAAGTGTAATTCTCAGAAAGGCAAAGGGCATTTTTAAAGCTTTATATATTACAAAACTGTTTTAGAAAGACACCCATGTTACAAGCCCACTGAAAAAGCGACTTCACTTTCACTCTTTGCTTTTATCACTCTCAAAACATCAGCTAGCCTGCCTTCACCCAAGGTAATTGTGAGAGTTTGTTCCACTGGGGCTCAGAAGTGGAAGGAAAGAGAGTCTTTAAGTGCTAGCATGCCCAGCCACAGACTGTCAGGTTAGTGGAGTAGAATGTTTGGCGTCCTCCCAAGCAGTATGTGCTAAGCTGCTTTCTTTCTATGAGAACTAACAAGACAGCAAAATGGATGAATCATACCATGGGAAAGTCAAACTCCAGAACCAGGTCTCATATAGAGTAGACACTTGAAGTAGGCCACTGGGACAGGAGAAGATGTATTATTTAAATTTCCTTAGGTTGAAAGCAACAACAATAAAAAGATTCAGGCTAATTTAAGTAAAACAGAAAAGGAATTTGTTGGAAGGATACTGGGATCAAAGAGCTGTGTCAACTGCTGGGCTGGTTGTGCAATGTACAACTCAGGCAGGGTGGAATCATTCATATTGCCATCTATACAAAGGGTACTTCCGAGAGTTGTGCAGTGTACTACCTACACAACTGTATGTAGCAGTCTTGCTGGAATACCTTACAGGACAGAGTTTCCCAAACCGTCTGAGCTGAAGAATCAGGTTTTTTACTATTGCTATTAAAATCCATTATAGATCAACACTTTAGTACCTAGGGAAATAAAATGCTGCTTGCTATCTCAGCAATGTCAATTACTATAAAAGTTACTAAACACTCAGTTTCTGAATTTACCTCACCATGGACTGGTAATGCATGGTTTGGGAACCAGCACTGGTCCACAACCACATCTGAGTACACCTTGAGTGGAACTGACAGGTTATCCAAACCACACAAAAGTGGGAATGGAATGAGTAGTTCAGAACCAGAACCAAGGAATCAAATGCACCTGGACTCTCCATCTCCCATGCTTTTCTCTCTTCCTTTAGTATGATTAAACCCCACCACAAAATAGCTTTCTATATTTCTATAATTGAAAACACAACTAATAGCTCTTTACAGTTTATGTCTTATAGCCTCAGTCACCTGGGAAAGGATTATTGGTCCCAAATCCAAAGATTTCAGAAAAGGGAATGAGTGGCCCAGCCCAGGTCTAGTGCTCACTGCTATGGCTAGGAGATGTGTCACTTCTGGCCAAGAAAACACCCATCCCCGGGGACCATACGAATGGGACTGTGAGCAGTTCTTAAGAGAGGGGTATGATGTTACCAGAAACAATCCAATACGGATGTACCACACATGAAACAGTAGGCTTGCAATTGTTAGGTCTACGTTTTCCTATATCTATAGTCCACTTAATACTTTTTCTGAAATATATCCCCCCCAAAAGGGTTTATGATCAAACAAATATGGGGAAATCTTATGATTTTATCACTCTCAAAAAGATTCATAAGGCATCTTAGTTATTAATGGCTCTGAGAAGAACTGTAAAAAGGAAACATTCAGCTATGTTTACTGACCTCATCTGATCATTGTAACCTTTCCTAATGTAACATCCAGTAACACCCCATGAGATTACTATTCCAAGAACACATTTTGGGAAAACCTTCCAGGTGATAGATGTCCTCCAAAAAGATCCTTAAATCCTTCACAAAAGAAAATTAACCAAAAAATATATATTTTAAACAAATCAAACAGCTGGGTATTTACAGAAACTGGTAAATTATTTGCAGAGTCATTTTATGACATAAGCTGTATCAACATCAAAACTATCAGTTTCTAGGCTCAGAGTTTTGTAAGTTCAATCTTGTTAAGATGGGATACATCTCTGGAACTCTAAACTTGCCCGCTCTAGACCATTCCTTCCCCAGGAGACATTCACAGGTTGTCTGGAACCCCTTTCATGTGATGTCTGGTACCCTGCCCTCTTTGAAGTAAGGTGTATCTTTACACCATTTTATGGTTGCCCACTGCAGTTTGCAAAACCAGCTTAATAGCACGGGGTATCTTGTTCTGTCCTGTGTTCATAGAAGGATGAGGCCCACTAGGGTGAGCAACACACTGGAGAGCAGTATTAACAGAGCTCCACATCTGGGGAAGCTTAGAGGTGGGGCCGACATTAATAACCATAATGATAGCCTTCTCCCCTCTAATGAGAGATTAGAATCTTAAACCAGATCTGCCAACTGGATCACAGGCACAGCTAAAGGACAGAGTATACTGCCTGGACCGTCAGGATTAGAGGGCATAATATAGGTTGGCCACTAAGTCAGGCAACACAGACACATATATAATAAATGGTTTATGGATATCACATTATAATGCATGATAAAATAATAGCTACCTTTCCAGACTTTGTGGCCACTCTGGAGCTAAAGCTAGGTTTACATCAAGCAGTCACTAAATTGTCAGGGGGCATTGTTCTAAATGTCTGAGCTGAATTAGTTATTTTAACTACCACAATGTTCCTTTGAAGCAGGTACTGTCATCATTTCCACAGAAATAGGTATGAAGGCTGTGGCACAAAGGAATTGAGTATCTGGCTCCAGGTCACACTGTTGGTGAGAGGAGGAGTTGAGCTGTGAGCCCAGGAAGCCTCACCCCATCCTTGTACCCACCACACTGCAGCTCCCTCCCCTGGAGGCCTGAACCGCTGGGCTTTGTTGAACAGCCAGCATGGATGCAAGCAAGGACTGATCCATAGCCAGGATGTAAGGTTCTCTTCCCTTGCTTTTTGTTTTTAAACAAACGTGGTTTAGGAATAATCACCAGAACTAACATCTGTACTGTTTTTTGCAGCTTGGTCCTCATCACAGCCCATTAAAGCAAGCAAAGCAGGACTGATAGTCCCTCTTTTTAGATAAAGGAGGTTGAATCTTTAATGGGATCCCTACCTTTCAGATGGCGGAACCGTGCCCTCTGACTTCAAGAGACTCCTGGCTTTAACTCATTTCCTGTGTTGGCTTCTGTGGTAACCAACATCCAAGCTGGTCCCTGATGAGTCCTGCCTCTGGTGTTAGCCCCTCCCACACTGAAGAAGACTCACTCACGTCACCACAAGGATACTGTGGGAATGATGACGATGACTTCTGAAGTTAAGTCATAAAAGACATTGGAGTTTCTGCCTTGATCTCCCTGGATTACTCACTCAGGAGGAATCAGCTCCTGTGTTGCGTGGATGCTCCAGGTGACCCACAGAGAGGCCCGGGTGAGAAACTGCAGCTTCCTGCCCACACCAGCATGAAAGTGCCCACTGTGTGAACTGCCATGCCAGCAGACCCTCCAGCCCCATCAGCAACTGTAGCCCCAGCTAACATCTTTACTGTAATTTAATGAGAGACCCCCATGAGGTTTACAGCTTCCCAGGTGTTAAAGAATCCACCTGGCAGTGCAGGAGATGCAGGAGATGTGAGTTCGATCCCTGCGTAGGGATGATCTCCTGGAGAAGGAAATGGCAACCCACTCCAGTATTCTTGCCTGGGAAAGCCCATGGACAGAGAAGCCTGGTGACTCCAGTCCNTACAGCTTCCCAGGTGTTAAAGAATCCACCTGGCAGTGCAGGAGATGCAGGAGATGTGAGTTCGATCCCTGCGTAGGGATGATCTCCTGGAGAAGGAAATGGCAACCCACTCCAGTATTCTTGCCTGGGAAAGCCCATGGACAGAGAAGCCTGGTGACTCCAGTCCATGGGGTTGCAAAAGTCAGACATGACAGAACACAAGTGCACGCCCATCCTGGTTAATTTCCTGTAGCAATTTGACGGGCCATAGGGCATCCAGATGAAACATGATTTCTGGGTGTGTCTGTGTAGGTATTTCTGGATGAGATTAGCATCTGGATCTGTAGACTCGGTATGGGTGATGGCCGTCCCCAGTGTGGGTGGGCATCATCCAGTCCACTGAGGGCCTGAATAGAACGAATGTAGAGAAGGAGGAATTCATTCCTCTTCTTCCTGCCTCACTGCTTGAGCTGTAATGTCTTATCTCAGATTCTCCTGTTTTCAAACTTGGATTTTCACCATTGGCTCCCCTGACTCTCAGGCCTTTGAACTCAGACTGAATTACATCACCAGCTTTCCTAGACGCCAGGCTGTAGACAGATCATGGGGCTTCTTAGCATCCTTAGCATGTGAGCCAATTTCTCATAATCAAATTATACATATTAACATATATTTTATGTATATGTTATATACATACTTATATAATTTATTATAATACACTAGTTTATATAATGTATATTATATAAACTATAATATATATTATACATTAATGTAGTATGTAATATAAAAATTATATAATATATATACTATATATACAATGTATATAAAATTATCCTTTCCATTTCTCAGAAAGACCTTGACTAACACAGACCCCAAGCCAAATCCCCACAGCAAAATCACTCTTGAATTCCTGACTCAAAAAAACTCTGCAATAATAAATGTTTATTGTTGTTTTGAGCCAGTTTTTTAGCTGCTCTTTTAAAAGATGGGAGTGCTCTGCAATTATAGGTAACACAACTTTCGTCTCTAAAGGGCTGATCCTGGTGAAGGTCATTAACTAGCTATGATCTTGAGAAAGTCTTTAGAACACTCTCTAGTGGTCCCCTGATAAAAATAATGCAGGAAAATTTCTGAGCCATTCTTAAGGTAATTCAAGAACCGTTACCGGTAGATTTAGGGAGTGCTCTGTGTGTAGAGGAACTCCTGGCATAGATAGGCCAGTTCATGGAAAGCGTGCATCATGGACATGTAAGTGTTTAAGAAACATTTTAGTGGTGTCTCTTCTCTATCAGTTCATAAAAATCTCCTTGAAGACTCTGCTAGCAGTAGCCCGCAGAAGACCACCAAGCATTTCTTAAGCTCCCAGCTCTGTGCCGAGACACTCCAGAGGAAGAGGGGGAGGGGCTTTGCTCACACTGAGCGTTCACAGAAAGTGTCTTCCCTCGCACCCTACCGACCTGCCCAAGGCTTATCGCAAATGCCCCTGAAACCTCCCGAGGCCACTTCTCTGACCCCTTCCTGCACATCGCCCACAGCAGGAGAAACTCCTCAGCGGTGCAAATGTTCCTAAACAACTGGCTCTCTGAGGAGAAAGGTCTTGGTTCATAGACTTTTTTGATTTCTGTGGTCTTAATGCTTCTCTGGCAGTTGACTCAAATCTCCCAATAGGATGTTCCTGAGGTAGAATTGGGAAAGGACGCACACAGCCAGTCCCCCTGAGCCGGTGCCCTTGCGAGCCAGCTCCCCTGCACCTCACTCTCCCTCATTCTCATCCTCCTGATTATTTTGAAATGTTCCTGCAACCTGTTCCCCTCCCCCAGACTCAGCATCTCCCCCTCAGCCCAGGTCTTCATCATCTCCTGCCAGGACTATTTTGAGAGCTTCTTCCTTGTTCCTGATGCGAAGAGCCAACTCATTGGAAAAAAAAAAAAACACACACACCCTGATACTGGGAAAGATTGAGGGCAGGAGGAGAAGGGGATGACAGAGGATGAGATGGTTGGATAGCATCACCAACTCAGTAGATATGAATNGGACTATTTTGAGAGCTTCTTCCTTGTTCCTGATGCGAAGAGCCAACTCATTGGAAAAAAAAAAAAACACACACACCCTGATACTGGGAAAGATTGAGGGCAGGAGGAGAAGGGGATGACAGAGGATGAGATGGTTGGATAGCATCACCAACTCAGTAGATATGAATCTGAGCAAATTCCAGGAGATAATGAAGGACAGGAAAGCCTAGGTTGCTGCAGTCCATGGGGGTCACAAAGAGCTGGACACGACTTAGCGACTAAACAACAACTTCCCTGTCCCCTCCCTCCTCACGCCTGCCCCTCCTCCCTCCCACCTCCTACGCCTCTTCTCTCAGCACCATGCTTCCCATCCTTCCCATCCTTCACACTCAGAGTCTTCCACGGAAAGGTCAAAGCTGCTGTGTGTACAGGCTCTCTATGACCAGTGATCCATCTTCACACACACACACACACACACTGAATCCCAAGGCACTTCTCTGATGAACAACCATACTCTTCGTGTCTCCCCTTGATATTCTTACACCTTAAAACACCCTGCTCCCAGTCACGGGCCCACTCCTCCTTCTGGGTGCAGCAGCATTGTCCTCTTCCTCCAGCCGCCCCCCTTGTATCCACATGGAGTTTTAGGGAGAGCTCAGTGGGGGAACTTTGGGGAGTCATGGCTGGTTCTGTGTACCTTTGCCTTTCCTCCCCTCACCAAATCCGCAAGCTCCTTGAGGGCAGGATCCTAGAGTGGGTCTCCTCGTCTTCAGCACCCAGCGCTGTGTCCTGTGTGATGGGAGAGTCTGGGTCTGGAGGAGGGAGGGTGGTGCTGGGAGGTCAGTGGGATGAGGCAGTGGCAATGTGCTGAGCTGAGGATTTCTCCGCCCCAGAGCTTAGCAAGGCTCCTGGCATACAGGGGTACAGGTTGCTTAGGGAGGTGGGGGATGTAGAGGGAGGGGAGTGAGAACCAAGAGCCCTTCCAGAACTTTCTATAGTGGCTGAAGCTCCCAAGACTCTGCCTCCATCTGTTTTCTCTATCCCTCTTCTAGGACCAAATAGGCCACTTGCATAGTTAAAACCCCGTCTCTTAGGTTCTGTGTCTGTTATGTTGTTTTAAATTGAACAGTTATGGGCTCAAAACAACCAGTGGGCCACACGTTAATGGCTCTGGTCCAGGCCCTGGCCCCAAGGCTGGAGGGCAGCCACTCCCCTTTCCCCAGTCACATTCAAGCTTAAGCCCCAAATCAATGGACAATGACTTGGATTTCAGGTAGTTTTCTTAAAATAATTGTAAGAAAACAACTTTGACAAGTTAGCTCTGTTCAATTACTAAGAGATTCAGCAAGTCTCTTCCCTCCAGCTGGCTTTTCCATCTGAAAAAAGAAAATCAGTGACCAGCTGATCACTAATATGTCTGACACTATGTCTAAAGCACACAGTTCCCTCTGTGTGCTCTAATCTCCTCCTCTGTGTGTGTGTGTGTGTGTGTGTGTGTGTGTGTGTGTGTGTGTACACGCTCCATCGTATCCAACTCTTTGTGACCCCATGAACTATAGCTGCCATGCTCCTCTGTCCGTGGAATTTTCCAGGCAAGAAGACTGGAGTGAGTTGCCTACTCCAGGGCATCTTCCCGACCCAGGGGTCGAACCCACGTCTCCTGCATTGGCAAATGGATTCTTTATCACTGAGCCACCCCGGAAGACCCCATCTGTAAAAAGGTCATAATATCTACCCATCTCAGAGGCCTAGTGAAGATCAAATGAGATAATGGATATAAAAATATTTCTGTATGCTATAACTATAAAATATTAGTTGTTATTTGTGAAATTTAATGTGTGCCAAATGTCTTTTATAAACATTCCTGGATGACTTAAATAAAATTTTAACATGATGGTAGTCATCCTGTGAATGTGAATTTAGTAGAACAGGGAGAGTACATTCAAGGCAAGATTTCCTAAATGGAGACTCAGCACGTAGTTGGGCAAACTCATAAGTCAGACATCCCCTAGGTGAGCTATGGACAGTTAGAGGCCAGGTCTGTATTCATCATTTTCATGATGGCTTTTTTATTCTGCAAGATCTACACAAAGGACTGGCCATTACAATCTGGGCAAGCTTGCTTATTCTAAGGCTTGCCCTGAATGTTCAATCAGTCTTTTAACAGATGTGCTAAAGAGAATTAAAGTAACTCACGCCTGTTTGCCTTTCCCAGATGGAACATAACTAGGTCACTATAGTATTTCAAAACATCTTCCATCTTTTTTTATTATCATTATTATTATTATTCAGCTCTTGAAAACCAAAGTCAAGTTTCAAAAGTAAGCTATGTCTTACTTTGATCTTCCAGATCATGGGCATACTCTGCCTAGCAGCCTACATCCTTATGTCTCCAAGCACAGTAAAAGTCTAATTAGGAAATCTTTATGGTGTCCTTTAGAATTGGGACTCCTGGAGGGATTGAAGCCAGGGATGGCCAAAGGGGTCCATGCCGCTCCACAGTTTTTGCCTGAAAGTGATGGCTGACCACTTTTCTGAGCCACCAACCAAAAAATGTTTCTCTTCTTTTGCTCGATAGATTAGCCAAGAAGTGCTTGTTGATAAACACCTGTGGGTGTGAATAGCAACTAACCCAGCTTTCCTGCTGTCCTCCTGCTTGTGTCTGCCTCTGCCCCTGGCCCTTCCTCTGTAACCCCCACCTCACATGTGATATTGGGAGTGCAGTTTCTGTTCAGTGGTTCCAAATGATGCTCAGAAAAAAAGGTTGACTCTAAGCAACTCACTTTTTCATCAATAGACAGTTACCTGGTCTACAAAGATGGATAGACACAAACGGCCTATCCACAGATGACTATCTGTCTTGCAACAATGTTAAAACTCTGTTGATGGAAGACACTGAGGAAGAAAGAAAAACTTGCTCTCCCCAATATCCAAAAAGCAAGTGTTAGCAAGGTTCCCTGTCCACTGACCAGCCAAACATAAACATCCTCTTGGTATCTGGAAGGCAGCCCATTAGAAAACAGGCATGAAAGCAAAGTCCAGGGACTTTGCTGGTGGTCTAGTGGCTGGGACTCCGTGCTCCTGGTGTGGGGGGGTCCAGGTTCACTCAAGGGTAGAGCAGCTATATCCCACGTGCCACAGCTGGGAGACCCCACACGCCCCAGCAAGGATCAAAGATCCCTCATGCCTCAACTGAGACCCGGCACAGCCAATAAATAAACAAATACAACGATTTTTTTTTTTTAAAAGAAAGAAAGCAAAGTCCAATGGTGTTGTTGTGAAAGGATTAAATATTATTATTTGTAGTAAAATATTCTTATTATAAAATCTTTGATACTTGTTAATTTATAGATTAAAAAAGTGCATAGGTGCTCGGTCACTAACTCGTGTCTAACTCTTTGCAACCCCATGGACTGTAGCCCACCGGGCTCTTCTGTCCATGGGATTCTCTAGGCAAGAATACAGGGTGCATAGCCATTCCCTTCTCCAGGGGATCTTTCTAACCCAGGGACAGAACCCACATCTCCTGCACTGGCAGGCAGATTCTTCACCACTGCACTACCTGATTAAAAAAAGTACGTTCCTCATTATTGATATTCTGCTGGCTACAGACGTATGAGCAGTAAAGCACTGAATTATTCTCTATTAGTAGAGAGCCATTGACCCAAGCCTCTTTGTAGCAGTACTTCTCGAGTCACCCTGACCCTGGGCCCTTTCTCTGAACCCGCTCCCCTTCCACACACAGAAACCTGTCCAAGACCCAGCTATCAAAGAGTTAGCACCTGGCCAAACAGAAATCTCTAAGACTCACACCAGGCCAATGCTACAGCCAGCGTCTGTTCAGAAGGGTGGGTGAACGTGGTGAGCCAGTTGTTGGCTATTTTAATAACCTCTCTGCCTATCTGCACTGAGGACTTCGGGCTGGAACAGCCTGAAGTTTCCAGCATTCTGCACCCCATGCTCTGCTCTCTGGCTCTATGGCAGCCCCATTGTGGGAACACAAGTCAGGTGACTTCAGAAAGCCACAGGGCAAATGCCGTGTGCCTGGGCAGGCCCTTCCTGAACTGTGAGGGAGGAGCGGGAAACATCCTCCGTGACTAGTACGTAAATGTGGCTTCTTGCCTTCGGCTGCACCCCAGAACCCCAGGTTGAGTGCCTCTTAAAAACCAGAAATAATAACATATAACAGGCACATGGGCAAGTCCCCAACCTGCCATCTGCATCAATTTCCCTCTGTTCAATCCAATGGAGAGAGATAATAACCTATCTTAGGCTTAATTAACATCTGGGCCCTGCTGCTGGGAGAGTCCCAAACCCCTGTCTCCCTGTAATTGCAAACCTTTATTTATTGGGCACTTTGATGACAGCCACATAATGGAAACTATGGCCCAGACCCCACCCATAGCTTCATGCTTGCCAGTTGCCAACCTCCCCTCTTTACCCCCTCTGGCCCCTCCCTGTTACTCTCCCGCCTGTCTACCCAGCCAGCCTCCAGTATCCTTTGCTCATAATCCCCTTGCCTTATGCCATTCTGCGCACACAGAGTGCTTAGAATCTGGAGACCTGGACCGGAGTCTCAGATCTACCTGTTACTCACTCCACTACGATGAGAGGCATGCACTTGGTGTGCCCAGTCCTTTGCCTTGCATACAGTAGGCACTAATCACGTGTGGTGGCCTTCCTTTCTGCTCCA
The DNA here is from genome assembly GCA_006410675.1 of Oreotragus oreotragus. Classification (NCBI taxonomy): domain Eukaryota; kingdom Metazoa; phylum Chordata; class Mammalia; order Artiodactyla; family Bovidae; genus Oreotragus; species Oreotragus oreotragus. Next base: position 80,304 of record SJYX01004690.1, read on the forward strand.
TTCCACTCTTTAGTCCTTCCCTAGGTCTCTGAGCGACTAAGCACACAGCTATGACATGTTTTAGTTTCTTCCACTGGATTACAAGCTCCATGAGAGCAGGGATGCCTTCTTGTCTCCCTATGTCCACCCCAATCCCCTCCTCAGATGCACCCACCTCACGCCCACAACCAGAAGAGTGCTTGGCGCACAGTAGGTGCATTATATAATTTTTTTTTTCAGTGAAGGAGAGAATGGGAATGAACGGACGAAGACATGTACAGGTTAAGGTCAAAATTATCTAGGTAATAGATAGGGAAACATATAATTTATCGTCCACACCAGGTCACTTTTGAGAGTGAAAGATGGCATTTATCGTCCACACTGGGTCACTTTTGAGAGTGAAAGATGGCTCTGCTACAGTTACATGAAGACACTGGTGTAAATGGGAACTGTGTGAAGCGAACCAGCTCTCATGCCACAGTGAAGACCCTGCCAGCCACAACTAAGCCATCCCAGCAGAGGCCTCTGTGGGTCATGGGCACCCAAGATACAGAGGCTTCCTCCAGGGAACTGGTGATTTCTCTTCATTTAAGCACCCTTTAAGATTAAAAACAAGCAAAAAAGAAGACTCAGAGTACAATGGAAAGGAAAGGGGGATGTGATTTGAAGTTTTTCTTGGCCAAATTCTGGGAGGATCAGATAGCTCTCGCATTGTGCTATGAGTTTTCACTGATCATTTCCCGTGACGCCAAGCACAACAGTTTGAGTTTACAGTACGGCCCGGCTGTGCCCTAGAGCACGGTCCCAGGCATACCCACAGGAACATACATGCACACACACGCACACACACACACCGGCTGCATTAGGACAAGAGATTCTAAGCACTCCTGTGTATACTCTATTTATATAGCATGTGTCCCAAAAAACAACCTACAGCTTCCACATTTCTAGAAAAGAGGACTCTGTCCATTTCAAGGCCATCTATTAGAGAGGTCGATGACTGCAAATATTTTGGGGCGGTAGTGTGTACGCCTGTTGATCTGAGTATAGAACAGTAATCACACGAGAAATACTGATCTGGGCTGATCACCACATGCGACAAAATGACTCTCTTTACAGAGAACAAACAAAAATCCAGCCAGAGAACACAGTCAGTTGCCCTCTCTTCTGCCATAGCTGGTGGAAGAGTTTGGGCTGGAGATGGAGCCATGTAGCTTAGGTGAATATCTAGAACTTCAGATGGAAAATTGGCCCATAATATTTCCACGGAAAGCATGCCATTCAAACCCCCACCTACTGTTTCCTCTTCCTAACAGATTACGTCCTCCTTTGCCTGTTTTCTCTCCTTGGGTTCTGGAACATGTTTCATGGAAAATGTCCCTGCCCAGGTACACGTTTGTTCTTGGGGGAGCCCCATGAAGGCTCACTCATCCCAACTGTGTTATTTCAATCCAGATAGTCCAGCGGGCCCCACTCCTTTTCTGCACTGCTCTTTATCAAGAGCACCAGCTTGTTCAACATTTAGACTTGGAGCTTCAAAGCAACCTGAGAGATGGTTTGGTTAGCATCACCATCTCCATTGCACAAAAAGAATTGGCCACCACAAAGGAAATTGTCCAAGGTCAAAGAGCCGATGTATGGGAAAATCAAGGCTAGAAGCAAGTCTCAAGTCCACTTCTCTTTCAGCTATACCCACAGTCTCACTCACAGGAATACTGTGGCCACTCCGTCTTAGTCCCCTAGTCTCACACTTGTCAGTTAACACTGGACATCTTCTAAGACCTGGGTCAAAGGAAGGAAATAGCAGAGATACGTACTACAAAAAACTAAAGTCTCTTTGGACTTCATCAACGTGAACACCTCCAAAAGGATCTGACCAGCCATGGGCTCTGTGAACTTCCTTCATCAGCATTACTGATGTGAGAAGAGCCCCCCACACCTTGGTGTGGCTCCATATCTCATTCGAACAAGCAGCATAAATAGGAGCACCTGATCGCATACTGCTCCTTTAAAGAGATGAGCTCCTCTATTGGAAATCAGATAGTGTGAGCATTTTCCCTGGGAATCAAGGACACTGAGGATGAAATGTATTGGCCTGCAAGGACTAAGACAGGTTTACCTGCCAAGGAAACCTTGGGAGAGGACAGACAGCAGCTGTGGACAAGGAGCTGCAATTCTTGGTCTTGTAGATCTTTAAATGGTGTCTGGGAATCATTTGCCAGCCCTGATTGAGCACACAGAACTGAGAGTAGGACCCAGGGGCCCTACTCACCCTCCCTCCTTGAACTCGTGATCTTGGAAATCTTGCTTTCTCTGTGTATGAGTTCAGCTGCAAAAGTGCAACCTTTAAGAACGTGGCTTATAACCGCAGAACATCTGTGATGTTAGGAGAACGCATCTGTGATGCACTAAAATATTTCTTCCTGCTCACTGTGGCCTCCTCCAACACAGTGCCTGAAATTCTATTATTCAGCCTTTTACATCTTAAAAGCTTTAAAATCCAAGAGACCCCTATTAAAATGTCAGTTTCCTGAAAAAGCGACTTAGGAAAGAATTTGGGACTCACTGTTGGCTTTAGGAACAAAAGCTTGAAAAGGTGAAGCATGAATGTGGGCACTTCTGGAAGGGAGGCGGGCCCTGCACCTCACACACACATATTCAGCCCACGTCATTGAGGCTGAGAGGCCCCCTGTGTTCCTGTTGAGGACATCTAAGAGGCAGTAGTGTGGCATCTTGGAAAGAGATTGAGAGAAATTAGAAGCCTGAGTTCTAATCATGGCTCTGTGATAAGCTACTCACATCACTTGAACAAGTCCTTCCCCCTCTCGGAGCTCAGTGTTCTCATCCATAAAAGGAAGGAACTGACTAGCTCGGTCTGGCCCTGAGACTCTCAGAAAGAGTAGATGATCTTGGGAGTGAGCTGGTGACCTCCTGAACCATTCATTGGTGGCTAATCCTGGGACAGAAGGGATGCAGAATCCCCGACAGGCAGCAAAGAACAGATTCTCCTAGGACAGGGATCTGTGATTGGGATGGGTCCTGGAGCAGGGAAGAGCAAGGTGGTGAGGAAGATGCCCCAGGATGCCAACTCCCTCCTACTTCCAGACTTCTTCCAGCACTTCGAGATTCCCTCATGGTCTTTGATCAGTGGTTGAGGCTCTTTCCTCGAAGAGTAGCTGGGTTGCTTGCAAACTAACTTATCCCAATACAAAAAGATACAGGGGATGAAAGTGTAGGACTTTGAGTCAGGAGATCTGACTTCTGGCCCAGCTTGTTGAGTGGTCTTGGACATGTTATTTTATGTCCCCTAACCTGGCTAGGTGGAGCAGTGGTAAAGAATTTGCTTGCCAGTGCAGGAGACGCAAGAGACACGGGTTCAATCCCTGGGTTGGGAAGATCCCTTGGAGAAGGAAATGGGAAATCTCTCCAGTATTCTTGCCTGGAAAATTCCATGGACAGAGAAGCCTGGCAGATTACAGTCCTTCAGGGTCCCAAGGAGTCAGATAGGACTTAGCAACCACGCACGTACAACCTGGCCCTTAGGTAGAATATCAGTCTGCATTTTAGGACACAGCATGGCCTCCAAGTTTGGAGGTAATGAAAGGGATGTCTGTCAGGCAACTCCTGCTTTGCCTTGGCCAAGAGGAACATCACTTCCAAATTAAACTGTGGTGATGGCCGAGGCCACAGTGAAACCTAAAGGTCTTCCCAGAGCTCCAGACAGTTTCTAGCCCACAGGCAGATGTTCCTTCTATTCTTACCTACTAGGAGATAGAGGAAAGCAGAAACACACTTAACTTTAACCTTTGCTCCTTTTTAACTCAGAACATTAGTTTTGCAATTATCAAACTGCAAGATCAAATCAGTCAATCCTAAAGGAAATCAACCCTGAATATTCACTGGAAGGACTGATGCTGTTCTTGCTTTCTCTGTGTATGAGTTCAGCTGCAAAAGTGCAACCTTTAAGAACGTGGCTTATAACCGCAGAACATCTGTGATGTTAGGAGAACGCATCTGTGATGCACTAAAATATTTCTTCCTGCTCACTGTGGCCTCCTCCAACACAGTGCCTGAAATTCTATTATTCAGCCTTTTACATCTTAAAAGCTTTAAAATCCAAGAGACCCCTATTAAAATGTCAGTTTCCTGAAAAAGCGACTTAGGAAAGAATTTGGGACTCACTGTTGGCTTTAGGAACAAAAGCTTGAAAAGGTGAAGCATGAATGTGGGCACTTCTGGAAGGGAGGCGGGCCCTGCACCTCACACACACATATTCAGCCCACGTCATTGAGGCTGAGAGGCCCCCTGTGTTCCTGTTGAGGACATCTAAGAGGCAGTAGTGTGGCATCTTGGAAAGAGATTGAGAGAAATTAGAAGCCTGAGTTCTAATCATGGCTCTGTGATAAGCTACTCACATCACTTGAACAAGTCCTTCCCCCTCTCGGAGCTCAGTGTTCTCATCCATAAAAGGAAGGAACTGACTAGCTCGGTCTGGCCCTGAGACTCTCAGAAAGAGTAGATGATCTTGGGAGTGAGCTGGTGACCTCCTGAACCATTCATTGGTGGCTAATCCTGGGACAGAAGGGATGCAGAATCCCCGACAGGCAGCAAAGAACAGATTCTCCTAGGACAGGGATCTGTGATTGGGATGGGTCCTGGAGCAGGGAAGAGCAAGGTGGTGAGGAAGATGCCCCAGGATGCCAACTCCCTCCTACTTCCAGACTTCTTCCAGCACTTCGAGATTCCCTCATGGTCTTTGATCAGTGGTTGAGGCTCTTTCCTCGAAGAGTAGCTGGGTTGCTTGCAAACTAACTTATCCCAATACAAAAAGATACAGGGGATGAAAGTGTAGGACTTTGAGTCAGGAGATCTGACTTCTGGCCCAGCTTGTTGAGTGGTCTTGGACATGTTATTTTATGTCCCCTAACCTGGCTAGGTGGAGCAGTGGTAAAGAATTTGCTTGCCAGTGCAGGAGACGCAAGAGACACGGGTTCAATCCCTGGGTTGGGAAGATCCCTTGGAGAAGGAAATGGGAAATCTCTCCAGTATTCTTGCCTGGAAAATTCCATGGACAGAGAAGCCTGGCAGATTACAGTCCTTCAGGGTCCCAAGGAGTCAGATAGGACTTAGCAACCACGCACGTACAACCTGGCCCTTAGGTAGAATATCAGTCTGCATTTTAGGACACAGCATGGCCTCCAAGTTTGGAGGTAATGAAAGGGATGTCTGTCAGGCAACTCCTGCTTTGCCTTGGCCAAGAGGAACATCACTTCCAAATTAAACTGTGGTGATGGCCGAGGCCACAGTGAAACCTAAAGGTCTTCCCAGAGCTCCAGACAGTTTCTAGCCCACAGGCAGATGTTCCTTCTATTCTTACCTACTAGGAGATAGAGGAAAGCAGAAACACACTTAACTTTAACCTTTGCTCCTTTTTAACTCAGAACATTAGTTTTGCAATTATCAAACTGCAAGATCAAATCAGTCAATCCTAAAGGAAATCAACCCTGAATATTCACTGGAAGGACTGATGCTGAAGCTGAAGTTCTAATACTTTGGCTACGTGATGCAAAGAGCTAGCTCATCGGAAAAGACCCTGATACTGGGAAAGATTGAAGGAAAAAGAAGGGGCAGCAGAGGATGAGAGGTTAGAAAGCATCACAGACTCAATGGACATGAATTTGAGCAAACTCCAGCAGAGAGTGAAAGACAGAGGAGCCTGGCATGCTGAGTGCATGGGGTCACAAAGAGTTAGACATGACGTAGTGACTGAACAGCAATGACACCCATCTATTTTATCTACAAGGATTCTGAGACTAGAGAGAGAAAATGACTCGATTGGTTCAATGCAGCCAGAGTCCAGATCACTTCAAGGCCTGGATTCAAGACTCTTCCTGTAGACATCTGCCATACCACATTATGTGAACCTTTACTTGGCTCGAGTTACAGGGAAAGATTTGGTCCATGATTCCATTCAAAGACAATTACAAGTAAACTACCCTTCTCTAACCAGAACCATCCCTCCCTTAGAAGATTAGGGAAGTTTCAAGGAAAACGTTGAGAACTGAATCTACCTTATATAGAGTGGAGAAGTCAACTGAATCCCAATCCTTCCCTCCTTTCCTTAAAATATATTTCCTTAAAATATATATAAAATATAAATATAAAATTATATATATTTATAAAATATATAAATCCATATATCCTTAAAATCTTGACTCCTCCATCTGGGTAATGACCTTGAACTTTATCAGCCCTATTCTCCTATCCTGAAGTGGAATCACCGCTTTATTCCTTCCTTAGCATTTCCTGAGCACCTACTAAGTGCTGGGCTCTATGCTAAATTTGGTGGATCAGACAGGCCTAAAGTTACATGTCTGTCCTTGGAGAACTCAGCCGATCAGGAATGATACAGATGATCAATAAACATGGTATCATGGAAAGAGCTCCCCCACCCTCAAACTACGCCTGCTCTTCTAGGGCAAGACCTTGCCAGACCAGATCTCAGAGGTGAAGCAAGTGGAGACCAGGTTCCTCTGGGGGCTGCCACTCTATCCCTGCAGCAGGGTCCTTGACAGGAAGAGATACCTGGCCCTCTCCCTCCAGCATCATGTGGCCAGTAGACACGCAGGCACACTTGGGGGTGTGAGTGGCCTGTTGATGAAGGGCACACACGTTTATTATCCAGCATCTACCATGTGTAAAATGTAGGGACACAATAGAAAGAGGGAAACAGCCAGTTTCTGGGTCCCAAAGCCAAAAACCTAATTATGAGCCATTAAAACTGGAGGAATGTGAAAAGAGGAGCTTAGGAGTTTGGACCCCTTGGTCATGGTGTTTCCTTGTATGACCCTGGGCAGGACATCACCCCTCTGTGCCTCATTTCTTCATTTCTAAGTGGGGGTAGGGCCAGAGCATGCCTTGGGATTTCAGGACTGGTGCTGATGAATGACTGTCTGCTTGGCTTATTTTTCTTTTAAAGTTTGGGCTTTCCTTTCGTTTATGTGACGCAAGTCTGAACTAGGTTTGTGGAAAGGAAAAGAAATGAAGCCAGGGTCAGGTAGAAAGCTGGGAATTAGGTGACGCCTGAGGGGCATGATGTGTTACAGGAGGAACCGGGACTGGAGAGAGACGAAGAGGAGAAACCAGAAAGGAGGCAGTCACAGGGGCTTCTCTCCTTAGAGGTTAGAAACAGGGGCCTTTGCTGGTGTCACTGAACAGTCCTAGAAAAGTGATGGTATTAGTGCCAAGCTCCAGGGCCACCTAACCATTCGAACCACTGAAACGATGGTTATTTAAGGCTGTTCAAATTAGGTCACTCCAGAGCTGGGGGCATGGGTGGGATATTGGGGTGGTCCCAGGCATTTTGTGAACATGGATGAGCCAACAGAAGCAGGAAAGGCTCCAGCTAACCGTAAAGCCAGATCCAGATGTGCTGAGCACATGGAACATTCTCTCGAATAGATTATGTGCTGGGTCACAAAGCCAGCCTTGGTAGATTTAAGAAAACTGAAATCACATCACGTGTCTTTTTCAACCACAACGTTATGAGACTAGATATCAACTACAAGGGAAAAAAAACTGCAAAAAACACAAACACGTGGAGGCTAAACAATATGGTACTAAACAACCAAACTCAAAAACTACCTCAAGACAGATGTGGCCAAGTACAGAAAAACTTGGTGCAGAGAATACAGAGTCCCATGGCCCCAGGGGCCTGCCTGCATGCCTGAAGCCCTGAATAGTTTCCCACATGTCAGACGGGGCTCCTAGCCCCAGCTGTCCGTGCACATTTCTAGCTCCGTCGTGCATCACTGACCAGCAAATATTCAGGCTACTGATGCATACTACACAGAGCAAAGTTCTGCTTATTCCATTACTAAATCCTGGTAGAAATGAGGGCAATAAGCTCGTAATAGAATTATGTTTCTCATGGTCCTTGGCAACTCCCATGAGGTTTTCTAATCTCCAGTGTGGTGCCAGGGGTGGATTCTACCAGCCAGATCTTTCTCCTTTCACAAGCTGAACTCGTAAAAGGAGCTCTGTCCCTGGGAGGGCCTCATGCTTGCTTAGTATAACAGGGCCTTTCTAATTTGCTTAAAATCTACTCCTCTGCTGACTGTGGGGCAGTGTGAGGGAAGGTTTTCCTTAGGGGGGAGAATGTGTGTGTGTAGAGTGGGTGTTTTGTCCGACACTGTAATAGTTGTAAGGGTACATAATACTATTGTTTCTTTTACATCATCCTGCTCCTCCCTCCTTCTGCCTCAACACACACAACAAACTGCAAATATGGGATGTTTGTGCTGAGGGAGATGGAGGAACACCTTCTCTGTGGATGTACACGGCCACCCCTGCAACCGTCTCTCTTGCCACCAGAAGTCACTCCTTATTTCATGCAGTCAATGCCTCCTTGTGGGACATGGAGGATTACTCACGCTGGCGAAGAACGCGGCAAGTGTCTCACTGCATTTAAAGTACCATCAGCTTGTAAAGGAGAAAGAGGAGCCTCACCTTGCAAGACAGAAAAGCTGTTTGACGAATAAACCAGACCTCAGGTGCGTTCCATAACGTGTAACGTGTATCTCCTCTGCCTCACTGTACTTACGTCACACCACTCTTTTTTCCCTCTGAGTGTTATGAGTAAGTTGGTTTTCAGGTTTTTGTTTTTTTTCATTCAAAACATCTCTCCTTACGCTAGTGGTATCATCCCTGGAAGACCAAGATGTAAGAAGAGGTGAATCACGTATCACCTTCCTATCGCATCTAGAATTACGACAGCCAGAGCCCTGGGGTGCAGTGGGGAGAAAGGCCGAAAAGTAGAGAGGAGGAGAGAGGGAAGGGGAGGGCACAGCGGGGTGAGTAGAGGAAGCCGACTCTTCTGCAGTCTGCTTATTTTCTTCTTCCTCCTTCCTCACCCTCTAAACACCCCTTCCCTATTTATATATCAGAGATTAGGAAAAATCAGACTTTAAAGACATAGTTGCCTTATATTTATTGATCGTATTGGTGTTGAATGTCACTCGTCTGAATCTTCTGACCCATTGTTGTAACCCCATCAATCACAGACAAAAGCCACCATGGCATTCTCTCTGGACTCAATTGGATTAAGAAGGATGACATGTAGACTCTGCCCCACCTCCAAGTATTTGTCAAATGATCTTCACCCTGATTAAGGCTCTCATCCGTTTCAAACAGCAGAGGAACCTGGCCGTGTATGGCAATAATTTGAAATGTGAGATCTAAGCATGCAAACTAGTGATGGACCACAGAGCTGACTTTCCTGACCTCTCTCTACCTGGGGGTTTGAAAACATCATTCAATAATGTGTATCTGAGGTATTCAGGAAAAAGGATAGGGACTCTCAACCAAGTCAAAATATAATAAAAGAGAAAGATAAAGATGGACCTTGTTCTAAGTCCTCAAGAAGGGACTCTCAATATTTTTCAAATTCCCACCCACCCACACCTGCTTTTCTAATAAGGATCACCTATTAACTTCTGTTAATTAGGAAAAAAATCTCTTCTCCCCACCCCTCCTTCCTCTATGGTTTCAGTGAATTCTAGACTCCTTAGGATCACTGGGTCTATCTGCTCAGAACACATTTACAATGAAAACAAAACCAAGGGCCTCAGGACAGCAGGGAAGGCCAAGAGAGCAATCAATTTCTGCAACATAGGAAAAAAGGGCCCACAGGGGCAAAGGGAAAAAAATAATTTGCAGAAGGCACAGTTTTGGCAGCATCTTATTACAGCTTCCAGCTGATTGGGTGCAGCCAAACTCGAGACATCTGTTTGGAGTTTACAACAGAAACAAACACAGAGCAAGCGTGAAAACACTAAGACACACACACAGACCAAGCTCTAGCAGGCCTTCTCCGCCTTGACCTCCAAACCACTCTCCCACTGGGTCAGGCTGGGTTGCAGAAGGAAAGAAAATGGGCTTTTCCACCTGCTCACCACTCCACCTGCACTGTGACTCATTCAAGCCATGACTGGAACTTAACTTTCCTTTCTCCTTGCTTTTCCTTTCGGGAAAAACAGAGATGCTCCCACTCCTTAGAGAGCCTCATAGGGACTTCCATTCATTCTCTAGTTCTCATCGTGACAGCTCCTCGAGCTGTCTGGGAAGGAAAAGGTGAACCACTGCTTCTGCTACGTCGCTTCAGTCGTGTCTGACTCTGTGTGACCCCAGAGACGGCAGCCCACCAGGCTCCCCCGTCCCTGGGGTTCTCCAGGCAAGGACACTGGAGTGGGTTGCCATTTCCTTCTCCAATGCATGAAAGCGAAGAGGAAAGTGAAGTCGCTCAGTCGTGTCCGACTCTTCGCGACCCCACGGACTGCAGCCTACCAGGCTCCTCCGTCCATGGGATTTTCCAGGCAAGAGTACTGGAGTGGGGTGCCATCACCTTGGTAAAACCCTAGAAGACCTTGAAAGTTACCCCTCCCTAAATCACCGCACAGGTCTGGCAGTGAGGACCCGGCATCTCCAAGAACTGCCTCAAAGAGGTCAGAAACAGCTGATCCTTATAGAACTGAGTAAGTGAAGAATCCGGCCTAGCTGCAGTACCCAGAGTTTCAGAGGACGGGAAAGGCCCCATACTACGCATAAAGCGGGTTCCCCCTTCTCAATCACCTCCAAGTCCTTCGGAGGACAAAGACTAGCCTCCCAACCCTATCCCAGTCATAGTCACACCCTCTCCCGCCCACCCCCATGGCCAAGCATTTTCTGAAGCAGCTTTGGATGCTCACCTGTTGTGTTCAATTTTCCTCTTTATTCTGTTCCCCACTGGCGTGCAAACAGAACCAGAGCACTGCTACTCTTAAAAAATAACAAAATGTTTTATACACATTTCTGTATATACAACTGAACAACATTTTACATGTCCCTTTTGCACAGCAAAAGATATAAACATTGGACTCTGAGAACACAGTTATGTACAAGAAAACCAAAAAGATGTCAAAAATACTTCACAACAGTGCAAAAATATTTTACACAGTATCACGGAGTGAGATCTTTTGAGCAGGAGCAAGGTGTGTGTGTTTCTTAAGGAAAACTTTTTCTAGGTATTAGATGTCAATAACTGTAAACAAAATGCGACTTTCTTTCTCCCCCTCTCCCTTCCCCACTAGTTATTTGAGGAATTTGGCAGAATTTCAAGGGTCTGAGTCTGAGGTAAACAACCCAAGCTCTCGAACCAAAAAGACTGGGTCCAAGGAGGTGGCATTAAAGCCTCAAACACTGTGAAAGCAATTTAAAAAAAAAACAAAACTGCCGCGTCAATGACAACGCTAGGCCCTCCCAGATGGCCGGTGGGGGAGGAAGTTGACCCCTCCTCCTCAGGCCCCAGCTGCCCCACAAACAGGAAACTTGCTAACACCAGCGGCCTTTCCCTTCCCCAGACCCCAGATGGCGACCTCTTTCCCCTTCCTGTAGGCTTCCCCTCCCCCGTATCTCCACTTGCAATCTGAGCCCCGCTTCAAACACAGCCATATGTATGGGTGCAGAGGGGGAGGGTCTGGGCCTCAAGTGTCCCATTTCCCCTTTCCTGGGGCAGGTCGGGAGGTAAGGAAGTGGTGGAGAGACGCGTGGGGGTCACGATCGGGCGCCAGGGGCGCGCACAGGACATTGCTGGGAGCTCAGCCCGAGTGGGGCTCGTCTGAGCTGGCGCAGTCCGCGGGGCCGGATGGGTCCCCGGCGGTGGCAGTGTTGGCATCCGGGCCCCCTCCTTCAATGGAGCTCTCGCTACCCGTGCTCTCGCCCGACAGCAGGCGCGTCACCCGCAAGTCCGCCTGCAGGCTGCGTACGTCGTTGCCAAAGCTGAGCTCGCCCAGGTCGTTAATGAGCTGCGAAAGCTCGGCCCTCATGTCGGAGGTGCTGCCCAGCAGCAGAGGCGACGACCCAGCCTCAGGGCCCGGCGAGACCCCGCCGCCCCCCAGCGCCTCCTCGTGGCCACTCTCCAGCGTGTCCAGCAAGTCTCCGCATTCGAAGTGCATGGCCACCACCAGCGCCCGCTTCGCTTCGGCCTCTGGCTCTGCCGGCTCTCCCTCCCCGGCTCGGTCCTCCTCCTCGGGGCAACCCTCCGCGTGCTCCTCTTCCTCTTCCTCCTGCAGCTCCTGCTCCTGCTGTTCGCCGAGCAGGTCCTCGGTGATGGAGCCGAGCTTGGGCGCACTTCGGCTGCGCTCCACCGGCGGTTTGTAGCAGCAGGGTCCATGCAGGAGCAGCTTGCGCAGCGGCACTAGCGGGATGGTGTGAGCGCCAACCAGCTCCTGCTGCTGGTGACGCGCGTCGTCCCGCCGCTTGAGCCGTTTAAATTCCGCCAGAGCGTTGGCCGACGTCTGGTAGAGCAGCAGGGCCATGGCCTGCGCCTTCTCGGGCTTCGACACGAGTACCGCGTGACAGCGCAGCATGACCGCCTTGTGCTTGAGCTCGTGCCGGTACACCCAGGCGAAGACCTTGGGCAGTCGCGCGTCCGCCACACAGTAGGTGACGCGGTGCAGCAGGTACAGGTGGCCAGGACGCCGCAGCGCGCGCTCCTCGGCGTGCACCATGCGGATACCCTGCGCACTCACAGTCAGCTTCATCTTGGTGCCCTGACGGCCCGCCTCGCTCTTGCTCCAGATCTTGCCCACCGCTAGGTCGGTGCAGCCGTCGCCGCGCGCCTGGATGGTGGTGGCATTGCCCAGGTAGAGCACAGTATAAGTGGGGTCCTCGCTGGTGATGTGCAGTTTCTTGCGCTTGGAGCGGAACATGCTGCCCACCCGGCTGAGCGCGCCTTCGGGGCACGCCCTCGCTAGTGAGCTGAGCGCCGAGTAGTGCAGGCTCACCGCGTAGCCCTTGGGCTTGGACGCCTGCCGTGGCGGCGCCTCGGCCAGCAGCTCGAACTTGTGCTTCTTCCACGGCAGCATCTCCGGAGGGTGCCCCCGCGCAGCTGGGCGGCGGCGGCGGAGCGCCGGTTGAGAGCCCGGCTGAGCCACCCGCCCCGGCCGGGCTCGGCCCGGGCAAGACCGAAAAAATAAAACTCTGCTGGGAGTGGCCCAGTCAGGAGTCCCCTGGCTCGGCTGCCAGCCTTTGCAGCGCGCCCTCTCCGGTGCTACGAGCGGTAGCTGTCTCGCCAGCCTCACATCCTTGCCGTCCGAGAGGAAGATCTCGGGTAAATATAGGCCGGCACGAACCATTCGCCGCGCGGGGACAGGGGAGGAGCAGAGACAAGGATCTGTTTCAGGCTTGGACGCCTCGCGGTTTGCCGATCTCTTAAAGGGATCTGGTTGCAGCCATTGGTTGGGGGAAAGGCGAGACCGCTCCAGTCTGGCAATTTCATCCCAAATTTACCAATATCCCCTATATCTACAGAAATCTCCAAGACCTGGGGTTACCCCGCAGGAAAAGCAACTTGAATTCTGACACTCCACCCCCAGGCTGAATTGCAACTCACTGAATAAATGTATGTCTCCATCGAAACTTCTGGGGGAGGCGGTGGAAGGTGGGATTTAGATTATAATATGCAAAAAGGTTGGGGAAATAGTAATTCTTTCTGTGTGAGAGAGCTTTCTGAGAATGAATGGGTACTATTTTTTTCCCCAGAATTTTATTCTGTCAAAGAAAATAAAGAAGGGCACAGAAAACATCTTTCACTCTCTAAGAGCCCTTTCTCCACAGGTAAAGAGCAGACAGTGAAAAGAGAGATGAGTGGTAATAAGATGGTTGGAGTGAACACTAAAGTATGTATTTGATAAATAAGTTCCTAACCCCCAGCAGTGGCCCCGCCTTCTGTCAGGGCCTAAGCGGGAGAGCACTTTTCTGAGATTATACAGTTTCTAAATAAACCTGGTGTGGGGTTAAGAACTCAGTTTACTTTGGCTTGCCAGTCATTTAGTTTTATTACATCACTATCACATTATGGATGAAAATTCTTAGTAAAAATTCAAATGACTTTTATTTGTTTCAAATAATGCCCACCCACCCTCCGTGAGAATGATTAGCATTAATCATTCTCTTCTCTTGTGCCAGCCTGACACTGTCGCTTTAATCATCTGGCCGGCTTGACCCTTGGTTAGTAACTCATTTCTGGGCCCTTGAAACAACCAGCTTTCCTCTATGGTCTACTTACTCAAAGCAAAACCACTTGTAGCTGGAATGTGTAATAAATGTCCTGATAACCCTGCATGGAACACCCAAGCTCATCCCACAGGAGAACAATAGACCCTCTCACTCTCCAGGCCCAGGCTTCTGGACATCTGGATGTTTCTGGCTTCCATACCAGGTCCTGATCTCAGTACAACCATAACCCGTCCTGGGGATTCTCTGGCCCTCTATTTTTGCTAACTTTTAACCGTTCTTTGAAAGTAAGTGAAATTCACTCAGTTGTGTCTGACTCTTTGAGACCCCATGTACTGTATGTCCATGGAATTCTCCAGGCCAGAATACTGGAGTCGGTAGCCTTTTCCTTCTCCAGGGATCTTCCCAACCCAGGGATTGAACCCAGGTCTCCCACATTGCATGCAGATTCTTTACCAGCTGAGCCACGACTCAATTTTCTAGAGTCATTGGTACTGAATTTCAGTTTAACTACCTTTCCTGAGTACCTTTTGGTACCAGGCCCTGAACTGGGATCTGAGAGACCTAATTCCTATCTTCAAGAAACTCCCAGTCCAGCAAAGGATATAAACTTCACCCAACTCTGGGCTTCTGCTGGAACGTAAATTCTATGAGAGCACCCTGTCTGCCCCAGTGCCTGGCACCACTTAATTGTTGAATGAATGAATGATACGTGCATGTAAGCAAGAAGATGGAGTGGATCAAATGCCCTGCAAAGATCCCAGAGTACTCTGAGAAGCTGGAGAAGAAAAGATTCTTTGTAACTAGGAAAATCAAAGAAGGTTCCACAGAGGTGGTTATGTTTAGATTGAACGAGATGTCACCAAGCCAGAAAAAGTTAAAGGGCTTTCCAGATACAGCAAACAGAACATAATAATGCATGCACATGTGCAGTTTAGGATGGCATTTAATAACAATGAAACAGGAGAACTTTCCTGGTGGTTCAATGGTTGAGAATCCACCTGCCAAAGCAGGGACATGGGTTCAGTCCCTTGTCTAGGAAGATTCTACACGCCATGGGACAACTAAGCCCATGTGCCACAGCTAATGAGGCCCACGTGCCCTTCAGCCTGTGCTCTGCAACAAGAGAAGCCCCAGCAATGAGAAGATCACACTGCAACCACAGAATAGCCCCTGCTCTCCGCAGCTGGAGAAAGCCTGCATCCAGCAGCAAACACCCAGGGCAGCCAAAACAAAATAAATTAAATAGTTGTTTTAAGTGAAAGAGGAAAGTTTCCTGACCAAACAAGGAATTCTCCTGATCATGCTTTCTGGGCTCTCTTGTCTCTGAGAGAAGGAATGGCTTTTTCATGGCTGGCTGGGCCCAGAATGTCCTTAGACCAGAGCTATAATGACTTACCCCTCAACTGCACTGATAGGTTAATGGAGGCAAGGTGTTGGAAGGAGCTGGTTAGGACTGTAATAAGCCACTTAAACCAAGGTTAATTCCTCTTCTGCTTGCATTTCAGGAATATCTTATAGTGGCAATGAAGTAGAGAGAGTAAGTGGTCCAAACAAAAAAAAAAAAATCCTATAAAAAACACACCAAATTAACTTGTGCTAAGTGACCTTTAGGTAGTCCATATCACATAGTCTAGACATCATGTTCAAGCAGTTAACATTTCCAAATTACTCAGAGGTCCAAGGATTACAACAAGGCTGTATACTGTCACCTTGCTTATTTAATGTATATGCAGAGTACGTCATGCAAAATGTTGGATGAAGCACAAGCTGGAATCAAGATTGCCAGGAGAAATATCATCTTCAGATATGCAGATGATACCACATTGATGGCAGAAAGCAGAGAGGAACTAAAGAGCCTCTTGATGAGGGTGAAAGAGGAGAGTGAAAAAGCTGCCTTAAAACTCAACATTCAAAAACTAAGATCATGGCATCCAGTCCCATCACTTCATGGCAAATAGAAGGGGAAAAAGTGGAAGCAGTGACAGATTTTATTTTCTTGGGCTCCAAAATCACTGTGGACAGTGACTGCAACCATGAAAATTAAAAGACACTTGCTCATTGAAAGGAAAGCTATGGCAAACCTAGACAGCACATTAAAAAGCAGAGATGTCACTTTGCCGACAAAGGTCCATATAGTCAAAGCTATGGTTTTCCAGTAGTCATGTGCTGATGTGAGAATTGGACCATAAAGAAAGCTGAGTGCTGAAGAATTGATGTTTTCAAATTGTGGTGCTGGAGAAGACTCTTGAGAGTCCCTTGGATTGTAAGGAGATCAAACCAGTCAATCCTAAAGGAAATCAACCCTGAATATTTCTAATGAAGTATTGATACTGAAGCTGATAGGCTCCAATACTTTGGCCACCTGATGTGAAAAGCCAACTCATTGAAAAAGACCCTGATGCTGGGAAAGATGGAAGGCAAAAGGAGAAGGGGGCGGCAAGAGGATGAGATGATTAGATAGCATCACCGACTGACCGACTGAATGGACGTGAATTTGAGCAAACTCCGGGAGACAGTGAAGGACAGAGGAGCCTGGTATGCTATAGTCCGTGAAGTCGCAGAGTTGGACACGACTTAGTGACTGAACAAAAATGAACAACAACCAAGGATCAGAAGGGTTTAGGGAGGAAGTGGAGGCGCTGGTGATGGGAGCTAGGGCTTGTCTCAGCCTCCACGAGAGGCACCTCCTTGGGCTTCATGCAGTGGCAGAGAAACCAGTGGTGCACAGCAGCAGAGAGGCCTCCACTGGCGGGCCAGGCTTTCCAGCAGACCCAGTGTCTCAGATGCGCAGGCTCACAGAGCTGCTCCTGGGCTATCTTCTTAGTAAGCTTATTTTCAACCTGGAGGGACAGAGAAGATTTAGGCAAATATGAGCACTTCGACGTGTAAGACACACATCGTGTAGACCTGAGATGTGGAACAGTTCCAGAATAGACCTCAGCAAAGTCAGCTGGCAAGGGCTGACCGACACTGCATGGCTAGAACCTGCGTGGACCATAGACTGTTTTTTATGACACTGCCCCATCTACTGGTGCCAGGCAAACGTGACACTTGGTGAAACATTTTCTCACAGAGCCAGATAAGCCAGCAGTTGAATCAACACACAGCCAAGTCACAGCTGGAAAGAAACCCAGCCTCTAACATAACATCTAAGAGTAAGCCTTTTAGCTTGCACGAAGCTTTGGGGCTGGCTGTCTCCCACCTTATTTCTCGCATAATGCTCTCCCTGCTTGGTCCCCCTCCCCCTGTATCCCACTGAATGTACATTGGCTCCAGCCATGACAAATGACATACCTGGGATCTTCAAAATCATTCAGCAAATATTTGTTGAGAGTCCACTGTGGATGTGATGTCATTGCTGGGGATACTGCACCAAAGCAGACAGACAGGTCTTTGCCCTCATGGGATTTATATCCTGTGGCAAGGCAGAAAACAAGCAAACAAACAACTGAGAAAATATCAGTTAGTGAAGAGTCTCTGAAGAAAAGAAAGCAATGTTAGGAGTAGGAAGTAGCTGGTTTGGACTGCATAGCCAGGGAAGGCCTCTCTGGGCAGAGACCTGGATGGGATGAAGCCAACCAGACAAAGAAATGGAGAGAGAACATTCCAACCTGTGATGGCCAAAATGGTAGTCATGGGCCAAATGCTGCTAATGAGCACCTGAAAAGTACTGGGTCCAAATTGAAATGTGGTGCAAACATGAAATACACTCAATATTTTAAAGACCAGATGTATAGAACAGTCTTTTGGACTCTGTGGGAGAGGGAGAGGGTAGGATGATTTGGGAGAATGGCATTGAAACATGTATAATATACAAGAAACGAATCGCCAGTCTAGGTTTGATGCAGGATACAGGATGCTTGGGGCTGGTGCACTGGGATGACCCAGGGAGATAGTATGGGGAGGGAGGTGGGAGGGGGGTTCAGGATTGGGAACACGTGTACACCTGTGGCGGATTCATGTTGATGTATGGCAAAACCAATACAGTATTGTAAAGTAAAATAAAAAATAATAATAAAGACCTAGATAGGAATGTAAAATATTCAATAATTTTATAGTAATTATATATTAAATGATAAAGTTTTGGCTTGTAGAGTTAGTAGAATATGCTATTAAAATTAATTTTCCCCATTTCCCTTTACTTCTTTAATGTGGCTGCTGGAACATTTAAAACTATGCATTTGGACAGCTTTGTGCTAGGCAGAGGGCACAGCCAGTGTGAAGTCCCCAAGGTGGGGATGACTCCAGTGGGTTCAAGGACTCTCCAACTTCAAAATCTTACTGTGAGGTTACAGCCTCTTACCCTTCCAGCCCTCTTCATTCCTGACTCCTATCACTTCAGCATTCTTCACAGAGCAGACTCACCCCCTGGCTGTATCAGAATTCCGTGGAAGAATTCCTGGATCCCACCCATAAACCAGAATATCTGGAGTCAGAGGTTGGGAATATGTGTGCTTCAACTTCTCGTGATTGAACAGATACTAAAGTCAGGGAGCTCTGCCCTAGCCCACTTCATTTTTCCCACTATCAACCTATTCCTAACCTCTTATCCTTGCCCTCCTGCTCATCCAGGACCTTCTGGATGAGCATCAGGTTCACAATTTCTATGCACTATATCCACTCCTTCCCTGGGTTACTACCACCGTCTCTGTGCCCTGCTCCTGGAGTCAGAACGCTAAGTAGGATCCTCCAGTTGTTCAGACAGGGCCTCGACACATTCTGACCATCCTAAATAGGCAGAGTGATCACCACCACCACCAACATAAAGAAGGCTGAGCACAAAGAGTTGATGCTTTTCAACTGTGGTGTTGGAGAAGGCTCTTGAGAGTCCCTTGGACTGCAAAGAGATCAAACCAGTCAGTCCTAAAGGAAATCAGTCTTGAATATTCATTGGAAGGACTGATGCTGAAGCTCCAAAACTTTGGCCACCTGATGCAAAGAGTCAACTCATTAGAAAAGACCCTGATGCTGGAAAGATTGAAGGCAGAAGGAGAAGGGGACGACAGAAGATGAGATGGCTGGATGGCATCACTGACTCCATGGACATGAGTTTGAACAAGTTCTAGGAGATGGCAAAGGATACCAGGGAAGGCTGGTGTGCTGCAGTCCACGGGGTTGCAAAGAGTCAGACACGACTGAGTGACTGAATGACAGCCACAGCCACCACCAACAACCTCACCCCCACCACAGATGCCTACGTCCTAACCCCCAGAATCTATGCATAAGCTACAGTACCCGGCAAAGGGAAAGGAAGATTGTAAACGGAATTAAGGTTGCTAACCAACTGAAAATAACCGGGGAAAATAGCTTGAAGTATCCAGATGGGCTCATTCTAATCAGTGGAGACCTACAAGAACAGTATGCTAAAGTGAAACCCTAATGACAGAACACGGGCTGGGGATTGCCAGGAACTGGAGGGATGGAGGAAGGGGGAGCAAGTGCTTAATGTATACAGGGTTTCCTTTGGGGTGATGAAAATGTTCTGAAGCTTGACAGAGGCGGTGGTTGCATAACATTTTGAATATACTAAATACCACTTAATTATTCCCTTTAACAGAGATAATTTTATGTTACATCAATTTTTTAAAATGTGGAGGGATGGAGGAAGGGGGAGCAAGTGCTTAATGTATACAGGGTTTCCTTTGGGGTGATGAAAATGTTCTGAAGCTTGACAGAGGCGGTGGTTGCATAACATTTTGAATATACTAAATACCACTTAATTATTCCCTTTAACAGAGATAATTTTATGTTACATCAATTTTTTAAAATGAAAGCAGGATGTAAAGGAGTTAGAATGGTGTCATATTTTAGGTTCCACCTATAAGGCATACAGTATGGTGTTTGTCTTCTTCTGACTTTAGTGTGATAATCTGTAGGTCCATCCATGTTGCTAGAAGTGACTTTACGTCATTCTTTTTGTGGCTGAGTAGTATTCCACTGAGTATGTGTACCACATCTTCTTTATCCACTCATCTGTTAATTGTTTCCATGTCTTGGCTACTATGAATAGTGCTACAAGGAACATAGAATTGAATGTATCTTTTTAAATTATAGTTTTGTCTGCACATAAGTGGAATTGCAGATCATATGCCAATTCTATTTTTAGTTTTTTTGGAGGAAACTCCATACTGTTTTCCATAGTGGCTGCACCAATGTACATTCCCACCAACAATGTAGGCGTGTTCTTTTTTCTCCACACCATTTATTATTTGTAGGCTTCTTTGATGATGGCCATTCTAATCAATGTGAGGTGGTATCTCATTGTAGTTTTGATCTGCATTTCTCTAATAATTGACAATGTCGAGCATCTTCTCATGTGCCTGTTGGCCATCTGTATGTCTTCTTTGGAGAAATGTCTACTTAGATCTTCTGCCCATTTTTTCAATTGGATTTTGTTATTGTTGTCATTGAGTTGTATGAGCTGTTTGTATGAGCTATTTTGGAAATGAAGCCCTTGTTGGTCACATCATTTGCAAATATTTTTCCCAGGCTATGCTCTTTGCGTTGAGTCAGGTCAGGGACTGAGTCTGGAGGACCTTGAATAGCAGGTAGAGGCATCTTGCAAGCTGGGTGAGTCACTGGAGGCCTTTGAGTAGGGATGTGCTGTGATCAGAGTCAGAGCTCAGACACCCAAGTCCCAGCTCTGACTCACTGAGGGTCCCAGAGCAAGATGATGCCTCTTCCTGGGCACTCTCCTTCCTGCTTGAGAGCAGAGCAAATTCCCCTCTGGTTCTAAGGTCATAAGAAGCTATGTTGGCTTTCGAAGGCTGCCATAACAAATTACCATAAACAGAATGGCTGAAAATAATAGAGATTTTTTTTCTCTCATAGCTCCTGAGGCTAGTAGAAGATAGCATCCTTCCTGGCCTCTTCCTAGCTTCTGCAATCCCTGGCGTTCCTTGGCTTGTAGACACATCACCCCCATCTCTGCCTTCCTCCTCTGATGATGTTCTCCCCCGATTTTGTATCTTTTCTGTGTGTGCCCGAATTTGTGTTTTCTTATAGGGACATCTGTCATTGCAGTAGGGCCCACTCTAATCACATGTAACCCTGTCTTCACTTTAGTACATCTGCAAATAATATCTTATCAGGTTAAGACTGGAATCTCTATTTTTGAAAGACAGCATTCAACTCAAAGCAAAGGCCATGGTAGGAAACTGCAAGGGTAAGAGAAGAAAATAGACAGATTAGATGTCTATAAACTCTGGAGGTCATCCTGTGTCCTAAGGCCCCAAAAATGTTCTCACATTTTTTTGACTTTGCTTGCCTTGAAGCCCCACTTTTCATGCACTGCTTGCTTGGAATATTTACCACCTGGAGAAGGGCCTGGCAGAAATGCAAAGGCATAAGAAGGCAGTCAAGAGAAGTGAAACTATGAGCCTTGCAAGTGAGCCTTTCTCGTCAGCACCACCAGAGGCAAGGAATGAATGCCAAGTTTGTTCCCTCAAAAGGCAGACAGAGGACAGAGAAACTGCTCTGCCTGCATGGTTATCTTTAAAACTAGAGCCTTCAATCTTCACATTTTCATTTGTGCTAGTCAGTTCAGTTCAGTCGCTCAGTCATGTCTGATTCTTTGCGATCCCACGGACAACAGCAAGCCAGGCCTCCCTATCACCAACTCCCAGAGCTTGCTCAAACTCATGTCCATCAAGTTGGTGATGCCATTCAACCATTTCCCCTCTGTCGTCCCCTTCTCCTCCTGTCTTCAATCTTTCCCAGCACCAGGGTCTTTTCTAATGAGTCAGCTCTTTGCATCAGGTGGCCAAAATATTGGAGCCTCAGCTTCATCATCAGTCTTTCCAATGAATAAGTGCTAGCAGTACTTGTAAATAATAATGACCACATTTGCTAGATCGTTGGCTCATGATGCCCTTGACCCTTACATGACAAAGAGGGCAGGATGTACTCTTCTTCCTGGGTTATATAGTGAAGGTACCATGCTGATATTGCCAGCCTAGGCACCCTCTCTGAGATCATCATTGTGCCACTATTATTTCAGATATTGGAGTGAAACAAATGGTGGCATAAGCAGGAGGGGCAAGGAGTCTATTAGCTAAGAACCTTACCTAATCGAGCACCTTAGTGATTATCTATTCCAACACCCACTTTGAAGCATGAGCCTACTTGAGAACATCCTGATGCTTGATTATTTAGCCTTTGCTTAAACACCTCCAGTGACAGAGAGCTCACTCCCTTTCAAAGCTGTCATTCCATCTCTGAACCACTTCACTTGTAAGAAGGCTTACACAGGTTGAAATGGCAACTCTGTGGTTTCTCCCTATTTGTTCTAGTTCCACTTGCCTTGTCAGAACAATTCTCTCCTGTCCCTATGACAGTCCTTCAGATAAACAGAAACGGCCCTATATACTTTCTCCTGACTCTATTCACACTTCCTCCAACTTTTTCTCATTTCCTTGCCATCCAAGTGTATCTGCTAACATTATCAAGGTATCTATTAAAATGATTTAGGGGAGGGGCCGCAGTTAGAGACAAACAGTGAAATCTCAGTGGTCAGAAGGCCCTCCCAGTGGATTAGGGTCTTACTTATAGTTCATCACTCCACCACTGACTTGAGCTATTTAACCTTGGATGAGTCCCTCTGTTGGACTGATGACCACTAAAATATAAGCTCATGGGAGCAGGGAGTTTGTCCATTGCTGAACCCCAGAGACTAGTAATGAATGAATGAATGAACAAATGAAACAAACCTGGCACTTTCCATCTGAAGATTTTAGAGGTGCTGATTATTCATTCTACTAGGAGCCTTCTTTATTTTGTATTACTTCACTGAACTTTACTGGATCTCAATTTCTACTGCCAAAAGTTCAGAAAACTGACAGTGCCCTTTCTTACTTGCTGTTGTGAGGGAAAAAATAATATTCATCTGTGAATAAAAAAAAAAACAGAAATTCCACATATAACTCCAAGAGTTGGGAAAAATTCATGGGTTCAAATACAGTACACATAGGATCTTGTAGCCTACCCACCAAAATGAGAAGTCTTTTATATGCTTCATTGAACACACAGTGACTTGCACAAGCAGGAAAGCAATGTTTGAAGTGACTCAAATTTATCATTTATAGTCACTGCTAAACTATTGAAACTTGTTTATGTGTAGGAATCCACCCATTTTCGACAGGGATAAATTGAGAATCATAGATAATCGAAGAGAGTTTCCTACTGATTCAGTGACTCTGTAGAGACTGCCAGACTTCTATTTTCACAACTCTCAGGCTTATGCAAACTGCTTTAATGTCCTTGTGGAAGAAGTTGGTGTAGAGAATGGGAGAGAGGGAGGGCAGGGTTGCAAGCTTGCCTTGGGATAATTTTTCTGCCACTGACACATTGTTGGCCAAGGGGTGAAAACCAAATCAGAAACCCACTCACTCATCCCACTCCATCCCCAGAGAGAGGTGGAGCTCAGAAGCACAAGAGTGTGAAGCTGGAGAGCAGAAAGCTACACCAAGGTTTATTCCTGCATGTGGGTTTGGGAGACTTGGAATTGCATTTGTTGAATCACAGTAAATCAAGAATGAGGAACACCCCATATTGCTATTTGGAAACTGAATAGGAGGCTCCAAATCTCCAAATCAATGCAACGTTCCCCAAGAGCCAGCTATTTAGGGAATCTTGGCCTCAACAGGTCTCAGCTATATGGGGTATTAGAAAGATCTGACTAGTCTTCCAGACACAAACATTTCCACTGTCGTGACAAAGTGATGAAGAGAGTTTGGCTGGGTTGTGTTGTTCCCTGAAGTGTGTGGGTGGAATGGCTTTTGTAGTTAGAGGGTAGGGACTGGGCTGATTCACCTTTGCAACTTCCTCACTCAGGAACAGCAACCAACACCTTCTCCACCCTTGACCATCACCATCATCACTCCCTGTGTCCCCATTTCACTTTGTTCCTCTGAATCTAGATCCCACAATCATGTCTCATCAGCATCCTCAATTCCCCTTCCTCCTTGCCCTCTCACTGAACTAGCCTCATAATCCTTCAGTATGAACCAATTATACATCTGTCTCACCAGCATTGTCCAGTTGTTGGGGAAAAAAATTGTTCAGTTGTGAAAATGAACACAAAATACTAGGCAATGATCTTGCAGCATTATCTCATTTACTACCTCTGCAGGACAGGAATTATTATCTTCATTAACCGGATAAGAAAGCTGAGATTTAGTTCTTTGTCAGTGGTAGATTTGAGGAGTATCTCAGGGGGGAATAGAATTTTTTTAATGCCTTACTTATTTGTCAGCTAAGAGTAGTTGTTGACATTTTATGATGTCAGTGTCTTTTTGATGCCCTGTCTTGATTAAATTATCACTTTATTTGATCCAGATTTTTTGAAGCCTAGGAGAAGAATGACAATAGAAACCAAAAGTGTTTGTTTTCCTTAAATTGCTGAAGGTGACAAAATCTGGAAGAGGAAATGAAGGTGAAGTCCCAAGTTTCTAACTAAGCTCTAGGTGGCAGGTTTGTTTACATTCTCTCATTATTATTGTCACTAGAATATAAAGTTAATTGAATCTTGCTTTATGAGTTAGCTTTGTCCACTGAGCCCTGGTGGCTCACAGGGTAAAGCGCCTGCCTGAAACAGTAAACCTGGGTTTGATCCCTGGGTCAGAAAGATCCCCTGGAGAAGGAGGTGGCAGCCTACCCCAGTACTCTTGCCTGGAAAATTCCATGGACGGAGGGGCCTGGTAGGCTACTGTCCATGGGGTCACAAAGAGTCGGACATGACTGAGCAAATTCATTTTCTTTCTTTCTTTATCCACTCAGCTCTAAGAGAATGCCAGAAACTGTCTCTTCCATCTTAGTTCTGGAGCTGATGTTCAGGTTTGGGGGTTTTTTGTTTGTTTGTTTTAGTAACCCAATTTTATCGTATGTTATTGTGGCCATGCCTCAATGCATATACGATCTTAGTTCCTGACCAGGGATCCAACCCATGCCCCCTGCAGTGGAAGGGTGGAGTCTTAATCAGTAGACTGCCACGGAAATTCCTCAGGTTTTTTAAAGATATGCTGTCTCTAAGTTGAGAGATGGGAGAAACCACGTTCTAATGCTTTCCTTCACTGATCTGTGAGCACCGCCTTCCCAAAGCCATGCCGACTACTGCATGGTTTGTCAGCAACCCTTTGCGTGTTTCCCAAAGTGCGCTCCAATTCAGTTAGAGTCAGCAGTGAGACACAGCCCACAGCAGGGCTTAGCGGGGAATGCAGACACGGGTGGCGGATATGGTTCCAGCTCTTCCTGACCCAAACTTGCTATGACTGACTTCTAGCCAGTGCTCCTCAGGGTCTTCATCTGCACCAGCAGGAAATGGACTTCTCTTGCTCTTCAGAGTGGCCTGTGGGCCACACCAACATCATCATCATCTCCTGGAAGGACCCAGTGCTGCCAGACCCTAGACCTTATCAGTCAGAATCAGCACATTAGCAAGATTCCTAGAGGGTTCACATGCGCATCAAAGTTGGGGAAGAACTGGGTTCTAAAATACACAATAACAACCATCATTCTCCCCTCTTATCCGCCCCAGGAACGGATAAAATATTGAGGAGACTTGGGTTTGATGCCTGACCGAATATATTTCAGCTATGATTTGGGCACGCTGCTTGCTCTCAGAGCATCACAACAATGAGGTGTTCTCCTGATTAATGAGAATGGAGTTAAAACCCCCAACACCCTCATAACTCTAATCTGACTTCTCTAAAGTGAGGAGCAAAAGTCAGGCTGCAAAGAGTGGAGCGGGGTCACTGCTTTCACTTTATTTTAATTTATAGGAAAATTTAAATACAATTCTAGCTGGGAGTTTTAAAAAGCTATTTAGAAAAAAAAAACAAAACAAACGTTTAGGTCAGATTCCTTTGGGTTTCCTTGCAACCTTGTGAAGCTCTTTCCATTCCAAACTGCCATCCACGCAGGAACTCTTCTCACCAATTCACAGCTTGGAAAGACCAAGTAAACACAAAGCTGTTTAGTTGCCAGGCGTGACAGCGATGAAGCCACACCTTACAACACTAGGCCGAAAATTAGCGCCAGGAAGCAACGCCACCTAGCGCTGCAGGAACACCCTTCACGCAGGTCTCCGCCTCCTCCTGACGAAATTAACCGGAGGCCTGGCTGCTACCGCAAATATGCCCGGCCACTTTTTTCTCAGTCTCCTAGTTGTAGCCCGAACACTAAAAAAGTCGACGCACAAATTTAGACGGTACCATTCGTTTAATCGAATCGCCTTATCCAACTTTGAGATATTCTTAGGAACATATATTGAAAATTAAGCTCCGAAGCCACTTTTTGCATTTACTTTCTATCGTAGTGGCAAATGTGAGATATATAAGTGGCGATTTGAGGCAAATTATTCTGTTTCCCTGCGACTTCGGGCCTTACCCTCTTGGGCTCGCCCACACGTCACTTCCGGAGATCGC
Organism: Oreotragus oreotragus; assembly: GCA_006410675.1. Classification (NCBI taxonomy): domain Eukaryota; kingdom Metazoa; phylum Chordata; class Mammalia; order Artiodactyla; family Bovidae; genus Oreotragus; species Oreotragus oreotragus. The sequence continues at coordinate 106,760 of SJYX01004690.1, forward strand.
GCTCCTGAATACCCAGAAAAGCCTCCTGCTTGCTGCTTTTCGTTCGTCTTCTGGGCAAGCATGGGTCGGAGGAGAGCGCCAGAGGGTGGAACCCTTGGCCGGGCTCTTATCCGCCAGCAAGTTCAGCGGAGCCGTAGCCACCGCCACACTGACTCCTGGGTAAAAACCTTGTCTTTCTCAGTCTCTGCCTAGTTGTGAGTCTGAACGCTGCGAAGTCTACGGTCAGAGTTCTCAAGGAAGTATTCCAAAGGAAATGATGCCAAAGTAGGGTTTCTAGGGAGGAATAGTTGCCCCCGGTAACGGCGGGGATCCGTTCTAGGCCCACCCCCAGCCCCCCTCGGATACTGAAATGCGTAAATGCTCGAGACCGTTAGAATCGACCAGGCGGATAAACAGGCCCTCTCAGAGGTGGAGGCTAATGTGATGAGGTCGGAGTGAGATCTTGAAAACCAGGGCAAAAGTTTGGTATTTATCCTGTAGGCCGTGGAAGCATTTGGAAGCTTCTGCACGTCGGACAGACTGAGCGACTTCACTTTCACTTTTCTCTTTCGTGCATTGGAGAAGGAAATGGCAACCCACTCCAGTGTTCTTGCCTGGAGAATCCCAGGGATGGGGGAGCCTGGTGGGCTGCCGTCTATGGCGTCACACAGAGTCGGACACGACTGAAGTGACTTAGCAGCAGCAGCAGCAGCAGCACAAGAATGACGCAAAAACTACTACTTGTTGTATTCATTTTTCTAAAGAATTGATCCTCCAAGAGCCGCTGGTTGGTAGCAGAAGTACAAAATAACTCAGATTTGTGCTTCACTTTTTTTTTATTCCCTAGTGGTGTTGCTCAGAACTGGACAGCATTTCTCCAAAGTTTGGCGGGCCTAGTAGCTTCCTGGGCCTGGAAACGGTCATAGTTTTAGCATCCTTGAAGAGCGGATGAAGTGGTTTGATTGATTTGTAATCGTCATTTTGACATTTATTCCTCGAAGTGTTTGAGAATTCACAAAGTTCTCAGTAAAGAACTAGATTTTAATCCTTACCCTGATTTTTGCTGATTCTGTGGCCTTTGGGCAAACCACCTAGCCTTTTAACCTTCAATTTTTTTCATTTATTTGTACCTGTACAGAGCATGTAGCTTAGGATGGTGTTTATCTTATCAAACTGAGGTGTGTCTGGAATCAGATCAGTAAGTGGCAACTAGCCAAGCTTTTCACCCCACAGAATAAAACTCAAGAAAATACCACGTTGTGTGGAATGTAATAAAGGTAACTTTCAGGATTCTTTTGTTTTCACTTTACTGTACTGAATGGTACACAGCATCTCACAGCATTTAAGTCACTATGTGAAGTGTATTTCTTACTGTGGGTGTCTGTCTAAAAAAGTTGACCAACAGTGGCTGCCAGAACCAGAGTATATGGTTTATGGGTTTAGATTCAAATACCTCTGCCACTTATTAGCTTATGACTATAGGCAATTTATTCTATCCAGTTTAATCCTGATAGAGATATGAAGTTTATTTCAAAAGACTTTGAAAATTAAATAAGAAAGTAAAAGGAAAATAACTATCACGAGGTAAGAAAGTGCTCATTTAAATGTTAACTGTTACTAGTGTTGACTAAAAGAGCTAACACCACCCTCAAGGCCATAGAATGGTTTTTTTGGAATCCCAGGGACGGGGGAGCCTGGCAGGCTGCCGTCTATGGGGTCGCAGAGTCGGACACGACTGAAGTGACTTAGCAGCAGCAGCAGCGTTTATTTGGATGTGAAGAGCAGAAGAAAGCAGCTGTCTTACCCTCCTATGTTTTACTCATAGCTGCACACAAGTGAGCTCAACGATGGCTATGATTGGGGTCGACTTAATCTTCAGTCGGTGACGGAACAGAGTTCCCTGGATGACTTCCTTGCCATTGCGGAACTTGCAGGAACAGAGTTTGTAGCTGGTAAGTTGTTGCTGAGTGCCTCCAACACATTTCTATCTTCGCTGACGAGATACAAGTAAGTCTACTTGGGGGTGTTTTGCCAATCTTCCTAAGCTCATAAAGGAGCTGTTTTTAACCCAAAGGCAGGTATCCCAGGAGCAGTGTGGAAGGGTCAGTTGAATTCGACATGGAAGTACAAAATGTGCCACAGTTTTTAAATTCGGCTCTAAAAAGCATCTGTGGTTATCTGTCATGTCAAATTAAAGAAACTCCGTCTCTCATCAGGGAAGAGACCGGTTAACATTATGGTGAACAGTAACCAGCTTTTACCAGAAAATGTTTCTTGCTACCATTGTTAGAAGCAAAATCCTGAATTAAATTTAAGTACTTGTAACACACTGTAGTGCCTTTTTCCACGCATATAATTTTGTTTTAGTCACTGCTTGCCCTTTTTTGTTGTTTGTGGTGTGTGTGTGTGTGTGTGTGTGTGTGTGTGTGTTTTCTAAGCACTTAGCAAACTACCTGGCACAGAGATACCCTTACAAACCACTGTTTCTATTGCTCTTCTGTTACTATAACTGTTGGTTGTTTAGCAGATTTGTTCAAAATGCTTTTATTGAACCCCAGTTACTTTAGGTATTGTGTGCCTACTAAAAGTATAGTATTGAATAAGACAAATTTTTTTTTCTGCAGAATTTTATCTTAGGTGCTGTAAAAGAAGTCTGTAGCAGAGTGATAAGAGATGGATAAAAGGTGTCTGTTTCTGTCTGAAGGAAAACTGGGGCCAGTCAGGGAACTCTTTACCCAGGGTCTGAGCCTTAAAAGATGAGTTGATGTTAGCGGGACAGGTGAGATGATGCAGGAGGTTACATCATCATACATCATAATGGAGGAGCTAAGATCTGAGCAGGAGCCTGCTTTGTTCAGCAAATGTTTAGAAGAAATTTAGTGGTGCTTAAAGTACACGGGTACAAGAGGCGATGAACAAACACTTCGGGAGGAGGGCCGGGCCAGGGCCAGGAAAGAAGGAGGTCTTTAAAGCTGTCTTTAGAGGGTTGTACGCAGGTATATTTTTGTAAAGATCACGGATGGATTTTGAACAAGAAAGACCAGTTAGGAGACTATTGCTTTAGTCCAGCAAGCGAATCAGGCCAGGGCTGAAACAGCAGTAAAGAGAAGAATGGAGAAAAGAACAGAAACAAAACTGTTCGTGGTTAGACTAAACCAGACTTTGTAGAGGGGCTGGAGTAAGTGAAGAAGAGTGTCTTTTTTGCGTGTTAATGAGTACTCCTAAATAGTTTCAGTATAGGGTTGGTCTTCTGAGCAATCAATGTAAGCGTAATTAGAAGGTTGGAATTTTCAGTCCCACTCAGGAGAAGGGGAGTTGGGGGCTGCCTCCCTGGTGGCTCTGTGGTAAAGAATTCACCTGCAGTGCAGGAGATGTGTGTTCGATCACTGGCTTGGGAAGATCCCCTGGAGGAGGGCATGGCAACCCACTCCAGTATTTTTGCATAGAGAATCCCATGGACAAAGGCTGCAGTCCATGGGTCCCAAAGAGCTGGACACAACTGAAGACACTGAGCATGAGCGTGAGGGAAAGGAGGGGAATTGGAGACTAACTGTCACTAATGACCAATGACCTGATCCACTCATACCTCCATAACGAGATTTCCATAAGCCTTTCAAAAAAATCCATACAAATCCCTCGTTGAAATTAATTCCCTTTCCCTTAATAATGGAGAATTATTTAACGATAAGATTTTCCTCAATTCTCTGTGGCCTTCAGACAGCGCTTGTCTTCTGGACACACGAAGACAGGGATTTTTAACCTGGAGACTACAAGTTTCAGCTGTCCATGAACCCCTGAGATTGCAGGCAGAATCATACGTCTGTGTGTCGTGTGTCTGTATATGTGAACATAGTGCACTTTTGAATAGGGTGATTGTCCATGGTTTCTAAACTGGTTCTCATGGATCCCTGACCTTAACAAAGGAGTGCAGAACAATGGAAAATGCTAAGTGTTCACTGGGAGCCCTTCACTTTTAAAAGATGGCAAAGGCCGCACTCAGCAAATAAGCAGAAGGTATGATATTGTGACATAAAAAGAAGTACATTTATATTTGGTCTTCATTTCTGGTTCCTTGATAGAAGCGTTTCTAAAACCCTGGTGATTTCTTGAGTGGTAGGGGCAAGAGGAGTGTCTTTTATTATTCATAAGCCCCTTTCAACCTTACTAGGTTGGACTTCCCTGATACCTCAGTTGGTAAAGAATCCACCTGCAATGCAGGAGACCCCGGTTAGATTTCTGGATCGGGAAGATCTGCTGGAGAAGAGATAAGGCTACCCACTCCAGTATTCTTGGACTTCCCTTGTGGCTCAGCTGGTAAAGAACCGCCTGCAATGTGGGAGACCTGGGTTTGTTCCCTAGGTTGGGAAGATCCCCTGGAGAAGGGAAAGGCTACCCACTCCAGTATTCTGGCCTGGAGAATTCCATGGGATTGCAAAGAATTGGACACAACTGAGCGACTTTCACTTTTCAACCTTACTAGAGTTTATGCTAATGAGGTGACCTGAGGTTGCTGTGAGAAGGATGGACAGTGCTTCTGCCTGGGAGCTGATTGCCACAGGAACCTACCCTGTGATTTGAGGGCTGGGACTTTCCGAAACTCCTCCCCCAGCCCCTGGGATGGGAGATGTCCTGGAGATTGAGTCAGTCACCGGTGCCCGACTATGTAACAGTGGTGCCCGTGTCATGAGGCCTCCATAAGAGCCGTTCGCAGGTGAGGCATTGAGGTGGGGGCAGTCTCTTGATAGTGTTAGAATAGAATTGGAGGACACCCAGTTGGTGTCTGGAAAGGTGGAAAACTGGTTGTTGGTGTGAGAAAACCCACACATTTGGTGTCAGAAGTGTTGGTAGTGAAAGCAGTTCAGAGACAGGTGGCTGCATCATCCATCGTGTGCCTCTTGCTTATGGCTACTGAGATGAGAATAGGAATGGGTAGTTGATTCTCCCTAAGATTTGAGAGTTGGGAGCAGCTGCAGTGCACTAAGGGATTTGATGTTCAGTCAGAGTGTGGAATGGGTATACTCTGTGGTTTCAGCCAAATAGGGAAAGAAGTGAAGCTATAAGCTGGATGGTGGACTGGGAGAAGAGGAAAGAACCAAGGGGCTAGAGGGATTTACAGAGCTTGGACCAAGCAAAGTGGGAACATTGAAAGGAGAAATTAATGTCATAAGATGATCAGGTATGGGGTTAGAGGGGTGTGTGTTCTGACTGGTGGTTGAGGATGACATGATGAGAATGATGACTGAATTGGCTGTATGTACTCTGGGTGACTGGACCGTTCAGTATTGTGGTCACATGAGGGTAGTGGATTGCCGTCTTCGCCTAAAGATCAAGAGAACCATTGCTGAAGATGACCTATTATCCTAGAATAGGACCTCCTCTTGGCATTTTGGTAAGAAGCGTAGCTGGCTCCCAAGTGCTTATCTCACTGGAGTCACCTGCCCTGGAGACTAGGTGGCTGTGTGGAGGTGCAGTAGAGAGGCCTGGAGCAGCTTGGGGGGACAGAGCCTAGAGCAGAGACCTCTGGTTATACATACACTGGGTGTTTTTTTATTCCTTTAAATTCTTGTACAGCTTAATTGTGAGTGTTTATAAATGTTTTATGTAAATTCTAGCTTTGTAGTAGCTCACCAGTTCTGACTGGAGTGCGTCTCCTTGCTGAACTTTGCTTTTCCCCTCAGTCCCTTTGGCTTACGATTATTCTCCATGGGTAAAATGAGGAGATTGGTTGTAATGAATATTCACAATCGCTTCCCACTCCTGTTGTTTCTGGTTCCAAGAAATGCATTTAGCATATGGAGTTTTATAAAAATCAGTACTTGAAAAAGTGGTTGACCTTTTGAAACATTTAGTAAAGATGTTTTCCTTTTTTTTTAGGTTAGGGGAATCTATGTAAATCAAGAAAGCTTAAATTCTGTTTTAGGTGCTCATATTTTTAATATTCTAAGTAATGAATTCACTCTGTATACTGCCTCTTAAATAGCAGTGCTTTTTTTTTCCCCTATGGACAGAGAAGCTTAATATTAAATTTGTGCCTCCTGAGGCTAGAACTGGACTGCTGTCTTTTGAGGAGAACCAGAGAATTAAGAAACTCCATGAAGAAAACAAACAATTCCTGTGTATCCCAAGGAGGTGAGTTGAGTAAAAATGTAGGATGTTAAAAGGCATAACGGAACCACTAAATGTAAAATTTTTTATTTGGTGTTCACTTTTTTCTGCTTTCTTTTCTCAACTGCCGTTATTAAATCCAGCTATCCTATTCTATTTTGGTAACTAATGTGGTTTGTTTTTTTTTTTTAATGATTGTTTCAGACCAAAGTGGGACCAAAAAACTAGCCCAGAAGAACTCAAACAGGCAGAGAAAGATAACTTTCTAGAATGGAGACGTCAGCTTGTCCGGTGAGTGTTCACCTCCATGAAGAATTTTCTGGAAATTTTCAGTTAGGCATGTTGGTGTGCTTGCATTGCTGTTTGCATTTTTAAGGCTTTGTTCTTTTAAAGAGAGATGGTAGATTTCATCTTATAAGTGCAAATTGGTGTGTGTGCAAGCCACATTGCTTTGTGCATGTGTTTCCTTGCACAGAGGTTGTGAGTTCATTGCTGCATTCCTGGCCTTTTCTCCTTTTCATGTCCTTCTCCCGCCGTTTGTCACTCGAGTTGATCACTGCTCCCTGGAGTCTTCTTCCAACGTGACGGATAAAAAAAGGACTTAAAAGCTTAGTAGAAAATTTAAATTAGATTTACATATTAACAGAAAGGATATAAAAATCATTTGATAATATTTGTGTGTTTATTTTTTAATGCAATTAATTTGAGTATTTATATTACTTGAAAGCTAACTATCAAAATCTAGCAGAAATATAAACTTCTCATTCTAAAACCAGGTTGGAAGAGGAACAAAACCTGATATTGACACCATTTGAAAGAAATTTGGACTTTTGGCGCCAGCTCTGGAGGGTGATTGAGAGAAGGTAGATCACCGTTTTCTTCTGGTGTAAGGAGGATGTGGTGGTGGTGGTGGTACGTTATATTTGCACGTTATACATGCTTGTGAGCCCAGGGAGGGGTTAAGGAAACAGGATCAAGCTATACAGAGGGCTACTGAGAATGACTATAAAAACCGAAACTGTGATCCTACATTTCTTTTAAAATATAGGGGGGTTTGTTGTTAATAAACACATTGATAAACTTAAGATAATGGTTATTGTTTTCTGTAAGATGAGTTGTGCAGCACCTGTAGTTATTTCAGCAAATGTATACGAATTCATACTAGTAACATGGAAAATATAGGTGTGAAAAAGGATTGGTGTCTGCTTGCAGAGAGCAAATGTGTTTTGGGGAGAGGTCAAATGCCAGGACACACAGATAGATGAGATGCAATCCTTGCACTAAGTTGACGAAATACTAGTAAAATACAAGGTGGAGTGTGAGTCCTACTGTGTCACAGATGGAAGGATCACGGCCAAGTCAGAGCAGAAGGGACAGTTAGTAGTATTGGGGGAATTTAGGAGTGATTTGTTTCAACTGGGATTTGAAAAGAAGAGAATGATAAGTTGAGAATGGGAGATTTTCAGTCATTGCCATGTCCTGATTGTTAGAAATTGATGAATCAACTTTCTTCAGTCTCATTCTCTGTTATTGCTAAAGGGTTTTTATTGTTGTCAAAAGAGTGTATGAATTATTTATAAGGACCCCTTAAATTAACCTTATATTTGAAATGATGCTTTTAACAATATTTGGGGAGCAGGGGTGTGTGTGTTTAATCTATAAAATACACTCAGTAAAAATGTTAGGAAACAGGATGCTTTCACTGGGATTCTTGGGAAAGAATATTAGCACATTTAGCATTATCACCAAGAAAAAGGACTTGTATTAAATTTGTAAAAGTCACATTTCTTTTTAGGATGATGAAATGCTCTGGAATTAGTGGTGATAGTTATACAACTTTGTGGCTGTATTAAAAACCACTAAATTGTATACTTTTAAAAGGATGAATTTTATGATAACGTGAATTCTCTCTTTTTCTTAAAAGTCACTTACATGCCTCCAACCCATCTTGCTCCCTTGGGTAGAGAGGGTCATTGGGCTGGGATGTGAGGAGGTGAGAATAATACGGCAAATCTCTAAGCCTAAAGGAAGGGGAAGGTTGCTGCTAATTGCCAGGCTCCATGCAGACCTCTTAGATTGACCTAGGTTTGAATGGGGCTTAGGAAGACCCATTATGGTTCTTTTGGGGACTGGCGTGGACTGATCTCTCCTTCATGCAGTTAGGATCTATATTGCTGAAAATGCCCTTATTTCCAAAGAGAATTGGTAACAGTGTGAAATATTGAAACTTCTACCTTGAGGGAATGCCCCCATCGGCACACTCTTAGTTTATTTTTTAATTCTAGATTTTGCCTATTTCCTATTTTTTCTGTCTTTTTCCACATTTCTTTTTTTCCCTATTTATTCTGGTTTCTGACTTTTGCGTAAGAGGCTCTCCACAGGTATCAAGTGATGTTTGCCATCTGTTCATATTTAAGAAGACAAAGTGTTACAAAGCTGATTGACAGGACTTCTGTTTGGGTGATTTTGACACCAGGTGAACTTCTCTGCATGGTGACTGAGCAGAGATCAGTTTTATTTTGTTGGGACACCCTAAGATGGTAGTATCTGTGGGTGTTTTCCCTAGGATCAGTCCGTTTCTTAAAGAGAAGCACGATCGTCTGCCAGGAACGGGGTAAGGTGGTAATATACGGCACGGGGGCTGGGCCTTTCCACCATTTGGGGTGTATGTAGACTTACGTTAATCCTCCTCTCTTCAGTGTGGCATCTCCTTCCCACCTTCTCCTATGCTTGAGGTCTTAGTTCTGGAGCCTCTCAGGTTCGTCTTCTCCACAATAAAGCCTGGCTTCTTCCATTGGGATAGGGGGCTGAGGGGCTGTGGGGTGAAGTGTGGCTGCCTGGCTGAATGGAACAAGGGAATGGACCTAATCACTCCCTGTTCAGAGTGATTTTAGCCCCACACCTTGCCATTGTCTCAAAAGCTGCGTCTGATGCTTCTGATCCTGAGCTTTCTCGGAGCTCTGGAGTGTGAACAGGCCTGCTTCTCACTGACTAGCTTTCTGAGTTGTTCTTTTTGTCCTAATGAGTTCCAGCCTTTACTTTCATTTTTGTATGTTTTGAGAGGGAACAAAGGTAACCATATGAATTCTTCCATGTTTAACAGGAAGAATTTTTTATGCCCCTAAATAAGCTGTCTGCTTCCCCAGAGTAAGCCTGGACCTGCTGAAGCTTGCAGCTTCAGCTGGATTACAGCATCATTTGTTCTGTTCTGTATCACATGGAAGTGGATCTGAATTACATAAAAACACCAGTAAAGTGACTCCTGCCGGGTCTCTCAACAGGGAATATTTATTGATACGTTCTGTAAAACGGCAGATGTCTCCTGTTTGATAACAGGCTAGCTATGTCATCTGCCCCTTGAAGTTCAAGAATAGTTACCAGAAAGGATTTGGTGTATGACATTTCATCGAAATGCAGGAAACTGCTGAGGCACGGAGGGCAGAATGCTGCTTCCAGTCAGTCAGGGCGTTTCCATTGCGTCGCATCAACCCTTCTCAGCACATAACCGGCACTTACCCTGCATCTTAATTCAGTACACGAAGCAAGCCATCTTACGCTTTGTCATCTTACTGGTGTGTCTAAGCTGGTTATTCTTTCTGCCTGTTTGGCAGGTAGACATAATGTTTATGGACTTCGGTTCATTAGACTTTGTCCGTTTTTTGCAGTCATTTTTGCATTTACTGTTAAATCCTTACAGTTGGAAATCAGTAGATATTACCTTAAAAAAGGAAATACTAGGACCCACTTAACTAGAGAACTTTTTAAGCATCTTGTCAGAAATTAGCAAGTCTGTGAGTTCCTTTACTCACAAGATTATGCTGGAAATTTATTCTGAAGGAAAATGCAAACCCAGACTTGTCAGAAGCTCTGCCCTGATTGGTAGCCTCGATTTAACACATTTCCCTGGTGTGCAGCATAGTTGCATAGGTGTTACTTGAGGAAGAGCGAACCGGACATGGATTGGGAAGACTACTCCTAGCAGGTGCTGGCACATGTGCAGCCTGTTCCCTCCCGGCGGTGGTCACGGCATCCTAGCCGCAGAGGCTGAGGGCAGGGAGGATCCTACCGGAGAAGTGCAGTATTTACTCACACAGTGCCGGCCTGCTGGTCCCCACTACCTTTGTAAGGAGTTCGAGGGACTTGCTGTCTGTGCAGAAAGCTTTCACATTGCTCCATCATCTTCTGTGTGATGAAAGGGGTTGGATTCATCATTTCCTGCTTCACTGTGGCAACTTAAGTTATACTTCGCTGTTTTGAATTTTTCCATTTAAGCACATTCTTGAAACTGGTGGGTGATGATTTGCTAGACGTCAGAAGGTTTTCAGTGAGGTTTATAGTGGCAGCTGTGATCAGGTATGTATTAGGGCTTTTTGAGGCCTTGCTTAACACAAGTGTAGACTGGGTGCTGAGTATACAGTAGACCTCACCTTGGGTTGAAGTCTTTGGAATAATTCTAATCTTTCCAGGAGAGATGACTAGAAGGTATAGTTAAAATTTTTGGCATATTGAGAGCAGGAAAATGTTACTATTACAGCATGATCTCTGGTCCAGAGTGCTTGAGTTCCCCTTCAAGCTCCATCACTTAGTACCTTGTGACTTTGAATGGACCACTTAGCTGTTCCAAGCTTCAGTTTCTTCACATATAAACTGGGGATAATTGTGCCCATTGAAAGTTAACTATATCAGTGCCTAACATATGGAGAAGGTTTGCTCTCAATACTATTTCCTTTCACTTCACAATGATTGGCGTGTCTCATGTTTGTTTTTCAGTGATATCGTGGTCCAGATAGTAGATGCTCGAAATCCGCTCCTGTTTAGGTGTGAGGATTTGGTAAGTAAAACGTGACAAGATTCAAACTTAAAAGTCCTTGGAGCAGCAGTGGGGGAACAGTGTCACTGACAGCAGTGACTCTGGGCCAGCCTTTGCACCCTGTCCGGTCTCCCACTCCTTCCAAGGCCAGGAGCTTGCATAGTGGTACCCTTTAGACAGATGTTTTCTTCAGACAATTGTTTCCATCTGCAGGAACACACAAAGACTTGAACTTTGTAGGTTTTGGTTTAGAAGCCACTTTGTTCAGAGGCATTTGCCAATGTTTCTCATTTTTGAAGAGACAGTAAATGAAGTAGCATTTTGCTGATTTTGGAATATGCCTAGTCCCTTCATCCCATTAAGCTTTCTCTTCTTACACCATAGTTACTACCTTCTGTGGTATTCAACAAATGATCTAAGTTTGTAAAATACTGCAGGGGTCATCATTAAGGTGTGAGCATCACTAGAAATGAGGCGATACAGGCTTTGAATTAATAAGACTGAACGCACGTGAAATATTCCTGCTTCCGTTTGAGGACCATAGTAGAACCATTATTTTAAAATTTACTGGTGAATAGCAAAATGCAAAATAGGGAAACTCTTACTAATTCAACTTTCAATATTTTTAGGGTATTTCCTAATGGAAAGCTATGCTTTGGAGTTAAATTTAATCCCTGGGTCTTATTTTCCTTTTAGACTTCAAAAATATTTTTTGTAATAAACAGTAAGATTATTATTGGCTGTCATCATTTGGCTTGAAAATAGTTCTTGCTGACTGACAAATCACCAGTTCTTTATTTTTGCTTAAAAGAAACTGTATAAAGAAATGAGAACAGGGCAGGAAAGCACTTCTTTTTTACCCTTTAGTTTTTTATCTGAAGAGTTTGTAAGTATATGTGACCTAACTTCTTTTCAAAGCCTACTGAAAGGATCCATAGAATGTACCATGATTAAAAATCTTTTGTATTAGGACTGTGTTAAAACTGGGATAATAAGACCTTTTAGTAATGGCTACTGGGGGAAGGGGAGTCTTCAGTATAATTAGCCAAATTTTTCCCCATTTGAAGAAATAGCTGAATATCTTTGTCTTGCCTAGGAATGTTATGTGAAAACCATTGATGACAACAAGGAGAATGTTATTCTGATAAATAAGGCAGACTTGTTGACTGCCGAGCAGCGGAGTGCCTGGGCTGAATTCTTCGAAAAAGAAAATGTGAAGGTCATTTTCTGGTCAGCTTTGGCTGAAGCCATTCAACTGATGGGTAACTCTAAGGTAACTGGGGACTTCTTCAGGCTGGGCTTCAGGGAGGAAGATTTCGGTTTATTAAGAGCGCTTTGCTTGTCTTATTGTTGATTTGTGGGCCTTTATTTATAGTAGGGTAGTCGGACATGACTGAGCGACTTCACTTTCACTTTCCTGCATTGGAGAAGGAAATGGCAACCCACTCCAGTGTTCTTGCCTAGAGAATTCCAGGGACAGAGAGGCCTGGTGGGCTGCCTTCTATGGGGTCGCACAGAGTCGGACACGACTGAAGCAACTTAGCAGCAGCAACAGCAGTAAGGTAGTATGATGACTTACAGGAAAGTGAGTTGCAAAGTTGCTTTCTCTGAAGACACATAATTTTTTTTAATGTTAGGCAGAAAGTTGTATAGGACATTTCCTAATGACTTTACAATTGCTTTTAAGAGAAGTCAAAACCAAAATTCAGATACAACTAAATGTAATAACGTCTCTGGACTCAACTAGAATCTCTTTTGACTTTGTTTTGAAAACAAGGAAATGAGGTAATACTAAATTAAGATACACCATGTGTTTTAACCCAGTTTTGATAGAAACAGTTTAAGAGTTATTTTCTAATAAAAATTAATGATAACCAGCTATGGAAAGAACTTAGCAATAGCATCTGAGAGCTGAAAGAGACTTAGTGTCGTATCTTTTCCTGTCCACCGCCTTTGGTCTGACCTCTGTTTATCAGCCATTGCTGACTAGTTAGTGGCCTGAGCTGGGTGCTCTGAATACAACCCCTCCTTGCTGGTGAGCTCTGCCTCTGTGGAGGGCTCCTTCCCTCCACCTCCCTGGCAGACAGTCACATACTCTCTGGGGCCATACATACCAGATGTCTCATTCTTTTTCTCTCCAGGGTGAAAGTTCTGCATTCAGTCCAACGAGGCTCAGCTCTCCTAACTTTGACCTAAGGCCTCTTACTTTCTCCCTGTGTTCTGTCTTCTGCAGAAGATGCATTTTTCTGCTTTGCTGCTCCTTATAGACCTGTCCTCCAGCACACTCCTCACCCTGAGGGCCTCTCTGCCTGAGTCGGGAGAGCACCTAAAATGGTATGGTCTTTCAGGTGTGGTTTGCCCAGGACATGTGTTCTTGTTTCTTGTGGTCAGGATACTCCCAGGAATTCAGAGTTTTTGTTAATTCACCTCCTTTGAGAGGAGCTTATGCTTTTGGCTCATTAAACCTATGAACAACCCTATCCCTCAAATATTGGGTTGGCCAAAAAGTTTGTTCTGATTTTCCTGTACTACCATATGAACTTTTTGGCTCTCAGTATTTAAAAGATAAGATTTTACCAAGCAGAGCTCATCTATCTTTACATGTGGGGAAAGTTTCTCACTTTATTTTTAGCTCAGCTTAGGGCATGTTCCTCTTAAGTATTAGTGGTTTGCGGACAAGGTAGAATTCGTTTCGGATGTGTCATTTGCTTTTCTCTTCTCCCAGCGTTGAATCATCTTCAGATTTTGTGTCGGCCTTTCTGTGTATTCTTAATGTTCATTGATAACGCTGTTGAGTAGTCTGGGGCCGAGGACAGAGTTCTGCGACCTTTCATGGACTTAATAAGCACAGGTGTACCAAGCATTTAAGATGTATTTGAAAGGCTATAAAAGCAGTTGTTGTGCTCTTACTGTTGTTAATAAAAGCTAATCCACAGAAAACCTGTTCTTAGCAGGCACTGCTACTGAGTACTTGCTGTGTTTCATTTCATCTTCTCCAGAAAGAGTGTAACTGCTTGTAACCCTTGGGCAGTCTGGCTTCATAGTCTATCCTCTTCACCATGCCTTCTCTTGTTTCAAATCCTTCCTGGAAGTTGGTGTCTAGTTGCAGTGCTGAATAATTACTTATCAATACATCACTCAGCCCTGATGCACCAACCCAGTGGCCCTGTTGCAAATGGGAAAAGGATCAGTTTTTACATCTATGGTATTCCCTGAACTGACAATCAAGGAGTAGATTCCCAAGGGAAATGGGATTTGTTTGCAGAATCTGTTCTCAGGGAATCTTTACTGCCTCCTGTTGCTGACTGTCAGCTAACTTGGGGAATTGTTTCCCTGTCAGACTGGATTACCAGTGCTTGGTTTATGGAAGATATTCTTTTTTCCTTTTTAAAAGTTGAACCGTATTTATTCTTCCTAAGTCTTCTGAAATCTCTGTTCATGATTTTCCACGTTGTTACCAGCTATTGTTGTGATATCGTATCTAATCACATCTGTCCTTTGAATATCAAGCATGAACTTATTAAAAATAGATAGTCACTATTTTTTCACCTATTTGAAGTTTAGTTCTTTCTCCGTGGTTGTTTGGAGAAGGAAATGGCAACCCACTCCAGTATTCTTGGCTGGAGAATCCTGTGGATGGAGGAGCCTGGTGGGCTGCTGTCCATGGGGTCACATGGTGTCAGACACGAATGAAGTGACTTAGCATGCACGCATGCTTTGGAGAAGGAAATGGCAACCCACTCCAGTATTCTTGCCTGGAGAATCCCAGGGACAGAGGAGCCTGGCAGGCTGCCCTCTATGGGGTCACACAGAGTCGGACGCAACTGACATGACGCAGCAGCAGCAGCAGCCATGGTTGTTTAACCATTCTTTTTTTTTTTTAATGGGACTTTTTTTTTTAATTGAGTACTTTTGTTTTCTCTCGGCCATTTGTTAAATTGCACTGTGTTCCCCAAAAGATGGACTTTTCCCTTTCTTTCTTTCTTTCTTTTTTTTGGTATGTGTGTGGCAGAGTTTTATTAAAGTGAAAAAGGGACAGATAAAGCTTCTGACATAGACATCAGAACGGGGTGGAGAGTGCCTCACTCGCTAGTCTTAGCAAGGAAGCTATATATACTTTTTCAATTGGTCCCTTCTTTCTTTTAATTTTTGGTGTAACTACTGCAAAGTCCTTTTGTTGCCTGTATCATTTTTCCTGAACCTAAACTGCTTCAAGCCTTAGTTTTCCTAGTACATACCCATGTTCAGTTCACATTCTTGTGTTCTGCCTCTTTCATACTCTTAAATGGCTCAGAATAGTACACAGTGACTTCTTGACATTCATTATAGAAGTTGCTTCCAACTCCAAGTTTCTTTTTGAGTCGCCTGAAATGACAGTGAAATCATACCTCTTCTCCCTGACTGTTTTTCTTCCCTAAAATGTAGGATACCTATTTAACTGAGTTCATCATGCCCTCTCCTGTAGATTATTTGGAAATGATAGGTTTGTATCATTTCTAAATCTAAATCAATTCACCCTTATTGATAAGAATTGGTAATACTGTAAATTGTTGTATTTCTGCTTTATTATCCATAAGAATTCAGGATGATTGTTGTTAAGTTGCTGAGTCATGTCCAGTTCTTTGTGATCTCATGGACTGTAGCACGCCAGGCTTCTGTGTCCTTTAATATCTCCCGGACTTTGCTCAAATTCACGTCCATTGAGTCGATAATGCCATCCAACCGTCTCATCCTCTGTCCCCTTATCCTGCCTTCTATCTTTCCCAGTATCAAGGTCTTTTCCACCATGTCAGTTCTTCATATCAGGTGGCCAAGGGGAGTTTCAGCTTCAGCATCAGTCCTTCCAGTGAATATTTAGGACTGATTCCTTGAGGATTGACTGGTTGGATCTCCTTGCTGTCCAGGGACTCTCAAGAGTCTTCTCCAACACCACAGTTCAAAAGCATCAGTTCTTTGATGCTCAGCCTTCTTTATGGTTTAACTCTCACATCCATACATGACTACTGGAAAAAAAACATAGCTTTGACTGTACAGACATTTGTCGGCAAAGTAACGTCTCTGCTTTTTAATATGCTGTCTAGGTTGGTCATAGCTTTTCTTTCAAGGAGCAAGTATCTTTGAATTTTATGGCTGCAGTCACCGTCCACAGTTATTTTGGAACCCAAGAAAATAAAAGTCTGTCGCTGTTTACATTTTTCCCCATCTATTTGCCATGAAGCGATGGGACCAGATGACATGATCTTAGGTTTTGAATGTTGAGTTTTAAGCCAGTTTCTTCACTCTTCTCTTTTACCCTCATCAAGAAGCTCTTCAGTTCCTCTTCACTTTCTGTGATTAAAGTGGTATCATGTGCATATTTGAGTTTGTTATTTCTCTTGGAAATCTTGATTCCAACTTGTAATTCATCCAGAAGGATTAATATACCCATGAGTTGTAAGTGATTTTTACCATTCTCATTCCAAAAAAAATCATGCACAGCGTTGTTTTGTTCCTCTCATATTTCACACACAGGAACCTGTGCTCCATGGTGCTGTGATTTATTAAAGGCAGTTATAAAAGAATAGTTTCCTTAACTATGACAATCACTGTCTTTGAAAATGCAAATATATATTAATTATAAATTATACCCTTCTTGCTTTGTGCAGAGAAGAGAATGTTAACTGTTTTACTGTTAATGAGAATGTTTTTATTTTATTCTACAGCCCATTGCAAAAGTACTGCCAAGGAATTCAGCTTGACGCAGGCTTTTCTGAATTCTTACTCTTTTTTTAATAGATAAAAGAGTTATCTATTAGACAAGATCAAGGTGTTTAGGGTAGTATGGCCTTAGACAAGAGTTACCTGTTAGAAAAATAATATGTTGTTTGTTCAAAGTTCAATATAGAAATGTGTGATGCGAAGGTCCACCTCTAGAGGGCACCACTGCTGATAGTTCAGTTATATTCTCGTGTTCTCTCCTCCATCTGTCACCATTCCTCCTCTTCATGTTTTTTGTCCTCTGTTCATCTTAGAGAGCCAACTCTGAGTGCTTTCACCAGAGTGAAAAGTGCAGTTGTTACACACTTCTGAACTTCTGTGGTTTCTGTTATTTCATCAGGAAGAAGTAAACGGAGACCCTGGAGAAGCTATCACAGCCGAGTTTGAAAACTCCAGTTGCGATGAAGCTGAAATGCTACACAAAGAGACTGAACATCTTTCACTTGGTGAAGGTGCCAGTAGTGAGGAAGATGAGAGTGAGTATGAGGACTGTCAGGAGGAGGAGGAGGAGGACTGGCAGACGTGTTGGGAAGACGGCAGCAGCCCTGATGAGGAAGCCTGTGGCCAGGACTGCAAGGAGGGCCATACTGTGGGTTCTGAGACTCAAGGACGGAACGCCCCACAAAAGAGGCAAATACACAATTGTAGTCACTTGGTATCCAAGCAGGAATTGCTCGAGGTCTTTAAGCAGCTGCACTCTGGAAAGAAGGTGAAGGATGGACAGCTTACTGTTGGACTGGTGAGATGAGATATGTCATAAAATTGATTCATGGGGGTCTGTATTCCCACTGCACTGGAACCCCAGAGACCAGTCAGGCCCTGGTGGGAACCCCAGTGTTCCATAGGGAACACCGAAGACTTCTTGTTGCCCATGGGCATCATGGGAGCAGGCTGTGTGTGACAGACAAAGCCCAGCTCAAAGAATGAACTTTCTCAAGGCTTAGACTGGGTACACCCCTGTTCGTAGTGGTTACCTTCTACAGTCTCCCAGTTAATCCCTACATGTTTCGTGACATAGAAGAGATACCAGAAGGCAAACTTTTAAGGTTGTCTTCCGCCCTCCGGTCCAGTGTTCTTTCCTTTAGATAGGGTAGGCTTTTGGCATCCTGTGATGATTGCCAACTTTTACTGTAGACATTCTGTCTGACTCCCTTCTAGGTGGGCTATCCAAATGTTGGTAAGAGTTCAACAATCAACACCATCCTAGGCAACAAAAAGGTATCTGTGTCTGCTACACCTGGTCACACCAAGCATTTTCAGGTATTTCCACAGCATCAGCCTCTGCATTTGCTCCTCAGACAGTTCCTCCCTCTGAGTATTTTCTGAAGTTCTTTGCCACTCATGTGCTGCTTTCTTCCCCTTCCTGCATCGTGTGCCCAGCCTAACCCCCTTGCTTGTCCTTCAGACTCTCTATGTAGAACCTGGCCTTTGCTTGTGTGACTGCCCAGGCCTGGTAATGCCGTCCTTTGTCTCTACCAAAGCCGAGATGATTTGCAGTGGAATCCTCCCGATTGACCAGATGAGAGATCATGTCCCACCTGTATCACTAATATCCTTGGTGCTGTGCCAAAATTGTGGTTGTTCTGTGTATATTGGAGCTTCAAAAAAATCTGGGTAATTAAACAGGGGAGGAAAAAATAATCCCTCCTTACATAATTGTAAGGATTAGAAACAAAGATTGTGTGATTTATCTCTGAATTAGGATTATCTCACAAATCTGTAGTGTATAAAAGTTTGTCATCTTGAAGTCTGTTTCAGAGATAATATTTTTAAAGGATACATTTGGAGATAATCATTGGTGCATAAGGCTTTTTTTAAAAGAGGGACTGAAAGTCTTTTAAAATGAAGAATAATCATACTTCTTTGGAGAGGTGGAAAATTTTTTGTCACCATGATGCTGAAATACAGTGTTCTTAGAAGATGCCATGGGGAGGAGGAGGAGGGTCAGTTCAGAGAAGTAGATTCCTTGACAAGCTTATGTTTGCCAGAATATTCCAAGACATGTTTTAGAAGCTACATATGGCATTGACATCATAAAGCCTAGAGAGGATGAAGATCCCCAGCGATCTCCAACATCAGAAGAACTGCTGACGGCTTATGGATGTGAGTGGTGATTTGTTTAAAATGTGAACAAAAAATAACGATATAATTACTGACAGAAACAAATTCAGGATTTTCCCTTAGCATTTGTCATCTTTCAGGGTTGATAGTTTAGTGGTCCTGTTGGTCTTTCCTGCAGAGTAGCCTCCAGGTAGCTGACTTGGTAGCAGTTTTGGGGTCCGGCAGTAAAGGAGGAGAAGCCGGCTGCTGCCTGAGTGGTATTTTACTTCATGTTAGGTGCTTTTTAGAGTTAGAGAAGGAGGTGTGCTATGTTCCTTGCCTGTTCCCCAGGTTTTCATCGTAGAAATCAGTGCCTGGGAGACGTGTCTTCCCAGGCTTTTGTGGTCTCGGGCCCTTTCCTGTAGGAGGCCTTGGACCCAAGTGTAGACGTAGGGGTTCTGATCTGAGGCTCTGTTGGGTTTTCTTCATGGGAGTTCCATGTAGGAACTTTCCAGGTGGTAGTAGTGGTAAAGAACCTGCCTGCCAGTGCAAGAGACATGAGAGATGAGGATTCAGTCCCTGGGTTGGGAAGATCCCCTGGAGGAGGGCATGGCAACCCACTCCAGTATTCTTGCCTGGAGAATCCCATGGGCAGAGGAGCCCAGCAGGTTGTAGTCCATAGGGTTGCACAGTCAAACATGACTGAAGCAACTTAGCATACACACACATAAGAATTATCTTTGTCATTTCTCCAATTGACAGTGATTTACTTATCTTAAACTCAAACTTTAATCTGGAGAGACCTGTATCTACCTTAAGAAATATCAGTGTTAAAAAATTTCCATGTATGTGTATCTTGCCTTTCAAGAAATTGCCCTCAGCCAGGAAAGAGTTCAGGTTATTTGTTTACTGGCAGAGAAAGGTGATTTGATATAAACCACAGTTAAATCAGACCTTGAATTTTTGCCTTAGTTGAGATATTTTAAAGAGGATGGATATTAAGCACTTGTGGTAAGACTAGTATAGTCACAAAATCACAGGACAAGAAGGGGTCTTAAAGATGCCCCATCTCTCATCTCCCTTTCCTTAAAGCAAGTAATCTGAGCTCCAAGCATAAAACGACTAGCCCAAGGTGGTGTCTGGTCAGTGGCATAGCCCCAGTGAGAACCTAGGTTTCTTTTCTAATCCACTTCTCTTGTGCTGGCCTGAAAGAACAGGAAAAGTAGACTTTGTACCAGACTTCCCATCTGGATTGATATCCAGATAAAACTGAAAGTAGTATGAGTCTTTTCAGATTTTTCATCTAATTCTCTCCGGTAAATCAAAAAGTGAGGACAAAGCCAGTTTGTAAAAACACGTGCCTAAACATTCTTAAAACACTAGTACAGTCCATCATCTGTCCGTGTATTTGTTAACCATTTTATCTTCTAAGAATCACTTTTTTCTATGCATCATTTGTGTCTTAATGATTTGTAGCAGTTCTTTGCCACCTATGTTTCCAATGTGTTTCCTGATGTATATTTTCTTTAGCCCTATAGAAGTCAGTTTTGTTCGGTTTTTAATTTTGTTGGGTTTGGTGTTTCACTTGGGAAAAGCTGTTTTCCTATAATTTTTTTTTTTTAATTTTTAGATTTTCATCCTCCTCCCAAAGGTATTTTTGTGTATAGTTGTAACTACTTTCTTCTCAACTAAAGGACCCAACATAGGGCTAGTAAGAGGAGCTGGGTTTTGAACCTGTCAGCTAAAGCCTGTGTTATTATCAGCTGTGCTCTGTGGCTCCCTTCTAATTGGATTAGTGTTAAAGGGATCTTTGTTATATGTTTGGGAAACTGAAAAAAGTGTAGGTATATCATTAAATAAGAAAACTTGATTTGTTGCTTTTGGCTTTGCTGATAAGGACAACATAGCATTCTACAAGTAGCCTCCTTGAATCAGTGTTTAAAATCAAAGAGATCAAAAAAATAACTAGAGTAGAGAGAGACTGAATGTGTCTATCACAACTTGTTGCTCGGTGTTTGTCAAAAGATCAAATGTACCAGTATAGGCGGTCCTAGATTATCAGATATATTTGTAATGCTAACCAAAATATTTCCTACATTGTTAATTGATTTTTTTTAAGGTAGCATAAGAATGAAGTATAGTAACAGAAAAGGCTAGATTTCCATTAACCTCAAGTTCCCTTAACCTCAAGTTTTCTTTGTTACAGTGTCTTCTAACTTAGGTTTTACAAAATTCATTTCTCCTCATAGGTATGCGAGGATTCATGACATCACATGGACAGCCAGACCAGCCTCGATCTGCGCGCTACATCCTGAAGGATTATGTCAATGTAAGTGAACCCTGCCTCCTGTTCCTCTTGAATAAGTAAGTAGGTCTTTTTCCATTACAGCTGGGTTATAAAGGAGATATTTTCTTTTTGATACTGTTTTATAACTGGAATTATACTGTTGACCCAGGGGAACCAGCATCATATAAAACGTAGAAAGGACTGACATGATATGAAATAGATAAACATCCCTGAATATCTATTATCAGTAAAGGTAATAAAGTATATAAGCCTATGAACTATTATTTCCCTGTTACAGTGAGGACATGGTAAGTTTGGGGGTTTTCTCATCGGCAAAATAGGAGTTCATAGTACCTATCTCGTGAGATTATTATGGGAAATAAATGAGAATGGTCTATATGAGTTGGAGCCAGACACCCCCATATACACAAACACCACTTAGCTCAGTGCCTAGTGTAAAATTAGCCCTGGTAGTTCTTATTATTAGCAGTAGTAAGCTGCTTCTTTCCACAAAAAGTATTCCAGGAGGCTTGTAATAATTGGCTGTGAGGATGTCACTTTATTCCCTCCTCGCCTCAGTATGTCATCAGTGGGGCTTTGAGGGCACAGAAATAAAAGAGGACAGCCGTGTTCTTTTTTTTTTTTAATTTAGGAAGAAAGTAGTTAATAGAATACTTGTATGGATGAATCATTTAGGAATTATTCTTTGCCGTTTGTCAGTCTGTGAAGGATGGGGTGGTGGTGGTTCAGTCTCTCAGCTGTGTCCAACCCTCTGCAGCGCCGTGGACTGCAGCACGCCAGACTTCCCTGGCGTTCACCGTCTCCTGGGGCTTGCTCAAACTCATGTCCATTGAGTCTCGGATGGTATCTAACCGTCTCACCCTCTTTCACCCCCTTTCCCAGCATCAGAGTCTTTTCCAGTGAGTCAGTTCTTTGCATCAAGTGGCCAAAGTATTGGAGCTTCAACTGCAGCAACAGTCCTTCCAATGAATATTCAGGGTTGGTTTCCTTAAGGATTGACTGATTTGATCTCCCTGCTGTCCAACGGACTCTTCAAGAGTCTTCTCTAGCATCACAGTTTGAAAGTATCAGTTCTTCAGCCTTCTTTATGATCCAGCTGTCACATCCATACTTGACTACTGGAAAAACGATAGCTTTGACTAGACAGACCTTTGTTGGCAAAGTGATGTCTGTGCTTTTTAATATGCTGTCTAGATGGAGGATGGGAAAATGAGTTTAAAAACAAGCACAGTCTTTAGAGTACACATGGGAGGAAGAGGAACCTTGGCACCCAGTGAGCAGTGGCAGCAGGTCCAGTGTCCGCACTAGCGCAGCCACACTGTCCACTGCGTCCTGGCGTCTGTGGTGGAGAATACATTAAGTACAGGGCTTCCCTGGCGACTCAGCGAAGAACCCGCCTGCAGTGCAGGAGGCGCGGTTCAGCCCCTGGGCCAGGAGATGCCCCTGGAGAAGGAAATGGCAACTCACTCCGGGATTCTTGCCTAGGAAGTCCCCTGGACAGAGGATTCTGGTGGGCTGCAGTCCATGGGGATGCAAAGAGTTACCACATTAAGTTTTGGATTGGCCAAAAAGTTTGTTCAGGTTTTTACATAAGATGTTACAGAAAAACCCCAAACAACTTTTTGGCCAACCCAATATAATCACGTACTTGTACTGAGGAGTGCATTAAACGAGATAGATAAAGAGGAGCACAGAGAAGAAAGACTACATTCTAATTAGGACTATGGAAGGAGTGAGGCCTCTAGAACACTAAGGGTCGTTGTCTGGTTGTTAGGACTGTCTGGTCGCGGTGACCAGAACTCATCTCGGCTGTCAGAAGAACGAAAGTTCCATCCGTGTGCCCTGGGGGAGAGGCCACGGCTATGAGCTTCACACAGGTGCTCTGAGGATGTGCTGCTACCACATGTGTTATCTCTGCAGGGTAAACTCCTGTACTGTCATCCTCCTCCTGGCAGAGATCCTGTGACCTTTCAGTACCAACACCAGCGACTCCTGCAGAGAAAAGTGAATGGTGGGGAAGTAAAACTGCAGGTGGTTAGAAATAAAAAGGCTTATCAGATTGAAAATGTAGTGGACAAAGCTTTTTTCCATCAGGTGAGTTTTTTAAAGTTTTTTTTAACTTCTGATCCAATACACTTTATTGAACAGCTTTATTGAAACAACTTTATTTAGTAACAGCTTTATTGAAATGTCATTTGCATATCATTGAATTTACCCTTTTAAAATATGTGATTTAATAGTTTATGATACATTCACAAAGTTGTGTTCACCATCACCACCATCTAATTTTAGAACATTTTGTCACTCCAGAAGGAAACCTTGTACCCATTAGCATTCACTCCCCATTCCCCACTTCCCCTGGCCACTTCCAACCAGTCGTCCACTTTCTCTACAGATAGATTGTTCTGGACATTTCATGTAAATGGGATCATATACTGTACGATCCTCTGTGGCTGGCTTCTTTAGCTGAGCCTAATAGCTTCAGAGTTCATTCACGTATCCGTACTCCTTTTGCTTTTTATTGTCAAATAATACTCCATTAAATGGAATATACTACATTTTGTCTATTCATTTGTCAGTTGATGGATATTTGGGTTGTTTCCACTTTTTGTATGTTATAAATATAGCTGCTGTGTACATTCACGTGAAGGTTTTTCTCTTTACATGTATTTCATTTCTCTTGGGTGTATACTTTGGAGTAAGATTGCTGGATCATTGGAATTGCTCTATATTTAACCTTCTGAGCAGCTGCCAGACTGTTTTCCAAAGTGGCTACACCATTATACATTCCCACCAGCAGTGTATGAGGGTTCTAATATCTCCACATCCTTGCCAAACTACAGAAAGGTAGAGATATTTAAGCTAGGCTTTGAGAAACAAATAAAAATGTGTCAGTGGGAAGAAGTGATGGAATTTCCAGGCAGAAGGAGTAGATGAACAGAGGTAAAAAGATATGGGAGTGTGGGCTTTATCAGCACCGAACCCATGTTGCAGATGACCCTGTGTGCCATTGGAAGGAATATGGACTTGATTGCCCAGTCTGCAAGGGCCCTTCAGAGATCTGTGAGGACAGGACTTAGAGAGATACAGATTAGAGAAGTCTGATAGAAGTGTGGACTCCGGACTCAAGGAGTCTTGCAGTGGTCCAGTAAAAGCCAATGAACACCTGGGTTAAAGCAGTGGGGATGGATAAGAGGGGAGGATGTACAAAGTTCTAGAGACTGGAGTCCACAGAGCTCAGTGCCTAACTGTTGTGACAGATAAGATGGAGTGTGTCGACCTGGGGGCTGAGCAGGTTTTTATACCACTGGCCAAAATAAAGAATGTAGAGTCAGCTTCTAACTAACTGAGTTGCACAAGTGGAATTTTGATATCAAGAGAGATTTCCAGAAAATAGCTGATATTATGAGTATTGATACGAATGGTGTTTGAAGGCAGAATGAATGGAAGACAGAACTCTGAGAAACTTATTTCGAGAACGGGGAGAGAAAGAAGAGCGGTGAGAGATGGAAGCCCACTATCCTGGAGTTCTCCACAAACAGTTCTGTGCGTGTC
Organism: Oreotragus oreotragus; assembly: GCA_006410675.1. Lineage (NCBI taxonomy): Eukaryota > Metazoa > Chordata > Mammalia > Artiodactyla > Bovidae > Oreotragus > Oreotragus oreotragus. The sequence goes on from SJYX01004690.1 coordinate 131,314, forward strand.
CTCTGAAGGAGACTGCTGACACCGCCATTAATATCTTCCCTTATTTCCTAGGACAATGTGAGAGCTCTGACCAAAGGAGTCCGGGCTGTGATGGGCTACAAGCCTGGGCGTGGCCTGGTGACAACAGCAGCTGTGAGCTCTGAGAGGGCGGCCGGGAAGCCCTGGAAAAAACACGGCAACAGAAACAGAAAGGAGAAAGGCCGCAGACTCTATAAGCACCTGGATGCGTGAACTTGGACGCGGCAGAGCCGGCACCTTGGCTGTGCGTCTGCGGTGCTGTGGGTGGGCCCTTGCGATGCACACTCGGCAGCTGGTGGTAAGACCAAGGGGCTCCTTAGAGCACCAGCTCAGACTAGCAGTTGTCTCGGGTTCCCAGGGCCTTGCTCCTGTGGAAGGCCGAGTGTGAGATGAGGAAATCTATGATGTATATTTGTGTAAATATGTACACAAATGCAGAGGAATTTATAAATTGGGAATTTTGGGGAAAGATACTAAAGTTCAATTGCTACCTGTGGGTTTTTTATTGGCTCATATAGATTTATTTGCTATTTGGACATTTCTCATTCTTTAAATGATTTTAATTTGCTAAAACATGGCTGGATTTTTTACTGCATGATTAAATTTGTGATACTTAACCTCACACACATACCCAATTTACCCTTCTGCCTGATATGGCAGAAGGCATATCAGATCTTAGAATGGGGTTTGCCATGGATGAATTTTAAAGCCTGTGAAGAGCATGACCTACTGAAGACGAGCGTACACTTCAGAGCGGGGAGCATGTGTTTTTTTGTGTCATAGATGGTTTTGGAAATTTAATGGAAGTTATGGACACTTTCTCCAGAAAAATGTGCATTACCACCTATGCAAATATGCAAAATGTATCCAGAGATTCATAGATCCCAAAGTTCATGAATTCACAGTTAAGAAGACTTGCCTTTGACTGACTGAAATATATTTGGTATATTTGAAAATGTGTTCTATCTGGGGAATTTAAAATTTTTTATTCACCAATTTGACAAATACTCATTGACCAACTTTTTTGATGAAGTCTAAATTTATCTTTTTTCTTTGGTTGCTTATGCTTTGGTGTTACAATTAAAATATTGCCAAATGCAAGATTACTAAGATATACTCATATTTTTTTCTGAAGAGTTTTAGGGTTTTAGCTTTTAAATTCAGGTCTCTGGACCAGAGTTCACTTTTGTACGTAGTGTGCGTTAGGAAGTGGATCAGCTTAATTCTTTAACATGCGCGTATCCAGTAGACCCAGCACTATTTATGGAAAAGGCTAGTCTTCTCCCATTTAGTTGTTTGGTCACCTTTGTGGAAAATCCAGCATAAATGTGAGGGCATTTCTAGAGATGTACCTTTGACAAGTCAAACGTTCATGAGTGGATAACAACTGTCAATAGTATCGGACTCAGTTTTCTAGCAAGTACAGCTTGTAAGAGATGGATGTCTCTGCAGATGCCCCCCCACACACATACACACTCCACATCTTTCAGTGTGAAATGGCATCCGCCTGCCTGCAGCCCAGTTCCTGTACAGGCTGACAGCTTGCCACAAGCCTGAGGACTTTTCCTGCACCCCAGGAGCTTGCTCAGCCTACACAAAGGGCAGGAGGTTGAACCCCCGCAGAGTAACCCCCAACCAGTAAGGAGTGGGGGCTGGCTGGTAAGTACCCCAGCTTCCTGTCATGCAGCACGTACATTCTAGTTTCTCACAAGATCCTTAGTGGAACTGAGCCCTATTTGCCCACGGTTAAACTGTTGTTAATTCGCCTTTCCTTGCTCTTCTCCCTACCCCGTCTCACTTTCTCTACTTCCTCACTTCTGCTTCATGGAGTTGCCTCCCAAATAAACTAACTGAACCTTTGCTTAGAGTCTGAGAAATCCAAACTAGGACATCCTGAAAGGGAATTTCTGTTTTCACTTTTGCTTCTGCCTGGAATATATCTTGTTAAGCAAACTTGAAATTTGTAAATAGTATGCCCACCATGGTAGAGGTTAGTATTTGGAGATTTTTGAAGTGCACTCATTATCACTTTATTGCTTGAAGTTTTTTCCCATATTTTATTACAGGGGCCATACCATCCTTTTAAAGCAGAACCTGCTATACATCTGTTGTCTGTTTACTTTCAGGAAATTAGAAGGAAGTAAAGTTTTTGTCAAGAAACCAGTAGCAATGTTTTCTTCGTGGATAAACAGGAAAAATTGATAGCAGGCCAGAAATCCAAGTGCTCCCTTGTTTTATTAGCCCTTTCCCCTCTTCAGTCTTTGTGGAGAGGTGAGGAAAATTTTTAAATTTCCACCATTTACAGCCATTTGTTGTCTGTTGTGCTCAATGTACTGTATACTAGTTGAGGGTGAGAGGCCATACAGAAAGGAAAGATAGTGCTTTCAAAAGTCTCCAGTTATAAAAAGATAACAACAACCATTTTGAGCAATTTAAAAACGACTTAGCTGATCCTGTGGTTAAGGCTCCGATTCCACTGCAGGGGCCATGAGTTCTATCCTTTGTGCGGCAACATCTCACATGATGCGTGGCATGGCCAAAACAACAAAATGATTTTTTCTTTTTTTTAAGGCATGTTAGCAAAAAGTGCTCACTCAGTAGACCCTAAATAAAATTTTTTAATGTTTTATTAAAAACAAGATCATACAGTGTGTTGATGGCAAAGTTCTAAATAGAACCCAGGACCCTAACAATCCTATCACTTCAATCTCGACTCCAGTTTGTCCACAATGGGACTGCTTATGATTTGGAATGGCCAGTATTTCAAAGTGCATTCTTTCGGGACTTCCTGAGTGATGCAGTGGCCAAGACTCCACACTCCCAATGCTGGATTAGGGAACTAGATCCCACATGCCTCAACTAAAGACCCTGCATGCTGCAATAATGTTCAAAGATCTTGTGTGCTGCAGCTAAGACCTGGGGTAGCCAAGTAGGTAGATAAACATACATTTTTTTAAAAATGTATTATCTTAGAATTAATTTCTCTCTACATAGCAGGTAAATTAAATTGATGAATTTTTTTGCTGCTGCTGCTGCTGCTGCTGCTGCTGCTAAGTTGCTTCAGTCGTGTCCGACTCTATGCGACCCCATAGACAGCAGAGGAGTAGCCACAAGCCCTTTCTCTGAATAGTGCATTTTATAAGAACATTGACAGGAGACAGTGTGTCCTCAGAAGAGGGAAGCTGTTGAGCTGCTCCCCTGCCCACAGCCACCTCCCACCCTCTCACCCCAACCCCACCCCTCTTCACAGGCAGCTGGGGTTGGTCCAGTTGGCTGCCCGCTCTGGCAGAGCTGGTCAGCCTGCTGCAGCCCTTCCTTTAGGACAATGCCAGTGGCTGCAGTGCCTCTGCCAACAGGATGTGCTTACGAGCCGTGTGGGGAGGACGTGTGTTATGGTTCCCTTGTTAAGTTTTCCTTTTTGTCAAACTCTGGACCATGGCCAGGAGACATTCGCTCCTGGGCCTGGGAGGAGCCTGGTGAAGGAACTGAGTCACTTCCTGAGGGTGGATCAGGTGGAGAGCCCTATGGAAGGTACTGGAAGAATTTGGGAGGGAGGGAGTTGGTTAGAATTCATCATCCTAAGGGTCCCCTACAGGACGGAGTCCTGGCTCCCCTGGGACTGGACCGACCGCCCCTCTCACCTGGCTCTACCTGCTGCAGCACCTCTGCTGTTGCCTGTGCCCACAGGCCAGCCCTTCCTGCCAGCAGGAGCACCTGATCTCCAAAGCTCAGGTCATGCATTTCTTGAAAGCCTTCCCTCTCGTACTCACACAATACTAGGTATTGTTAGAGCATTTCCAGTATGTTCTTAAGTACATACCTCTCTCTGGCCTGTTTAAAAATCAGTATTTTCATTCCATATGTATTTTCCTTATCATGTGCCAAGCACTGAGTTGCGGAGACACGAACAAAACCATGGCAAGGCGCTCACAGCCTGGTAGGAAGAAAACACTTAGCATGCTTGAAAGTCCCTAACAGGAGTAGCGCAGGCACTGGACCCCTCAGGACCAAGATGCCCGATCACCTGTGAGGGAAGACCGCCCTGGTAGAGCAGCTTTGGAAAGGAAAATCATCCAGTTTCGTTGTAGATGTGCTCAATTAAGATATGCAAGACATGTCACAAAGGCAGTTGCTATGTAAGACTGAAGTGTGGGAGTTCTGAGCTATGGATAATTCACTCCAGAGACCCAGGGGCAGAAGACAGATGCTCCTGGCACGTGGTAGAAAAGAGAACTAAGAACTGAGCTGTGTCTCCATTAGTTGACGTTCCTTTTCACATTTTCATTGAACCACATTTCTATATAATATATATGTGTGTATGTATGTGTGTATTTAGCTGCATTGGGTCTTATTTGTGGTGCAAGGGATCTTTAATTGCAGCACGTGGGACCTAGTTCCCAGACCAGAGCATAGAGCTCCAGCCACTGGACCACCAGGAAGTCCCTGAACCACATTTGTTTTTAAGTAGATCTGAGGCTCTTCCTGGGAAAGACAGTAAAAATAATTGCCACAGTTGGCATGTGCCAGATGCTTTATCTGCAGGATTTCTAATAATCATAGTAACTCTATGATGGTAGGTACTCTTGTTATCAGTTTACAGGTAAGAATACTCCCACGCAGAAAGGATCAGCGTTTACCCAGTCATAGCAGCAAGGAGGCAGAATGTGAATTCCAGTAGAAGATTATCATAAACCCACACTTTCCTAATCCATTGTCCAATGTCCCCAGATATCCAGTGACTGGAAACAGCTCCCCACAGTTTCTCCACCCAAAGCGAGGGCCATCTCATAACCCTGTTTCTCATAAGCATCTCCCAGGAAGCTTGCATAAAACAGTGCAGTTAGTTGGATAATGGCCCCCAAAGATATCAAGTCCTGATCCTTGGAGCCTGTAAATGTTACCTTGTATGAAGAAAGGGTTTTTGCAGGTGTGGTTTAGTTAAGGATCTTGAGACAGGGAGATTATTGTGGATTATTTGAGGAGGCCACAAACACAATGTCTTTATAAGAGAGAGGCAGAGGGAGATTAAACATAGAAGAGGAAAAGGCAATATAGACCTGGAGACAGGAGGCAGAGACTGATCAGAGTGATGCAGGCACAAGGCAGGGAATGTTCACAGCCACCAGAAGCTGGAAGAGGGGACAAGAAGGAGCTTCTCCCTTAAAGTGCCAGGGAGCAGGGCAGGCACCAGATACCAGATACCACCAGGGGATAGAGCAGACAGCCCAGGAAACCTTGATTTTAGTCCCATGACACTGATTGCAGACTTTGGGCCTCCAGGACTGTGAGGGAATGCATTTTTGTTGCTTTAAATGACGAAATTTGTGATGATTTGTTTTAGCAGATCTAGGACACTAATCCATGTGGATTCCAAGGACACATGCCCAGGGAGTTCGATTTAGTAGGTCTGCTTTTTGAAGGGCAACCAGAGCAATTCTGATACTGACAATCTGTGGGCCACACCGCCTCAACTGCTCAGGCAGGGCAACTGTAGGACTTAAATCCTTAAGTGCTAACCGCTGTACCGCCAGGGAATTCCCCGAAACAACTTTTAAATTAGGTCCATCTCCCCAGGATTTATGCTGAGGCTGAGGGAGAAGGAAACCAAAATAAAGACTGAATCAAGTTAAACAGTGGTAATTCCAGGTCTAAACAAAACCGATAGTATAACGTGATCTTGGGCCTTGTGAAAGGGTGGCACCAAACTGTGGACAGTCCTCACTTTAGCAAGACAGCTAGTGGGATAGATGATCTGGGGATAGACCTGCCTCTGGGAGCTTTGGGCACCAGAGGAACCCAGAATCTAGGAGGCCACCAGTTAGCACCCATGGGTGATTAGATCAAGGCAGAGACGACCATTTGTAAGCACAGAGGAAAACACCAAAAGAACCCACAAAAAACCCGAAGACAAAAACAAAAAGAAGGAAAAAAGAACCAGAAGGCAGAAATTAGACTAAGGGTATTTATTGTTTATGCTGCTGCTGCTGCTAAGTCGCTTCAGTCGTGTCCAACTCTGTGTGACCCCATAGACGGCAGCCCACCAGGCTCCCCTGTCCCTGGGATTCTCCAGGCAAGAACACTGGAGTGGGTTGCCATTTCCTTCTCCAGTGCATGAAGGTGAAAAGTGAAAGTGAAGTCGCTCAGTCGTGTCCGACTCTTAGCGACCCCATGGACTGCAGCCTACCAGGCTCCTCTGTCCATGGGATTTTCCAGGCAAGAGTACTGGAGTGGGGTGCCATCGCCTTCTCCGATTTATTGTTTATAGACTATGAGAAACTTGGGTTACATATATTTTCCCTTTTAATTTACCCCTCTAATCTTGTCTTGCATGTATGTATGCTCAGTTGTATTCAACTTTGCAACCTCATGGACAGTAGCCTGCCATATTCCTCTGTCCATGGGATTCTCCAGGCAAGAATACTGGAGTGGGTTATCATTTCCTCCTCCAGGCAATCTTCCTGACCCAGGGATCAAACCTGCATCTCCTTCATTCACAGGTGAATTTTTTTTTACCACTGAACCAACTGTCTTAGTTGGCATTAATTTTATATCACTTCATCTTAATCATTTTACTGTTTGAATTTTGGCCCCTTTTGTTTAATAATATATTTTAATTTAATCTCTATTTGCTCAATTGCCTATTTAATATCTTTCTCTTCTACTGAACTGTAAAGGTAGGTGGGAACCATGTCTGTTTTTCTCAGCAGTGTGTCCCCAGCCCTTAGCACAAAGACTGACAGTATTCGTCTCTCCCGTGAGTGCTCGTAGCTTTTAAAGATGAACCCATGAAATGGCACAGCCACTTTGGTAAACAGTCCAGTAGTTCCTCACACACAGGTATATGCCCACGAGACTGAAAATCTATATCCACACAAAAACTTGTACACAAATGTTCATAATAGCATCATTCATAATGTCCCCAAAGTGGAAACAACCCAATTGTCCATCAAATGATGAAAAGATAAAAGGTGGTACATCCATACAGTGGATTATTTTTTAGTCATGAAAAGAAATGGGGACTCCTCTGGTGGTCCAGGCCCTGTGACTCTGAACTCTCAATGCAGGGGACCCCACTTCAACCCCTGTCAGAGAACTAAATCCCTGCACGCCTCAATGAAGATGGACGTTCCTGAGTACCGCAGCCACCGGTGCAGTCAAATAGATAAATAACAAAGAAATGACACCCTGATACATGCCACAATGTGGATGAGCCTTAAAAACATTATGCCAAGTGAAAGAAGTCAGTCACAAAAAGGTAATCTATTGGATGATACCATTTATAAGGAATGTCCAGCATAGACAAATCCATAGAGACAGAAGCTGCCTAGGGCTGGGAGTGCTTGAGGGGGATGGAGAGTAACTAAATGCTAGTGGGTACTAGGTTTTTTGCCAGATAATGAAAATGTTCTAAAATTCGTGGCTGCGCAACTCGTGGATATGTTAAAAACCACTGACTTGTACACTTTAAAAGGGTGAGTTTTCTGTGGTATATGAATGGGCTCTCCATAGAGCAATCTTTAAAAAGAAAGAAATGATAAAGACAAGTCCTTCTTTAAGCTATTAAAAATCAACAAGGAAAACTTTAAATTATAATAGTTTATTTTCAAGAAAAATAGTCTTGAGTGGTTCTTGAGTGGTACTTGAGTGGCCGTGTGTCTGAATGGGAGGGGGCAGATGGCGAAAATCACGGGGCTCCCTGGCTGAGGGGGTCGCCGCCTAGGAGGACTTCACTTCTAGAGCCCCTCTTGGGCAAATGGTGGGGACGCAGGGTGCAGCTACAGCCTCAGAAAAGAGGGTGAGAGAGGATGCCGGAGAGCGCGGGCGATTTCTTTCCTGGCCTCCCACCGCACCCTTTGTATCGTGCCATTTTAACGATCTCACGCCTCTCGGGACCACCAGAGCCCAAGCGGCTCGCCGGGAGCGAAGTGTGTATTGTTTGGCTCAGGGAATGTGGGGTAATGAAGGTGCCTCCCACCGGGCTGGCAGGTCACTGTATTCGGCTCAGGCCTCCGGCTTGGGGGATGGGTGACAGCGAGGGGGTCCGCGGAGCCGCGCCGCCGCTGTCTGGCGGGCAGGGAGCGCAGCCTTTGTGCCGAGGCTGCTCCCGGCTCCCAACGCTGGGGGGCGGCCTCCCGCCCGCAGACCCCCGACAATAGCGGGAGGGGTGGGGAAGCCGCACGGTTCCGGAAACTTTTCCCTGGAGTCCTGACCGCCGCCGCCCGCCCCCGGGAGCGCGGCGCTGGGCGCGCCCATCTCCGGCCGGCCGACGGTGTGCTCGGGCTGGTCCGGTGCGGCGGAACCGCACCGAAGGGGGCGAGCGGAGCGGCAGCGCCGGGGCCGCGGGCAGCAAGGGAGGCTGCACGCGGGTGCCTGGCCACGCGAAGGCGCGGGCACCGGACTGGGCGGAATGGAGCTTGCCGTGGCGGAGGCTCCCAGCCGCGCACCGGCGCCCGCGCTCTGGGACTGGGACTACCTGGACCGCTGCTTCGCTCGCCACCGTGTCTGCATCTCCTTCGCCCTGTGGATCTGCGCCTCTTCCTGCTGGATCGCCGTCCACGCGCTGTAATGGGGGCAGGGGCGGCCGCGGGGGGGACGGGGCGCTGGCCCTGCTGACTCGTTCTTGGGCACCTAGAAGGGTGAGGGCAGAAAGGGAGGATCCAAGAGGCAGGACAATTCCAGGGTCGAGAGGAACATTTTGCTGTAGACTGAAATCAGATCCTTCTTTCCGGGTTCCACGAAGGAGGAGGCTGGGCTGGGAGCCCACAGAAGGCTGGGTGGTGTGGTGGGCGGGACCGTGGACTGGAAGCTTCCAGTCCTGGGTGCTCTTGTCCAGTGAGCTGGGCGAGGTGTAAAGTCCCTGGGGCTCACTTTTCCTAAATGGGGATGTTAGCACATAGGACCGGCTGGGAGGATCCAGTGAGTTAGTGCTGGTAGAGCTCTTCCTAAGTGCTCATTAAACAGCATTATTATTGCTCCCGCACTGCTGTCCACCCTTGGCAGAGAACATGGGCCTGTCTCCCCATGTTCTGGCCTCAGTTTACCCAAGGCCCTCCTAGCTGAGAAGGGGAGAGGTAATTATATAACTCTGGCTACAAACTTGGCCCTGGTCTGTCCAACACCGGAAGTGATCTGGCCGAGTGGTCACCGTAACCCGGGTTCTCAGGGTGATGTCTGGCTAAAGATGGTCTCTAGGTCTTCTGGCACCCTGTCCCAAGCTCTGGAGGATGGTGCCCCCATGTATTCCTTAGGTGGAGGGGGAGGGAGAGAAGGACCACCCCCAGGGAGGCTGGCACCTGCTCACCTTCAGCACTCAATCCTGTTTACCTCAGGCCTGAGGTTGGAGAGAGTCTGCAGGCCATGAATAAGAAAACACTTGGAACATTTGCTGAGGGCCTAGTCCTGCCATTGTTAACTCACCAGTCCCTGCCACCACCCCGTGAGGCAGGGACTGTCACTGACTCTGTTTAGATGAGGAAGCCTGAGGTTCTGACATGTTAACTAACTTGCCTGAGTGAATGGGGAGAATTGAAACCCCAGGACCTACTGGAAGGGGCAGGCTTGTGAGGTGACTACCCAGATCAGAGGATGGGAACTAAGGAGGCAGTTTACCTGCATCGTCTCACGTGCTCATCACCACCACCCTCTGAGATGGGTATCATCAGACAGCTTACCCTCCATGAACTAAACCTGGAGAGGTTATGAGCATCCGTGAGAATGCCCACTGGCTGGGCTGAGAGCAGAGCCTCTGCCTTTCCACCTTGCCTCAGCTGTGTAGGGGCTGGATCAGGGCCAACCCGGGGTCCCTGACCCCTGAGAGCTGGAGACGTGGCTGAAGAGCAGCAGAGCACACGCAGGGCCTCCACAGGTGAAGTGGAAGGCCTGCCGGTAACTCACCTTTCACCATTGGCCTCAGTGTTCTCCTCTCTCAAATGGGAGGGTTGAAATAAATTATTTCTAACTTGGGTCCAACTTGGGGAGTCTCTAGCGTAGAGTCTTCACTCTCGGGCCTTCAATTTCAGGACTCAAAATTAACAGTTGACATTCCCACTGGGAGCTTTGGGCTTTGTCTGGCCAGTCAGGAAATGTTTGGGAGCCCAGTCGTCTTCTGTCCACATCAATTTGTCCCAAGGACTGATGCTCAGAACTGGCCAAATGGACCTAATGATGTGGAGTAAGTCCTACCCTGTGGTTAAAGGAAATGAAACCAGAGCTGCAACTGTGCATCAGTTTCCCGGTAGAAATGTTGGCAGGGAAACATCTCAGACAAAGTATTTCCAAGACCCGACTGATGATGCTAACAAAGAGACGTCTGCCCCTTCCAGCTTGTCCTGTCTTCCTGCACTTATTCCTGGGCAAATGTGGGGGTAGAAAGTGAGCAGTAAGGGAGAGAAGCCAGCAGTGGCAACCCAAAGTGCCACGGCATCTTCGAGGAGTCTTCCCCAGCGTGTGAAGAATGTGCACCCAAAATGAATCAACTCAGATGCAGCTGGCAGAAACCGAGCCATCTCACTGCACAGATGGATTAGAAGGATTTCATGTTAATTGCAAAGAAACAAGTTGCCGTTTTAATTTAGGCAATTAAGTCTGCTCTGCAGTAAAACTGCAATGATTGGATTACTTTTATAACTCTCCTGTTTCCTTTCTAAAAAAGAAAAGCTGACAGCTCCTTTGTCAGCACTGAGAGGTGGGTCATGAATTTGAGGCAGCCAGATTGATAGGGGGAAAGAAACTCCTCCTTTCGTGAGGCCTGGCTCTTGCTTTGGGCTTGTTGGTCAGAGGCTCAGAGTCCTTTCCATCCTTTACTTTTTGCATCTGTAAACTAAGGTCAAAAACACCTGGTGAATATATGGGGAAGAAAGTGATTCGTAAGGACACCAAGTCACAACTGCCTTTTTCAGACACCTGCTCTGGGAGCCCAGCTTCACATCTCTGTATTCTGTCCACACTCCTGTCTGTCCCCGCAGGCTTCTGTATCTGAGATGTGGGAGGAAATCTGGACAGGACCAGTCAGCGTTGTGGGCTGCGTGCTGCCTCCTGATCAGTCTGTGTGACACCATTGGGGCGATTCTGGCCAAACAGCTCACCATTCAGGTGGGTTGGGACCACAGGTGACAGTGGCTTCTGTTTTGTTCCTTCCCCACGCAAAGCAGCTTTGCCCTAGGGTCTGTGCCCCTGCTGGGCTTTCTGCTCCTCCAATAACCACGTGACTCACTGCTCACCTCCTTCAAGTCTTTGCTCAAAAATCCCCTCTCAATAAGACCTCCTGACCATCTGTTTAAAATTGTGCCCTGCGTCTCCCACAGCTGCTCCAGACCCCTCATCCTGCTCATTTCCCCCTTAATATACCATCTGCTTTACTTTATTAATTATGTCTGTTCTTTATTACATGTTAACCCTTACTAGCATGTCAACTTCATAAGGGCAACAACTTTAATTCACTTAAAACAGGAGCTGGCACATAGTAGATGTCCAATTAAAAAAAAAAAAAAAAAAGATGGTTGCTGTTACTGTTTAATTTTAGAGCCCAGGCACTGCACCACTCATGCAGGGACATCTGAATCCTTTCCCAGGTGGTGCTGTGGGCTTTGGAGCAAATGAGAAACATTTCAAGTTTTTCCAAAGTCTGGGACCTTAAACAAATCTGTGTAGAAAGGGGCCTATCTCAAAACACATCCCAAGGAAGAAGGACCTGTGGGCCCCACTACAGGGGGCTGGTCCTGGCCTTTTGCCACCCAGGAAGATGTGAAGGAGAGCAGCCTGGTGGTTGGACACAGATTTGGAGAGTTTTAGAACCTCCTGTGAGCAACATTCTATCAAAAACAAATCACCTTTCATTTTGGAGGCAATTCTCACTAGCTGATAAAAGATAATGAAGTTCAGCTCAAGTCCAATAATAATAGCTGATATTTATTAAATAGTAAGGGCTTTTCATGGAGAAGGAAATGGCAACCCACTCCAGTATTCTTGCCTGGAGAATCCAATGGTCAGAGGAGCCTGGTGGGCTACAGTCCACGGGGTCGCAAAGAGTCGGACATGACTGAGCAAAGGGCTTTTCATGTATTAATTCACTTAATCCTTAAATAATGGGTGCTCGCATCATCCCTGTTTTACACATGAGGTGTAAAAGAGGTGTGGAGAGGTGTAGAGAGGTTACATAACCCTGCTACAGGCACTCTCTTGTAAGTAGAAGTGTCAGGATTCAAACCCTAGAACACATGCTGTTAAGCACTAAATACAGTGGACGCTTGAACAACATGGGTTTGAACTATGTGCATTCACTTATATGTGGATTTTTTTCAAATAATACACACTATGGCACCCCACGATCCATGGGTGGTTGAATCTATGGATGCAGAACAGAGGATACAGAGGACCTACTGTAAAGTTACACTCAGAATTTCCACCGCAAGGAAGTGAGCTGTTCAAGTGTCCCCTGTAGTGTCAGTAGGGGGTGCAAGTTTCTGCAGGCGCATCTTACTTTCCTCCGATCACCGGCCTAAGCAACTTTCCACGTGTCAGCTCATATCATCCACTCCACACTGAGAGAAGTGCTGTTATCATCCCTGCTTCACAGATGAGGAAGCAGAGGCCCTGGGAAGGTCAGTGGCTGGGCCAGAGCTGCACGACTGTGGAAAGTGTGGCGGGCTGGGATCTTGTCCCGTCTCTATGAGGCACGTTTTCATAATGGCCTTGGTCANCAGGCTCCTCTGTCCATGGGATTTTCCAGGCAAGAGTACTGGAGTGGGGTGCCATCGCCTTCTCCGATTTATTGTTTATAGACTATGAGAAACTTGGGTTACATATATTTTCCCTTTTAATTTACCCCTCTAATCTTGTCTTGCATGTATGTATGCTCAGTTGTATTCAACTTTGCAACCTCATGGACAGTAGCCTGCCATATTCCTCTGTCCATGGGATTCTCCAGGCAAGAATACTGGAGTGGGTTATCATTTCCTCCTCCAGGCAATCTTCCTGACCCAGGGATCAAACCTGCATCTCCTTCATTCACAGGTGAATTTTTTTTTACCACTGAACCAACTGTCTTAGTTGGCATTAATTTTATATCACTTCATCTTAATCATTTTACTGTTTGAATTTTGGCCCCTTTTGTTTAATAATATATTTTAATTTAATCTCTATTTGCTCAATTGCCTATTTAATATCTTTCTCTTCTACTGAACTGTAAAGGTAGGTGGGAACCATGTCTGTTTTTCTCAGCAGTGTGTCCCCAGCCCTTAGCACAAAGACTGACAGTATTCGTCTCTCCCGTGAGTGCTCGTAGCTTTTAAAGATGAACCCATGAAATGGCACAGCCACTTTGGTAAACAGTCCAGTAGTTCCTCACACACAGGTATATGCCCACGAGACTGAAAATCTATATCCACACAAAAACTTGTACACAAATGTTCATAATAGCATCATTCATAATGTCCCCAAAGTGGAAACAACCCAATTGTCCATCAAATGATGAAAAGATAAAAGGTGGTACATCCATACAGTGGATTATTTTTTAGTCATGAAAAGAAATGGGGACTCCTCTGGTGGTCCAGGCCCTGTGACTCTGAACTCTCAATGCAGGGGACCCCACTTCAACCCCTGTCAGAGAACTAAATCCCTGCACGCCTCAATGAAGATGGACGTTCCTGAGTACCGCAGCCACCGGTGCAGTCAAATAGATAAATAACAAAGAAATGACACCCTGATACATGCCACAATGTGGATGAGCCTTAAAAACATTATGCCAAGTGAAAGAAGTCAGTCACAAAAAGGTAATCTATTGGATGATACCATTTATAAGGAATGTCCAGCATAGACAAATCCATAGAGACAGAAGCTGCCTAGGGCTGGGAGTGCTTGAGGGGGATGGAGAGTAACTAAATGCTAGTGGGTACTAGGTTTTTTGCCAGATAATGAAAATGTTCTAAAATTCGTGGCTGCGCAACTCGTGGATATGTTAAAAACCACTGACTTGTACACTTTAAAAGGGTGAGTTTTCTGTGGTATATGAATGGGCTCTCCATAGAGCAATCTTTAAAAAGAAAGAAATGATAAAGACAAGTCCTTCTTTAAGCTATTAAAAATCAACAAGGAAAACTTTAAATTATAATAGTTTATTTTCAAGAAAAATAGTCTTGAGTGGTTCTTGAGTGGTACTTGAGTGGCCGTGTGTCTGAATGGGAGGGGGCAGATGGCGAAAATCACGGGGCTCCCTGGCTGAGGGGGTCGCCGCCTAGGAGGACTTCACTTCTAGAGCCCCTCTTGGGCAAATGGTGGGGACGCAGGGTGCAGCTACAGCCTCAGAAAAGAGGGTGAGAGAGGATGCCGGAGAGCGCGGGCGATTTCTTTCCTGGCCTCCCACCGCACCCTTTGTATCGTGCCATTTTAACGATCTCACGCCTCTCGGGACCACCAGAGCCCAAGCGGCTCGCCGGGAGCGAAGTGTGTATTGTTTGGCTCAGGGAATGTGGGGTAATGAAGGTGCCTCCCACCGGGCTGGCAGGTCACTGTATTCGGCTCAGGCCTCCGGCTTGGGGGATGGGTGACAGCGAGGGGGTCCGCGGAGCCGCGCCGCCGCTGTCTGGCGGGCAGGGAGCGCAGCCTTTGTGCCGAGGCTGCTCCCGGCTCCCAACGCTGGGGGGCGGCCTCCCGCCCGCAGACCCCCGACAATAGCGGGAGGGGTGGGGAAGCCGCACGGTTCCGGAAACTTTTCCCTGGAGTCCTGACCGCCGCCGCCCGCCCCCGGGAGCGCGGCGCTGGGCGCGCCCATCTCCGGCCGGCCGACGGTGTGCTCGGGCTGGTCCGGTGCGGCGGAACCGCACCGAAGGGGGCGAGCGGAGCGGCAGCGCCGGGGCCGCGGGCAGCAAGGGAGGCTGCACGCGGGTGCCTGGCCACGCGAAGGCGCGGGCACCGGACTGGGCGGAATGGAGCTTGCCGTGGCGGAGGCTCCCAGCCGCGCACCGGCGCCCGCGCTCTGGGACTGGGACTACCTGGACCGCTGCTTCGCTCGCCACCGTGTCTGCATCTCCTTCGCCCTGTGGATCTGCGCCTCTTCCTGCTGGATCGCCGTCCACGCGCTGTAATGGGGGCAGGGGCGGCCGCGGGGGGGACGGGGCGCTGGCCCTGCTGACTCGTTCTTGGGCACCTAGAAGGGTGAGGGCAGAAAGGGAGGATCCAAGAGGCAGGACAATTCCAGGGTCGAGAGGAACATTTTGCTGTAGACTGAAATCAGATCCTTCTTTCCGGGTTCCACGAAGGAGGAGGCTGGGCTGGGAGCCCACAGAAGGCTGGGTGGTGTGGTGGGCGGGACCGTGGACTGGAAGCTTCCAGTCCTGGGTGCTCTTGTCCAGTGAGCTGGGCGAGGTGTAAAGTCCCTGGGGCTCACTTTTCCTAAATGGGGATGTTAGCACATAGGACCGGCTGGGAGGATCCAGTGAGTTAGTGCTGGTAGAGCTCTTCCTAAGTGCTCATTAAACAGCATTATTATTGCTCCCGCACTGCTGTCCACCCTTGGCAGAGAACATGGGCCTGTCTCCCCATGTTCTGGCCTCAGTTTACCCAAGGCCCTCCTAGCTGAGAAGGGGAGAGGTAATTATATAACTCTGGCTACAAACTTGGCCCTGGTCTGTCCAACACCGGAAGTGATCTGGCCGAGTGGTCACCGTAACCCGGGTTCTCAGGGTGATGTCTGGCTAAAGATGGTCTCTAGGTCTTCTGGCACCCTGTCCCAAGCTCTGGAGGATGGTGCCCCCATGTATTCCTTAGGTGGAGGGGGAGGGAGAGAAGGACCACCCCCAGGGAGGCTGGCACCTGCTCACCTTCAGCACTCAATCCTGTTTACCTCAGGCCTGAGGTTGGAGAGAGTCTGCAGGCCATGAATAAGAAAACACTTGGAACATTTGCTGAGGGCCTAGTCCTGCCATTGTTAACTCACCAGTCCCTGCCACCACCCCGTGAGGCAGGGACTGTCACTGACTCTGTTTAGATGAGGAAGCCTGAGGTTCTGACATGTTAACTAACTTGCCTGAGTGAATGGGGAGAATTGAAACCCCAGGACCTACTGGAAGGGGCAGGCTTGTGAGGTGACTACCCAGATCAGAGGATGGGAACTAAGGAGGCAGTTTACCTGCATCGTCTCACGTGCTCATCACCACCACCCTCTGAGATGGGTATCATCAGACAGCTTACCCTCCATGAACTAAACCTGGAGAGGTTATGAGCATCCGTGAGAATGCCCACTGGCTGGGCTGAGAGCAGAGCCTCTGCCTTTCCACCTTGCCTCAGCTGTGTAGGGGCTGGATCAGGGCCAACCCGGGGTCCCTGACCCCTGAGAGCTGGAGACGTGGCTGAAGAGCAGCAGAGCACACGCAGGGCCTCCACAGGTGAAGTGGAAGGCCTGCCGGTAACTCACCTTTCACCATTGGCCTCAGTGTTCTCCTCTCTCAAATGGGAGGGTTGAAATAAATTATTTCTAACTTGGGTCCAACTTGGGGAGTCTCTAGCGTAGAGTCTTCACTCTCGGGCCTTCAATTTCAGGACTCAAAATTAACAGTTGACATTCCCACTGGGAGCTTTGGGCTTTGTCTGGCCAGTCAGGAAATGTTTGGGAGCCCAGTCGTCTTCTGTCCACATCAATTTGTCCCAAGGACTGATGCTCAGAACTGGCCAAATGGACCTAATGATGTGGAGTAAGTCCTACCCTGTGGTTAAAGGAAATGAAACCAGAGCTGCAACTGTGCATCAGTTTCCCGGTAGAAATGTTGGCAGGGAAACATCTCAGACAAAGTATTTCCAAGACCCGACTGATGATGCTAACAAAGAGACGTCTGCCCCTTCCAGCTTGTCCTGTCTTCCTGCACTTATTCCTGGGCAAATGTGGGGGTAGAAAGTGAGCAGTAAGGGAGAGAAGCCAGCAGTGGCAACCCAAAGTGCCACGGCATCTTCGAGGAGTCTTCCCCAGCGTGTGAAGAATGTGCACCCAAAATGAATCAACTCAGATGCAGCTGGCAGAAACCGAGCCATCTCACTGCACAGATGGATTAGAAGGATTTCATGTTAATTGCAAAGAAACAAGTTGCCGTTTTAATTTAGGCAATTAAGTCTGCTCTGCAGTAAAACTGCAATGATTGGATTACTTTTATAACTCTCCTGTTTCCTTTCTAAAAAAGAAAAGCTGACAGCTCCTTTGTCAGCACTGAGAGGTGGGTCATGAATTTGAGGCAGCCAGATTGATAGGGGGAAAGAAACTCCTCCTTTCGTGAGGCCTGGCTCTTGCTTTGGGCTTGTTGGTCAGAGGCTCAGAGTCCTTTCCATCCTTTACTTTTTGCATCTGTAAACTAAGGTCAAAAACACCTGGTGAATATATGGGGAAGAAAGTGATTCGTAAGGACACCAAGTCACAACTGCCTTTTTCAGACACCTGCTCTGGGAGCCCAGCTTCACATCTCTGTATTCTGTCCACACTCCTGTCTGTCCCCGCAGGCTTCTGTATCTGAGATGTGGGAGGAAATCTGGACAGGACCAGTCAGCGTTGTGGGCTGCGTGCTGCCTCCTGATCAGTCTGTGTGACACCATTGGGGCGATTCTGGCCAAACAGCTCACCATTCAGGTGGGTTGGGACCACAGGTGACAGTGGCTTCTGTTTTGTTCCTTCCCCACGCAAAGCAGCTTTGCCCTAGGGTCTGTGCCCCTGCTGGGCTTTCTGCTCCTCCAATAACCACGTGACTCACTGCTCACCTCCTTCAAGTCTTTGCTCAAAAATCCCCTCTCAATAAGACCTCCTGACCATCTGTTTAAAATTGTGCCCTGCGTCTCCCACAGCTGCTCCAGACCCCTCATCCTGCTCATTTCCCCCTTAATATACCATCTGCTTTACTTTATTAATTATGTCTGTTCTTTATTACATGTTAACCCTTACTAGCATGTCAACTTCATAAGGGCAACAACTTTAATTCACTTAAAACAGGAGCTGGCACATAGTAGATGTCCAATTAAAAAAAAAAAAAAAAAAGATGGTTGCTGTTACTGTTTAATTTTAGAGCCCAGGCACTGCACCACTCATGCAGGGACATCTGAATCCTTTCCCAGGTGGTGCTGTGGGCTTTGGAGCAAATGAGAAACATTTCAAGTTTTTCCAAAGTCTGGGACCTTAAACAAATCTGTGTAGAAAGGGGCCTATCTCAAAACACATCCCAAGGAAGAAGGACCTGTGGGCCCCACTACAGGGGGCTGGTCCTGGCCTTTTGCCACCCAGGAAGATGTGAAGGAGAGCAGCCTGGTGGTTGGACACAGATTTGGAGAGTTTTAGAACCTCCTGTGAGCAACATTCTATCAAAAACAAATCACCTTTCATTTTGGAGGCAATTCTCACTAGCTGATAAAAGATAATGAAGTTCAGCTCAAGTCCAATAATAATAGCTGATATTTATTAAATAGTAAGGGCTTTTCATGGAGAAGGAAATGGCAACCCACTCCAGTATTCTTGCCTGGAGAATCCAATGGTCAGAGGAGCCTGGTGGGCTACAGTCCACGGGGTCGCAAAGAGTCGGACATGACTGAGCAAAGGGCTTTTCATGTATTAATTCACTTAATCCTTAAATAATGGGTGCTCGCATCATCCCTGTTTTACACATGAGGTGTAAAAGAGGTGTGGAGAGGTGTAGAGAGGTTACATAACCCTGCTACAGGCACTCTCTTGTAAGTAGAAGTGTCAGGATTCAAACCCTAGAACACATGCTGTTAAGCACTAAATACAGTGGACGCTTGAACAACATGGGTTTGAACTATGTGCATTCACTTATATGTGGATTTTTTTCAAATAATACACACTATGGCACCCCACGATCCATGGGTGGTTGAATCTATGGATGCAGAACAGAGGATACAGAGGACCTACTGTAAAGTTACACTCAGAATTTCCACCGCAAGGAAGTGAGCTGTTCAAGTGTCCCCTGTAGTGTCAGTAGGGGGTGCAAGTTTCTGCAGGCGCATCTTACTTTCCTCCGATCACCGGCCTAAGCAACTTTCCACGTGTCAGCTCATATCATCCACTCCACACTGAGAGAAGTGCTGTTATCATCCCTGCTTCACAGATGAGGAAGCAGAGGCCCTGGGAAGGTCAGTGGCTGGGCCAGAGCTGCACGACTGTGGAAAGTGTGGCGGGCTGGGATCTTGTCCCGTCTCTATGAGGCACGTTTTCATAATGGCCTTGGTCACTTGAGCAAAACCCCATTTCCTCAAATGGAGGTGATAACCAACCTCTGTGGGGTGGGAGGTATCCCTGGAAACCCTATTTCAGTGGAACATATGTGGTAGGAGATGCAGAACGAGAGGTACTACAGTTGTGGAAAGAGGCCTGAACACCAAGACCTTTCCTTTGCCCGCAGGTCTTCACTGGTGCCTACCTAGCAGCTGTCGACCTGGTGAACTTTGTGTCCATTCTCTTCCCAGTCTGTGGCTCCAAATTCAAGTCTAATTTGGGTGAGTGTGTAGCCACCTGTCCCTGACTTCCTCATCCACTCATTTCATTCATCAGCACCTCTCCCTGTCGTGCCCGAGCTGGGCCCCTGCCAGGCACAGACGAATGGGCGAGCTCCCCGGCCTCAGCCAGAGCGGGGAGTCAGGGCCCTAAAAGGCAGTCAGCGCTGCTAGTGAGGGGGTGTGCACACGGTGGGCAGCAGAGGAGGGAAGGGTCTGCAGGTGTCAGGAGAAGGTGATGTTGGAACTGGGACCACAGGAAAGGGCTTTCCAGATGAAAGAGCAGCCTGGGAAGAGGTCAGGAAGGAGGAGGGGGCAGGGCTTAGGGGACAGACAGTGAAACTCAGTGTGCAAGTCCAGGGACTCCAGGTGAAGCCCCACCACTTCCGGAAATGGAGTCCAGGAAAGGGCCTGCATGGCCTCAGGCGGACCAGGGGCTAGAGGTGGCTGAGATGGGATGAGTAGGCTGGGAGTATGTGGGACCAGACGTTCCTGACAAGGGGCAGCAACACGCTCGGACCTTTATCTTAAAAGGAAGTGCTTGCACCAGGGCGTAATGTAAAATGTCCTTGGGCTCAGTGCTGCCCAGAGAAGGAATGCTCTTTTTGGAGTTGTTCAGCGGAGGATCTGCCTTCTATTTCAAGGAGTCTTTCAAAGACGATGCTTCTCCTGCTCACAGTTTTGATGCCTTGGCACCACTCCGCCCACTCATGGTGCATTCACCAAGCTTGTGCGGGTTCCGCTCAGTGCCAGGCTCTGTGCAGATTCTAGAGCTGCCTGGGCACAGTGCCTGCCCTTAGGGGGCTCCAGTCTAGGCTGAACAGCACTGTGTGCACGCAGATGTATGTGATAAAGGATAACGCTGACCTGCCTTGAAACATAAAATGACATGAAAGGCTGAGGAAGGCGTTGGAGGGTGGGGGGATGAGAGGGCACGACCACAGGCCCTTCAAGAGTGGGCAAGGTCTGGCCTGTGGAACAACGTGGGAGCCCGTCCTGGCCTTGTGGGCAGGGTCAACACCAGTTCTTCCCACGCAGCTGTCTGTCGGGTTCCAGATCCTGGCAGCTGAGCAGGATCTTGGTGTCTGTTGCAGGACGGGGCTCCCGGGAAAGGAAGAGGAGGCGGCGGCTCCGGGCCAGTGTGTTTGCCCTGGTCCTGCCACTGAGCCTGGGCCCGGGCTGGGTTCTATGGGCCGCCATCCCATGGGCTTCAGGCCGTGACCGAGGGCCGCAGAGGAGGCTGCTGGGCATCCTGGTGCAGGTGAGGCCAGGCCTGCTCGGTCTGGGGGAGAAGGGTATGATGTCGGGGAATACGGGTCCCTCCCCTCCACACAGTCCCAACCAGTGTCCTGGGGATGGGGGCCAGGCCTAGGCGTTGCTGGGAAGAACCACCTAAAAGCAGAANAGGAGGCTGCTGGGCATCCTGGTGCAGGTGAGGCCAGGCCTGCTCGGTCTGGGGGAGAAGGGTATGATGTCGGGGAATACGGGTCCCTCCCCTCCACACAGTCCCAACCAGTGTCCTGGGGATGGGGGCCAGGCCTAGGCGTTGCTGGGAAGAACCACCTAAAAGCAGAAAAGGGTGGGCCCAGGGTGCCTGGTAGTCTCCACCTGGTGCTGAGTGTATCACTGTTCCCACAGGACAATACAGAAATCCTCGGCTTCCTGCTGGGTGGCATCGCGGCCTTGGGCTCCTGGGTTTCCCGGATCCCCCCACTCTCCAGAATCGTGAGCCTGGGGCTGGGACCGTGGGGTCACTCCTGCAGGTCTTAGGGCATCTGGGACCATCCTCCCAGCTCCAGGTCACTGGGGTGGAGAGGTGGTGTCCCCGTGTGCACAGCCATGTGTGAATGTATGGGAGGGAGTATGTTTGTGTATATGTGTGTGCGGGGCAGAGGACAGCTGGCCCCAGGCTCCAGGGGTCCTGGGGCTCACAGCGGGAGGGCTCTGTGTCCACTCTATTTCTTGTAGCAAATGAGAAGCAGGTTCTCAGGAAGGAGCCCCTGGGTTTGGATGAACAAGCATCCTATTAAGGAATGAAAAGGTTTGAGGTTTTAGAAGATAGGATTGTTCAGCTCCTGGGCTCTTTCTATTCGAGAGTGTCTTGTTGGCGGATATTTTCCCGGTGTCTGGGGTAAAGGCCGCCCTATGTTGGCCGCTCTCCCGGAAGAAGCAGACATGACTTGAGATGCCCTGCTTGCCCTTGGCGAGCTCAGTCTCCAGAAGACACAGAAATGGAAGACTCTAAGAAAGAGAGTCAAATGTTTGGGGGTTTGGAAAAGAGGGAGAGAAACCTCTGCGCTGCGCAAATGAATGAGGGTGGAAACTGTTGACACCGCTGGATGCTGGGGCTGCCCAGGTTGGCAGGAAGACAGGGTGGGGCCTGAGGAAGCAGAGGCGAGGGGAGGCCCTAGGGGCAGAGGAGAGCGCAGGAAAGGCCACCAAGGCAAGCGGGCACCTGCAAGAGAGCCACATGTTACGTGACCCCAGAAATGTGCCAGCCCATCATGTAGTCTTGAAACGGTCGCTTGCCCAGGAGTACTGTGTTTTCTTTACATTAATTTATTCGTTCAGCTGGGCCGGGTCTCATCTGGATCTTTGATCTTTGTTGCGGCTCATGGGATCTTAAGTTGTGCCATGCAAACTGTTAGTTGCAGCATGTGGGATCTAGTTCCCTGACCAGGGATCGAACTGGGGCCCGCTGCACTGGGAGTGCAGAGTCTTAGCCACTGGACCACCAGGGAAGTCCCAGCGCGGTGATTTAATAGCAGTTCCAGGAGAACAGGACTTGGGAATGGCGGGGTCTTAGTTGAGCACTCTGAGAGCGGCAGCCTGAAACCTCCCAGGGCACCGGGCCTCCTCAGCAAAGGTGCGATCTTCAGATCAACGGAGGTGAGTGTGGGGAGCACTGTGCTCAGTCCAGCCCCCCTGGGATGGGTCTTCAGGGTGGTGTGGGGCTGGGAAGCTGTGTCACATGACAACCTTTGAAGGAATTGCTGCAGGGCCCTGGCCACCTGCATTGTGAAAGTTTCCTCCGCCTGCAGTAACAAAGTGTCACAGACTTGGAACAACAGAAATCTATTGTCTTTAAGTCTCAGCGGCCAGAGGCCCGACCCCAAGGTGTCAGGGCCACGCCCCCTCTGAAGGCCCTGGAGAGGCTTCTGTTTCAGGCCCTGCTCCGAGCTTCTCCTAGTTCCCTGACTGGTGGCAGCACAACTCCAGGATTTGTGTGGTGTTCTCCGTGTGTGTGCGTGCGTGCCCACGCAGCGATGCATGTGGTCTTCACGTGGCCTTTCCTCCGTACGTTCCTACACACGCAGCGATGCATGTGGTTTTCACGTGGCCTTTCCTCCGTACGTTCCTACACACGCAGCGATGCATGTGGTCTTCACGTGGCCTTTCCTCCGTACGTTCCTACACACGCACCAATGCATGTAGTCTTCACATGGCCTTTCCTCTCTACGTTCCTACACACGCAGCAATGCATGTAGTCTTCACGTGGCCTTTCCTCTGTACGTTCCTGTATCTGACTTTCCCCTTTTCATAAGGAATAGTCATCTTGGATTAGGGCTCATCCTAACAACCTCAGCTTAACTTGATCATCTACAGAGACCCTGCTTCTAAATAAGGCTACATTTACTAGCTCTGGGAGTTGGACTCCTGTGTCTTTTTAGGGAAACTCAATCCAACTCATAACACCAGCCCCTGTAAAATACCTCAGGCCAGCCCCACCCCTGGGTTCCTCCCTCTGCTTCATTTCTTGATCACATTTATCACAGCCTGAAATTAGCTCCTTTAGTTATTTGCCAAGTGGCTGCCTGGCTCCCCAGCAGAGAGTTGGCACCGTGAGAGCAGTCACCCTTTCTGTTTTACTTCTCGCTGTGTGCCAGACATTTGGGGTCTGCCCAGGGTAATGCCAGGAGACATTTCTTACTGAGCGACTGTATCTGGCCTAGAAAATAGGGAGTTCATGGATACAGGAAATGGAGAGCTGTCTTGGGGCAGAAAGAGTACCCTTGTTCTCTGCAGTCTTAGTGATCAGAACCAAGACCAGAACTGATAACCAGGAGGTTACTGGGAGGGCCACATCCCATTCAGTGAAAAAAAAGACTCCATGGGTTAGACACTTTGCCCAGTGGCTGGCATGTTGAGAGCAATCGGTATTGTTATTCCTGCCACTACTAAAGATCCCATGAGCCACAACAAAGATCAAAGATCCTGAGGGCTGCAGTTAAGTGATGAGGAGGTAGTGAGCTCCTCATCACCAGAGGCATTCAAGCCGGATGACCCCTTTGGCAGGAAGACAGAGGGAGATTACATTGGGACTGAGCTGGGTAATCTAGGAGAGACTGCCAGCCCTGAGTGTGTCTGGTCCAGTGAACAAAAGCCCAGAGCTAGGATTCCCTCATTAGGAAGAAAGCCAGCAAGACTGGGGTGCAATGGAAGCTGAGCCAGCATGGCCTCAGACCCTGGATCCCCCAGAAGCTGCTTCTAACTTACCCCTGGTGGGGTCACTGAGCAGTCTGGCTGGGTAGCTTTGGTGGGAGAAGATCCCATTTTTCCAGGGGCAGGTCCTTGAATGGGACAAAGAGTGTGCACGTGCTCGGATCAGTAGAGCCCTATGCTGACGACATGGGGAATCACTGCTGCTGCAGGAGCGGCTGTGGCATGGCACACTTCCTACCCCCAGCACAGATTTGCCAGGCAACCACCAGGTGGGTTGTCCCCTCAACCATCAGTCCTGAACCGTTAGGCAGGCCCGAGTGTGCTGGAGAAGCTCCCGCCACATCTTGAGTCACCAAGCCAGTGGCAGTCTTCAAGCAGCGATGCTTGAGGCACCTGCTGTGTGCCCAGCGCCACAGGCAAACAGCCCTCTAGGCCTCCAGAGCCCTAGTACCAACACTGACAAGAGCTTGAGTGTTGAGTCAGATGGTACTGGGCGTGGGTGGCACCAGAGTGAGAGCAGAGGGCTCGCCCTGCTGAGCCCCTCTCTGCAAGTCACTGCCCCTCTGGCCATCAGTGTCCCCTGTAAAATGGGGTGGGTGGGCTGGAGGACCCAAAAGGTTTCTTGGTATAGTGGTGCTGCCTGCGTTGTGTGAGGTAAGAAGGGCCAAGGGAAGGGGTGTCACTCCCCCTGCAGCCTTGGGCGAGCGGTTCGGGGGTCACACTCCCCAGCTAGGTGCTGTCTGTTTAGGGGTGTTGTGCTGGTGGTTTAGTCGTTAAGTCCTGACTGACTCTGCAACCCCATAGACTGTAGCCCGCCAGGCTCCTCTGTCCATGAGATTTCCCAGGCAAGAATTCTGGAATGAGTTGCCATTTCCATCTCCAGGGTGTCTTCCCAACCCAGGGATCGAACCCACATCTCCTGCGTCTCCTGCATTGGCAGGGGGACTTTTTACACGAAGCCACCAGCAGGTAGTGAGCCAGAAACAGGGAAGCCTGGGAACAAAGTCGGAAGAGATGCAGAGGGAGACCTAACACTCCTGAGGATTCTTTTTTTGTTTCCTTTTCCTTGGCTGCTCTGCATGGCTTGTGAGACCCTAATTCGCCAATCAGGGATTGAACCCAGGCCCTTGGCAGTGAAAGCGCAGAGTTCCAACCGCTGGGAATTCAGTCCTTTTGAGGATTAAAATTAAAATGGGGAAGATCGACCAAAACATGCTTTTTCTCTTGAATTTTGTCCATTCCTTAGGCAAGGCCTGCATGTCTGNCTTGGCAGTGAAAGCGCAGAGTTCCAACCGCTGGGAATTCAGTCCTTTTGAGGATTAAAATTAAAATGGGGAAGATCGACCAAAACATGCTTTTTCTCTTGAATTTTGTCCATTCCTTAGGCAAGGCCTGCATGTCTGCAAATACCGTCATCTAATGAGCAGACGAAGTTTATGTATATATATATATGTAAACACACGTGTATATATGTGTGTGTATTTAAACACACGTATATATGTGTAAACACACATGCATATATGTAAACACGTGTGTATATATACACACACCTATACATGTATATGTATTCTATGTTAATTTAAATACCTATATAATTGTATGAATTGAAACTACATATGTGTTTATATACTCAATGTGTATAGAAAGTGATTTTATACCTGTAAATGGTACTTACATATAGATATTGCATATGTTTCCTTTTTAAAAAAACAATATTCATTACTCATTCTCCAAAAATATCCCCTTGGCTTCAAAATTACCAGAATATTATGTCTAATTTCCCTGACTTTCCCATCTGGCCTGGTTCGGAGTTGATGGTCCCAGGAAGAGAAGGGTCAGGGCTTGGCTCTCCATAATTCTATCTCCCTCGTGCTCTCCCCACTGAGGGAAGATCGACCAAAACATGCTTTTTCTCTTGAATTTTGTCCATTCCTTAGGCAAGGCCTGCATGTCTTCAAATACCATCATCTAATGAGCAGACTAAGTTTATGTGTATATATATGTAAACACATGTGTGTATATGTGTGTGTGTGTAAACACACATGTATATATGTGTAAACACACACGTATATATGTAAACACACGTGTGTATATATACACACATATACATGTATATGTATTCTGTGTTAATTTAAATACCTATATAATTGTATGAATTGGAAATACATATGTGTTTATATACTTAATGTGTATAGAAAGTGATTTTATACCTGTAAATGGTACTTACATATAGATATTGCATATGTTTCCATTTTATTTTTTTTATTATGCATATATATTTTTAATATGTACATTAAAAGTAAATTATCCCATGAGTCCAATTGAAATCAGAATCTATAGAGCTCCTGTGTGTTTGAGAACTAGATTCTCAGATATGAAAGGAAGATGATACAGGTGTGACTGAGAAGAGGTTAAGCTCTATAGACTCTGTTTCCTTTTTAAAAACCAAATGCATATATATTTTTAATATGTACATTAAAAGTAAATTATCCCATGAGTCCAATTGAAATCAGAATCTATAGAGCTCCTGTGTGTTTGAGAACTAGATTCTCAGATATGAAAGGAAGATGATACAGGTGTGACTGAGAAGAGGTTAAGCTCTATAGACTCTGTTTCCTTTTTAAAAACCAATATTCGTTACTCATTCTCCAAAAATATCCCCTTGGCTTCAAAATTACCAGAATGTTATCTCTAATTTCCCTGACTTTCCCTTCTGGCCTGGTTCAGAGTTGGTGGTCCCAGGAAGAGAAGGGTCAGGGCTTGGCTCTCCATAATTCTATCTCCCTCGTGCTCTCCCCACTGAAATTCACGGGCCCCTGCCCAGTGCTGGGTTCCAGGGCACTGAGATGAGTGAGGCCCTCAGCCCTGCCCTGAGGAGCTCTGTGTCTGCTGAGCAGACAGATGTAAAGAGCTAAGTCACGACAGGATGAAAGGCACTCTAGTAGAGGGATATGTCAGGTGTGAGGGACCCAGAAGAAGGGGTTACTTGCTCCCCTTAGGGTGGAGGCGGTAGGGGATGGTTTCCCAGAGTTGATTTTAAGCCAGGTTCTGAGGAATGAATAGGAGTTCACCAGACAAAGGGGGCAACTTTTTTTTTTGGCCTTGGCTCATGGCTTGTGGGATCCTAGGTCCTGGACCAGGGATAGAACCTGTGTCCGCTGCCGTGAAAGCGTGCAGTCCACCAGACTGCCAGAGAATTCCTGGAAGCAGCTTGACGCCCAGTGGGAACAGCTCCTTTGGGGGCTGGCCTAGGTCAGAGGGCTTGCCCTCCAGCCTCTCATATCGAGGGGCCTGGGTCTTAGAACCAACCAAAGGAGCTGTGCGAGGCGGCAGTGCTCCTCCCAGCCCAGCCCCTTCCTCTCTCTGCCCAGTGCCGGGGTGGGACATTTCCCTCCATCCACCTGTGGACCCGGCTCCTGTCAGCCCTGGCTGGTCTCCTCTACGCCTCGGCCATCGTGGCCCACGACCGGCGGCCTGAGTACCTGCTGCGGGCCACGCCCTGGCTCCTGACCTCGCTCGGCCGAGCAGCGCTGGACCTGTCTGTATCCACCCCAGGCCCCGGGGCTGGACGGCCTGTGTCTCGTCTCCCCTCTGCCCCACCACGCCCTCCTACCCTCTTGGTAGANCGCTGGACCTGTCTGTATCCACCCCAGGCCCCGGGGCTGGACGGCCTGTGTCTCGTCTCCCCTCTGCCCTTAGGGTGGAGGCGGTAGGGGATGGTTGACATTCCCTCTTGGTAGAAGGAATTCTTTCTCAGTGGCCAGGGTGGCGGTTTGAAGCCTAGGGCTGGCAGACACAGTTGCAGCGTGCAATTCTGTGTTTTGTTCCTTTTCTTTTTTTAATTAAAAAAAGGATCTCTTGACTGGAGCTCTATGAAACTGCAGCGGGAACGTGAACTTCTTGGCCCTGGGCTCAGAGAAGAGCCAGCTCCGGTCTCCATGCTGCTCCCCGCTGCGTCGGCCCCACCCTCTGTGAACCTGTTTTCTCACCTTTGCCTTGTCTCTCTCGTGGGCCGGGAAGGGCTTTGATGGAGCTCTATGAAACTGCAGCGGGAACGTGAACTTCTTGGCCCTGGGCTCAGAGAAGAGCCAGCTCCGGTCTCCATGCTGCTCCCCGCTGCGTCGGCCCCACCCTCTGTGAACCTGTTTTCTCACCTTTGCCTTGTCTCTCTCGTGGGCCGGGAAGGGCTTTGTGAGCCAACCTAGCCTGCACAGCTGATCCTGCACTTCCTGTCCTATTTGGTGCTGGAGCCTGGGGTCGGGGAGCAGGGAGAAAAGCTGTCCCCTTTCTTGTCCCCAAGGGGATGTTGCCCAATGTGCTCACCCCGGTGACCTTGGTGTGAGGGCCAAGGCTAAGCTCAGACAGTGGCGGGTGGAGATGCTGACAGTGGATAAGCCTCTGCTGGTGAGGGAGTGTGTGAAAAAACCCTGTGGATTTAGCATAAACAGTTCCGAAAAAGATTTTCTCACCTACTGTATTCTTGGCCCTGGGCTCAGAGAAGAGCCAGCTCCGGTCTCCATGCTGCTCCCCGCTGCGTCGGCCCCACTCTCTGTGAACCTGTTTTCTCACCTTTGCCTTGTCTCTCTCGTGGGCCGGGAAGGGCTTTGCGAGCCGACCTGGCCTGCACAGCTGATCCTGCGCTTCCTGTCCTATTTGGTGCTAGAGCCTGGGGTGGGGGAGCAGGGAGAAAAGCTGTCCCCTTTCTTGTCCCCAAGGGGATGTTGCCCAATGTGCTTACACCCTGGTGACCTTGGTGTGAGGGCCTCAAGGGCAGGCTAAGCTCAGACAGTGGCGGGTGGAGATGCTGACAGTGGATAAGCCTCTGCTGGCTAGGGAGTGTGTGAAAAAACCCTGTGGATTTAGCATAAACAGTTCCGAAAAAGATTTTCTCACCTACTGTTTGAGTCTGCCAAGGTTGCCATAACACATTGCCACAAACCAAAGGAATTTATTCTCTCAGCTTTGGAGACCAGAAGCCCTGAGTCCAGACAGGGCCACACTCTCTCCAAAGGTTCCAAGAGAGAGTCTTGCCCTGCCTTTTCCAGCTTCAGGTGGGCTCCTGGGGTGCCTTGGTTCCTGGCAGCAAAATTCACATTTCTGCCTCTATCGTCACGTGGCCCTTTTCCTTTTGTGTATCTCTGTATGTCTTCTCTTCCTCTGAAGTTCTTGTTGAGGGACTTACCTTATCCACCCTAGTCCACTGCCAACCTCATCTTAACTAATTCTTGATATCAGCAAAGACCCTGTTTCCAAATAAAGTCACATTCTGAGGTTCTGGGTGGATATGAATCTAGAGAGACGCTGTTCAACCCACTACATGTACCATCCCTCCTAAGCCAAGGAAGATGGTTTTCACCATCCTTTGGTTTAACAAGTATTCACCAAGTGCTTGTTAGAGCACCTGGCTGGGTGGTCGGCCCTGGGGGGACAGAGAGAATTGGGCCTGGCTCTGTCCTTAGATTGTACCCTGGCAGGATGATGCTGGGGAGTGAGGGCGTCACTCCAGGGCAGAGCCCTCGGGGTGCCAAGGTGAAGGCAGCATCAGGCAACTGAAGTTCTCCGCTCCCTTGAACCTTAACCTGCACTTCTCAGGTCATTTTCCTTTCCTGTGTGATGAAGAGCAAGATGAGGCAGGTCTTGGGATTTGCCTCTGAAGCGGGAGAGAACCCCGACACCCAAGCCCTTCTGACCTGTGCAGAGAAGGAGGAAGAAAACCAGGAGGCGATGACTGAGGCAAGGTCTCCCAGCTGGATTGGGCCAACCTATGTCTGTGCCCAGCGTGGGCAGAGGTGGAGAGCCTCCCAGGGCCCAGCCTGGGAATCTGGGGGTCCCTCCAGCGTGGGCCAGTCAGTCACTTTAAAGAACCGCTGTTATGCCCAATGCTGAGTGCCGGGAGAAAATAAGATCCTCTGTTTTTCCAAATACAAAATATTTTTAAAGTTTTTTTTTTGTGATCGCTGATAAACTTGAACATTTTTTAGCAATGTCAATAAGACAGTCAAATGTCCACTTATGCTATTTGGTAATTTACACATATATTGAAGTTCACTTACTGTATAAATTAATGCTTGAGTTTAGAAGTAATGTGCTTTTTGCCCTTGTTCAGTAAAAACTTATGTTCCTACTTTTGCATGCATTTGACATCCACAGCATCACCACCAATAACACAATTTTTTTTTAAGTTGACATTGCTAAAAAGCTGATTTTTAAAGTGTTGTTTACAATAAGATCCACCCTTTGCAATTATGTCATATCTGTAAATGTGTCTGTCTCTGTCTTTACTGATTTAATCAGGTGACCCCTGTAAGTAAGGAGAACTATGCTAATTGAGGGAGTTTTTCTTTGTCAGAAGTCCTTGGCTGCAAATAATTGAACAAGTGCCTCATGATGATAAGAGAGCATGTAAAGACTTGAACAGAAAGCAGGTCCCTCTTTTCTAAGATAATTTTTTCAGGAAAAAAAAATCTAGTCTCCTATGAAGACTCTTCACTATTCTCATTTCTTTCAGAGTGGAATGAGACTCCCTGTGAGTGAGCCAGGCCCACTACTCCAAATGTTCTAGCTTTAACAGCATAATCTGACTGAGTTAATGAAACAGGAGATGCTGTGTAGGTATAGCCAAGCTAAAAGGGGCGATACAGGTTCTTGGACCAAAGATCCAAGTTCCCAGGAAAGCTCTAACGGGATGTTATTTTCATTCCATTCTAGAATCTGTTATGAAATTATATTCCAAAAGGGAGCTAAAATATTTCAAGAGAGCCTTATGTGTTTAGTGTTCTGAAGAGAGTAAGTAGAGCCTTCAGCATCTCTTCAGCAGTCTTTACAGCTCTGGTTCTCAAAGTGTGGTCCTTGGACTAGCATCGCCCAAGAACTTGTTAGAAATGCAAATTCTAGGGTCCACCAAGCTCTACCAAAACACAGTTCAATTGTTTTAATAAGTCCTCTTGGTGCTTCTGATGCACAGTAAAGTTCAAGAACCGCTTCTTTTAAAAGCATTTGTTTAGCACCCACCTGAGTAGTCTCCCAGCTTTGCCAAACTTTATAATTATCTGGGGAGCTTTTAAACTCTCCAGGTCAGTTCCACACTGGTTAAATCAGAATGTCTGGGGTTAAAAGCTAAACATTAGTTGTTTTTTAAGAAGCCCAGGTAGTTCCACTGTGCAGTAAAGTTTTGGACCCACCCACCTTCTGTGACATCAAAGAGACAGATAAGATACATCTTATAAGTGAGATGTGCCATTAAGATATATATATATATACTATAGAGATTCTTTTGAAGAAAATGGAATCCTGTTTTTAGAAAGTGTCTCCTTCTTCCTTTTTGTCGTCCTGTCTCCTTCTGAAAGAACTCGGGTTGGGTGCCACTCACCACACTCCCACACCGCAAGCCACTCAAGAGGATGGCAGCCATCAGTCGCTACATGGAGCTGACCGTTGAACCGGTGCAGCAGGTAAGTGGCCGTGAGCCGCAGCTGGGTGCCCCGAAGGGTGGGGGGTAGTCATGGGAGGCTTCTTGGAGAGGGGGCACTTTAGCTGTAGGAGGGGCAGAAAGAGTCAGGAAAGCATGTGAAAAGAGCTTTTGAAGGCCTTGGTGGGGAGGAGGTGGTCAGATGAAGTGGAGCTGGGAAGATGAAAATGTGCGAAGGGGCAAGGTCACGGTGTGGAAGCTGACCGTCATCCTGAGGATGCTGGGCGTCCAGGAGGCCTCCGGACGAGAGACTCGGGGTCAGCCCCGCCTTCTAGGGCCATCCTCAGCCTGTGTTGGGGGCATTAGAGAGAGGCGCCTGGAGCTAAGGGGGTCAGTGAGGCCCGGCTGCGAGTCCAGGAAAGAGGTGGCGTGGCCTGAACCAAGGTCAGAGCTGATGCCGACGCAGAGCTTCAGTGGAGTCAGGGGGCAGAGCAGTGGGAGCTGTGAGGTATGGGGTGACTCCTGGGGCTCCGGCCTGTTCAAGGGGTCCTCAGGAGGAGGCGGGTGGAGAAAAGACTGAAAAAGGGTAAGACATCCACTCCACGTCCCATACCCCACTAGGATGTTCCTGTCGAGGCTACAGTGACCTCCCTACCGCTAAATCCTGGGGTAATTCTGTCCTAGTTGAGATTCAACTCATTCAGCCACCGGCTCCTTCCAGTTTCTGGGGCCCTCCTTGTCCTAGTTTTTCCAACTCCCGCCCTCCTGGCGGCTCCTCCGGGTGAGCCTGACTTCAAGGTTGCAGTACCCCAACTCCGCCTCAGGAGGGCTCCCTTCTCTGATCCCATAACCCCACCTGCCAGCCCTCGTGATCGCGCCTGCCTGTGTCTCCATCCTTTCTAGCCTTGGCTGCTCCGCTACCTCTTCATTATCAGCACATGGCATCTCACACATGCCGTGTCCAATACGGAATTCTGGATTTCCATGCCCAGACGGCTCCTGCCCCTCTCCCTATCTTCCTCATGTCAGTGCGGTGGGGCAAACCCAGATCCCCCTCTTCTACGCGCTTGTGCCCATCCCACCCGTGGGCGAGCCTTGTAAATACTTAAAGTAGATCCAGGAACTTCCCTGGTGGTCCAGTGGTTAAGACGCTGCGCTTCCAATGCAGGGAACATGGGTGTTGATCCCTGTTTGGGGAACTGAGATCCCACATGGCAGAGGCACAGCCAAAAAATGAATAAATAAAAATAAAGTAGATCCAACCTGGAGATTATCATATAAGTGAAGTAAGGAAGACAAGTATTATATGATGTCACTTTTATGTGGAATCTAAAAAATACTACAAATGAACTTATTTACAAAACAGAAATAGACGCACAGATATAGAAAACACATTTACGATTACCAAAGTGGAAGGGTAGGGGAAGGGATAAATTGGGAGCATGGGATTAACAGAGGCACACAACTATGTATAAAATAGATAAATGACAAGATTTTGCTACATAGTACAGGGAACTATATTCAATATCTTTTAATAAACTGAGGGCTTCCCTGGTGGCTCAGATGGTAAAGAATCCACCTGCAATGTGGGAGACCTGGGTTCGATCCCTGGGTCGGGAAGATCCTGTGGAGAAGGAAATGGCAACCCACTCCAGTATTCTTGCCTGGGATATCCCATGGACAGAGGAGTCTGGCAGGTATAATGAGAAAGAATTGAAAAAAAAGAATATAGGCATATACAGGTAAATATGTATAACTGAATCACTTTGCTGTACACCTAAAGCTAACATAACATTGAAAAACCAACTGTACTTCAGTTTAAAAAGTGGGAAACAAGTAGATCCAGAAGCCTTGTCACTGGTTTGCCCCTCACTGCTATTTTTGTCCTATCCCCTCCGCTTAAAACCAATAACGGGAAGGGTCTGTTTAAAATGTAAATTACATCTTGCTGCTCTTTGGTTTAAAGCACTCCTCTGGCTTCCCTTGTGGCTCGGCTGGTGAAGAATCCGCCTGCAATGCAGGAGACCTGGGTTCAATCCCGGGGTTGGGAAGATCTCCTGGAGAAAGGAAAGGCTACCCATTCCAGCATTCTGGCCTAGAAAATTCCATGGACTGTATATAGTCCATGGGGTTGCAAAGAGCTGGACATGACTGAGCAAATTCCACTTCACTTCACTTCTGGCTTCCCACTTCACGCAGAATAAAATCTAGCCTCCTAACACAGACCTATGAGGCCCTCCGAGACCCTGCTTGCCCATCCCTGATGGCCTCCTCCTCTACCCCGCTTCACTCCTCTCTGGCTGCACAGAGTACCTCTTCAGTCCTCTGCCTACATGCTCTGCCTCCTGATTTTTTTACGTCTGCTTCTTTCTCGTCTTTCTGTTCAGTAAAAACGTCACTTTCTCCGAAGGCCTTCTTCCCCCACCACCCAGTCAAATGGGTGTATTACCTCTTCTGCTGTATTACTTTCAGTTCAGTTCAGTCGCTCAGTCATGTCCGACTCTTGCGACCCCATGAACTGCAGCACGCCAGGCCTCCCTGTCCATCACCAACTCCCGGAGTCCACCCAAACTCATGTCTATTGAGTCGGTGATGCCATCCAGCTATCTCATCCTCTGTCATCCCCTTCTCTTCCTGCCCTCAATCTTTCCCAGCATCAGGGTCTTTTCAAATGAGTCAGCTCTTCGCATCAGATGGCCAAAGTATTGGAGTTTCAGCTTCAGCATCAGTCCTTCCAATGAACAGCCAGGGCTGATCTCCTTTAGGATGGACTGGTTGGATCTCCTTGCAGTCCAAGGGGCTCTCAAGAGTCTTCTCCAACACCACAGTTCAAAAGCATCAATTCTTCGGTGCTCAGCTTTCTTCACAGTCCAACTCTCGCATCCATACATGACCACTGGAAAAACCGTAGCCTTGACTAAATGGACCTTTGTTGGCAAAGTAATGTCTCTGCTTTTTAACATGCTGTCTAGGTTGGTCATAACTTCCCTTCCAAGGAGTAGGCGTCTTTTAATTTCATGGCTGCAGCCATCATCTGTATTACTTTATTACCTTTTAAAATGCTCTGCAAAGCACATGATCTTTTACTTTTGCTTGTTTTCTGTTTCCTGCTGGGATATAAACTTTGTCTGCTTCTGTCTCATCTGCGTCAACCCTGGTGCATCGAGTCACAGGCTCTCGGCACAGGTGTGTTGAAACGAAGAGTTCAGTAGTTCACTGAGCTGACCTTGGGACATGCTGATGCTCAGAGTTTGGTCCTGATAGAGAGGTTTTACTTATTGTTGTTCCTTGGAAAGTGGATGCAAATAGTCTGTATGTGATGTAAGTGAAGTTCAGGGAAATTCGGAGCATGTTTTCACAATTAAGAGCCTATTTTGGCCATTAAGTTCTTCTTCCATCGGGAAGGTGGGTGGGTAGGTGGGTGATTGGAAGCCCTGGGGAAAGCACGGGGAGCCCTGGCAGCATCTGGCCAGCGCTTTACATTAGAAATTTTGAAATCATGGAATTTCTGAAAAAGAATGATGCAAAATAAAAAAACAATAATGGAAAAGTTGTGTTCACTTAAACGCAAGACTCCCTGTACCTGAGTCTTGAGAGGATGCCTACTGGGAAACAGGCTCTTTGGGACAAGACTGTGTTCTCTTGTTCTCTTCCTTCTGTGTCCACCAGAGGGCGAGCGTTGTCTTCATGACAGCTCACAGCTGGGAGCCTGGAGCCCTGGGCAGAAGAGTCATCATTCCGGTGGTGGTCTGTTTATTTGGGCTAACTACCTGTCAGGCTCTGAGTAACTGATACCAACCAACCCTTCTGGTGATAACTGTACTGATCATAGTGCTTAGAGTGCTGATTATAGTACTTAGAGTACTGATCTAAGTGCTTTATAGACTACATCATTTAATCCAAACACCCAACCCTTGAGGTTACCATGCTGATTTTACAGAGAAGGAAAAGGGGCTGGTTGAGGTTAATCAGCTTGCTCAAGGTCACACGATCTGTTGGTGTTAGAACCAGGATTCATACCTGTCTCTACCCAGATCTGTGCCTTTCCTTACAGAGTTATGCAGCTTCTTACTTGGCATAATGGCTGACACCCAGTAAATGCTTGATAAATGTTTTTTAAAATTATCACCAACACAAATTCTTATAACAACTTGAAGTAGATACAAATGTTATTTCTATTGTTATAGAAATTGTTGAATTATTATTATGCTAAATTATTATATTTAATACTTTTATTATTATTTTAGGATGAGGCACAGAGAGGGTTAACTCACTTGCCCAAGATCCCATAGTTAGAAAATCTCAAAAATAGGCTTCAGACTAAGCATGTCTGATTCTGGGCCCTGAGCTTTTATGGAAAAGACATGATTTTTATGCTGCTATTTCATGCCTGCTATGTTAGCAGGGTTTTTTTTTTTTTTTTTTTTTTAATGAGAATGTCCTCATGGGCATGTTGTGGTTTGGTACCGTGATGCCACGTGCTTTAATACACATCCTGTTTGGACTACCCTGTGAAACAGGCATACAAGCCAGTGAGGTGCCCACTCTTCCGAACATCCCCTCCTGAACACTGGTCTAATGAGAGATTTCCCAAGAGGCGCAGCTGGGGCCAGGCTAGGCCTGAGGAGCTGAGGGCGTGGGGTCCTAGGAGTCCACAACTCGCTGAATTTGGAACTCCGTTTTATCTGTTGACTCAGGTGTGGTCAGGCCTGGGGAATTTATAGATTCTTTCATTGTTGTGGCTGGGAGGCCTCTGCTCCCCACCCCCCTTGTCTCTGCCTGTGTCTCCTTTGTGGATTTTCTTCCCTTCCAGCCTACTCTCACAGGAATCTGTGCCCTGGACCTGTCTAGGGTTGCAGCCCTGTGTGATTTGGGGACCCGTATGAGCAGCTGTTCTTCTCATGTGTCCAGGGTGTTTACTAAATCTTATCCTCGTGACACCACTTCAGAGGAGGGCAGGCAGGGGCTACCAGCCCTGTCTCTAGGTTAGGAAAGTGACGCTCAGGAGGTCGAGGTTTTTGCCAAGGTAACACACTTAGCTGGTGGACATGTTGTCTGGAAGGCAGGTTGCTCCCCCTGTGCTGTGTCAGTGTGATGACTGCCTGGCTCTGAAACCCCAGCCCGCAGCCTCGAGGATCTTGTGGAAATCTGTGTGCCCTGTGGAGGGAAGCTCTCTTCTGAGATGTACAGAGAGAGATGATAGATAGATTGATGATGACAGGTAGATATGTGCGCTCTGAAACCCCAGCCCACAGCCTCGAGGATCTCTGTGGAAACCCATGTGCCCTGTGAGGGGAAGCTGTCTTCTGAGACGGACAGAGAGACCAGTTCAGTTCAGTTCAGTTGCTCATTCATGTCCGACTCTTTCCAACTCCATGGACTGCAGCACGCCAGGCCTCCCTGTCCATCACCAAATCCTGGAGTTTACTCAAACTCACGTCCATTGAGTCGGTGATGCCATCCGACCATCTCATCCTCTGTTGTCCCCTTCTCCTCCTGCCTTCAATCTTTCCCAGCATCAGTCTTTTCCAGTGAGTCAGTTCTTTGCATCAGATGGCCAAAGTATTGGAGTTTCAGCTTCAACATCAGTTCTTCCAATGAATATTCAGGACTGATTTCCTTTAGGATGGACTGGTTGGATCTCCTTGCAGTCCAAGATACTCTCAAGAGTCTTCTCCAACACCACAGTTTAAAAGCATCAGTTCTTCAGTGCTCAGCTTTCTTTATAGTCCAACTCTCACATCCATACATGACTACTGGAAAAACCATAGCCTTGACTAGGCGGACCTTTGTTGTTAAAGTAATGTCTCTGCCTTTTAATATGCTGTCTAGGTTGGTCATAACTTTCCTTCCAAGGAGCAAGTGTCTTTTAATTTGATGGCTGCAGTCACCATTTACTGTGATTTTGAAACCCCCAAAAATAAAAGTCTCTCACTGTTTCTCCATCTATTTGCCATGAAGTGATGGGACCAGATGCCATGATCTTCGTTTTTTGAATGTTGAGTTTTAAGCCAACTTTTTCATTCTCCTCTTTCACTTTCACCAAGAGGCTCTTTAGTTCTTCTTTGCTTTCTGCCATAAGGGTGGTGTCATCTGCATATCTGAGGTTATTGATATTTCTCCCGGCAATCTTGATTCCAGCTTGAGCTTCATCCAGCCCAGCGTTTCTCATGATGTACTCTGCATATAAGTTACATAAGCAGGGTGACAATATACAGCCTTGACGTACTCCTTTTCTGATTTGGAACCAGTCTGTTGTTCCATGTCCAGTTCTAAATGTTGCTTCCTGACCTGCATACAGATTTCTCAGGAGGCAAGTCAGGTGATCTGGTCTCCCATCTCTTGAAGAATTTTCCACAGTTTGTTGTGACCCACACAGTCAAAGGCTTTGGCATAGTCAGTAAAACAGAAGTAGATATTTTCTGGAACTCTCTTGGTTTTTCAATGATCCAACAGATGTTGTCAATTTGATCTCTGGTTCCTCTGCCATTTTTAAATCCAGCTTGAACATCTGGAAGTTCATGGTTCATGTACTGTTGAAGCCTGGCCTGGAGAATTTTGAGCATTACTTTACTAGCATGAGAGATGAGTGCAATTGTGCAGTAGTTTGAGCATTCTTTGGCATTGCCTTTCTTTGGGATTGGAATGAAAACTGACCTTTTCCAGTCCTGTGGCCACTGCTGAGTTTTCCAAATTTGCTGGCATATTGAGTGCAGCACTTTCACAGCGTCCTCTTTTAGGATTTGAAATAGCAAGATGGTAGGAGGGGCGGAATTGTGTTTAGAATCAAACCCTGTAGCTGCCAGAGACGCTCAGAGGGCTCAAACAAACCTTGTGTGCACCAGGACCCAGAGACCCCACAGAGGCTGAGGCAGAACTGTGTTTGAGTGTCTCCTGCGGAGGTATGGGTCAGCAGTGGCCTGGCTCAAGGGCAGGGGCTCTGGGTGCAGCAGAGCTGGGTGTGGCATAAGCCCTCTTGGAGGAGGTCGCCATTAACCCCAGCACAGAGCCGCCAGAACTTACACAGGGCTGGGGAAATGGACTCTTGGAGGGCACAAGCAGAACCTTGTGCACCAGGACCCAGGAGAAAGGAGCAGTGACCCCACAAGAGACTGACCCAGACTTGCCCGTGAGTGTCCAGGAGTCTCGGGCAGAGGCGTGGGTCAGCGGTGGCCTGCTGCAGGATTGGGGGCAGTGAGTATAGCAGTGAGTGGGACATTTTGAAGGAGGTCGCCATTGTCTTCATTACCTCCACCGTAGTTTGAAAGAGAAGGTTGCTCAGTCATGTCCAGCTCTTTGCGACCCTATGGACTGCAGCACACCAGGCCTCCTTGTCCATCACCAACTCCCAGAGTTTACTCAAACTCATGTCCATCGAGTCAGTGATGCCATCCAACCATCTCATCCTCTGTCATCCCCTTCTCCTCCCACCTTCAATCTTTCCCAGCATCAGGGTCTTTTCCAATGAGTCAGTTCTAGTTTGGCCCCAGGTAGCTCAGTGGGTAAATCATCTGCCTGCAATGCCGGAGACCCAGTTTGATTCCTGGGTCAGGAAGATCCCCTGGAGAAGGAAATGGCAGCCCACTCCAGTATTCTTGCCTGGAGAATCCCATGAACAAAGGAGCCTGGCAAGCTACAGTCCACAGGATCACAAGAGTTGGACACGACTTAGTAACTAAACCAACCAAATAACAGAGAGGGAACACAGCTCCACCCATCTTCAGAAAATTGGATTAAAGATTTACTGAGCATGCCCCTGCTCATCAGAACAAGACCCAGTTTCCCCCTCAGTCAGTCTCTCAGGAAGCTTCCATATGCCTCTTATCCTTCTCCATCAGAGGGCAGACAGACTGAAAACCACAGTCACAGAAAACTAACCAATCTGATCACATGGACCACAGCCTTGTCTAACTCAATGAATCTATGAGCCATGCCGTGTAGGGCCACCCAAGACATACGGGTCATGGTGGAGAGTTCTGACAAAACGTGGTCCACTGGAGAAGGGAGTGGCAAACCACTTCAATATTCTTGCCTTGAGAACCCCACGAACAGTATCAAAAGGCAAAATGATAGGACACTGAAAGATGAACTCCCCAAGTTGGTAGGTGTCCAATATGCTACTGGAAATCAGTGGAGAAGTAACTCCAGAGAGAATGAAGGGATGGAGGCAAAGCAACAACACCACCCAGTTGTGGATGTGACTGGTGATGGAAGTAAAGTCCGATGCTGTAAAAAGCAATATTGCATAGGAACCTGGAATGTTAGGTCCATGAATAAAGGCAAATTGAAAGTGGTCAAACAGGAGATGGCATCAACATTTTAGGAATCAGCAAACTAAAATGGACTGGAATGGGTGAATTTAACTCAGATGACCATTATATCTACTACTGTGGGCAGGAATTCCTTAGAAGAAATGGAGTAGCCATCATAGTCAACAAAAGAGTCTGAAATGTAGTACTTGGCTGTAGTCTCAAAAATGACAGAATGATCTCTGTTCATTTCCAAAGCAAATCACTCAATATCACAGTAATCCAAGTCTATGCCCCAACCAGTAACGCTGAAGAAGTTGAAGTTGAACGGTTCTATGAAGACCTACAGACCTTCTAGAACTAACACCCAAAAACGATGTCCTTTTCATCATAAGGGACTGGAATGCAAAAGTAGGAAGTCAAGAGATACGTGGAGTAACAGACAGATTTGGCCTTGGACTATAGTATGAAGCAAGGCAAAGGCTAATAGAGTTTTGCCAAGAGAACGCACAGGTCATAGCAAACACCCTTTTCCAACAACACAAGAGAAGACTCTACACATGGACATCACCAGGTGATCAATACAGAAATCAGATTGATTATATTTGTTGCAGCCAAAGATGGAGACGCTCTATACAGTCAGCAAAAACAAGCCCGGGAGTTGACTGACTCAGATCATGAACTCCTTATTGCCAAATTCAGACTTAAATTGAAGAAAGTAGGGAAAACCACTAGGCCATTCAAGTATGACCTAAATCAAATCCCTTGTGATTATACAGTGGAAGTGAGAAATAGGTTTAAGGGACTAGATCTGATAGAGTGCCTGATGAACTATGGACGGAGGTTCGTGATATTGTACAGAAGATAGTGACCAAGACCATCCCCATGGAAAAGAAATGCAAAAAGGCAAAATGGTTGTCTGAGGCGGCCTTACAAATAGCTGTGAAAAGAAGAGAAACGAAAAGCAAAGGAGAAAAGGAAAGATATAAGCATCTGAATGCAGAGTTCCAGAGAATAACAAGGAGAGATAAGAAAGCCTTCCTCAAGGATCAGTGCAAGGAAATAGAGGAAAAGAACAGAATAGGAAAGACTAGAGAGAGCTCTTTAAGAAACTTAGAGATGCCGAGGGAACATTTCATGCAAAGATGGGCTCAATAAAGAACAGAAATGGTATAGACCTAACAGAAGCAGAAGATATTAAGAAGAGGTGGCAAGAATACACAGAAGAACTATACAAAAAAGATCTTCACCACCCAGATAATCATGATGGTGTCACCACTCACCTAGAGCCAGACATCTGGAATGTGAAGTCAAGTGGGCCTTAGGAAGCATCACTACAAACAAAGCTGATGGAGGTGGTGGAATTCCAGTATGCCAGCAAATTTGGAAAACTCAGCAGTGGCCACAGGACTGGAAAAGGTCTGTTTTCATTCCAATCCCAAAGAAAGGCAATGCCAAAGAATGCTCAAACTACTGCACAATTGCACTCATCTCACACACTAGCAAAGTAATGCTCAAAATTCTCCATGCCAGGCTTCAGCAATACATGAACCGTGAACTTCCAGATGTTCAAGCTGGATTTAGAAAAGGCAGAGGAACCAGAGATCAAATTGCTAACATCTGTTAGATCATTGAAAAAGCAAGAGAGTTGCAGAAAAAAATCTACTTCTATTTTATTGACTATGCCAAAACCTTTGACTGTGTGGGTCACAACAAACTGTGGAAAATTCTTCGAGAGGTGGGAGACCAGACCACCTGACTTGCCTCCTGAGAAATCTGTATGCAGGTCAGGAAGCAACATTTAGAACTGGACATGGAACAACAGACTGGTTCCAAATCAGAAAAGGAGTACATCAAGGCTTTATATTGTCACCCTGCTTATGTAACTTATATGCAGAGTACATCATGAGAAACGCTGGGCTGGATGAAGCTCAAGCTGGAATCAGGATTGCCGGGAGAAATAGCAATAACCTCAGATATGCAGATGACACCACCCTTATGGCAGAAAGCAAAGAAGAACTAAAGAGCCTCTTGGTGAAGAAGGAGAGTGAAAAAGTTGGCTTAAAACTCAACATTCAGAAAACTATGGGACCGTGGCATCTGGTCCCATCACTTCATGGCAAATAGATGGGGAAGCAAAGGAAACAGTGAGAGACTTTATTTTGGGGGGCTCCAAAATCACTGCAAATGGTGACTGCAGCCATCAAATTAAAAGACACTTGCTCCTTGGAAGAAAAGTTATGACCAACCTAGACAGTATATTAAAAAGCAGAGACTTTACTTTGCCAACAAATGTCCGTCTAGTCAAAGCTACGGTTTTTCCAGCAGTCATGTATAGATGTGAGAGTTGGACTGCAAAGAAAGCTGAGCACCGAAGAATTGATGCTTTTAAACTGTGATGTTGGAAAAGACTCTTGAGAGGAGGACTGCAAGGAGATCCAACAATTTCCGTCCTGAAGGAAATCAGTCCTGAATATTCATTGGAAGGACTGATGCTGAAGCTGAAACTCCAATACTTTGGCCACCTGATGTGAAGAACTGACTCATTTGAAGAGACCCTAATGCCAGGAAAGATTGAAGGCGGGAGGAGAAGGAGACAACAGAGGATGAGATGGTTGGATGGCATCACCGACTCGATGGACATGAGTTTGAGTAAACTCCGGGAGTTGGTGATGGACAGGGAAGCCTGGTGCTACAGTCCATGGGGTCGCAAAGAGTTGGACACAACTGAGTGACTGAAGTGAAACCCCAGCCCATAGCCTGGAGGATCCCTGTGGAAACTTGTGTGCCCTGTGGGAGGAAGGTCTCTTCTGAGGTGGACAGAGAGATAGGTGACAGATAGATAGATATGGGTGCTTGCTAAGTCGCTTCAGTCGTGTCCAACTCTTTGAGAATCTATGGACTATAGCCTGCCAAGCTTCTCTGTCCATGGGATTCTTCAGGCCAGAATACTGGAGTAGGTTGCTGTTTCCTCCTCCAGGGGATCTTCCTCAACCAGGGATCGAGCCTGTGTCTCAGCTCTTCTGCATTGGCGGGGCCACCTGGGAAGTCTAGATAGATAGATATAGATAGATGATAGTTAGCTAGATGATCTCACAAGTTTCTTCCTCCCTTAACCCTTCCCAAGGCACTCTCATAGGCCACTGGCAGGTGTGCTGGTTAAGCCTCTATGGAGTGCGCTTTTGCCAAGTGGAAGGAAGAATGAAAGTCGCTCAGTCATTTCCAACTCTGCAACCGCATCGACTATACAGTCCATGGAATTCCCCATGCCAGAATACTGGAGTGGGTAGCCATTCCCTTCTCCAGGGGATCTTCCCAACCCATGGATCAAACCCAGGTCTCACGTATTGCAGGGGGATTCTTTACCATTGAGCCCCAAGGGAAGCCCTACTTTTGCCAAGACCTATCCAGATGACAAGTGTGCATACCCTCTGACTCAGCAATTCCACTTCTAAGAATTTATCCTGTATATCCTGAAATTTTGAATGTAAAATATAATTTACCACACTCAGTAATGATTGTAAAAGCAAGAGATTGGGAATACCCTAAAACATCCATCAGCAGGGGATTGGTTAAACAGATTGTGAACACCTATACAATGCCTCCGGGGAAGGCAATGGCACCCCACCCCAGTACTCTTGCCTGGAAAATCCAATGGACAGAGTAGCCTGGTGGGCTGCAGTCCATGGGGTCGCTAACAGTCAGACAGACTGAGCGACTTCACTTTCACTTTTCTCTTTCATGCATTGGAGAAGGAAATGGCAACCCACTCCAGTGTTCTTGCCTGGAGAATCCCAGGGACGGGGGAGCCTGGTGGGCTGCCGTCTATGGGGTCACACAGAGTCGGACACGACTGAAGTGACTTAGCAGCAGCATACAATGCCTCAAAAACAGATCTGCTGTAGTACTATTTCTAAGGCATGTTGTTAAGTGGAAAAGGAAGGAAGACGCATAAGAGGCTGTAGAGTGTACTACTGTTAGTGGAAGTGGGGGGACTATGTCCATGCATTTGCTCGTGTGTGCACAGAAAGTTTGGAAGGACACACAAACGAGGGCTGGCTGCCGCTAGGGGGAGCTCGGTGGCTTTGGGAGGATGGTGGAGGCCGCCGCATGCTTTCCTTTCCTACCTTTGGAACCCTGAAGGACACGAACGCCCTGACAGTGCAAAAAATAAAGATGCTAACTAAGTCTCTGCCTGCCCTTCCCCACACACCTTGCAGGTGAGCTGCAGCGCCAGCAGGCTGCCTGGCGATGGACAGAGAGACACAAGAGCCACGTCCCTGCTGGAGCCCCCCTCCTACCCTCCGGCTCAGGTCATCCAGGCCCGTGTGTCCTCCAGCAGCTCCTCCCAGGTCTCTTCCATCAACTCGGACCTCGAGGTATGTGCTGGGTCTGCTGGTGGGTGTGCACCTCCTCCTTCACCCGGGCTTGCCCGTGCCTCCCTGGTACCTGCCTCTCTCTGCTCCTCCACACCAACCTCATGCCTGCTGAATAGTGAATAAGCATCTTCCAAGTGGGCTTCCCCGGTGGCTCAGACGGTAAAGTGTCTGTCTACAATGCGGGAGATTTGGGTTCGATCCCTGGGTCGGGAAGATCCCCTAGAGAAGGAAATGGCAATCCACTCCAGGACTATTGCCTGGAAAATCCCATGGACAGAGAAGCCTGATAGGTTACAGCCCATGGGGTCGCAAAGAGTCGGACACGACTGAAAGACTTCACTTTTCAAGGACTTTCCTACACAATCCGCACTGGGGAGGACTTTCTGTGGTCAGATGAGTCCAGGAACCACTGCACACTGAGTCACTGGAAACAGTCATGTCTTAGAGAAACAAATGCTGAATGACAAACTTTTTAAAGAGGCTCCGTGGTTCCCAAACCCATTTGACCAGGGAGGCCTTTCTTCCCCTAAAGGAGCACCAGCTGCTTCCTGTGGTGCTGTCATGGTGATACACGGAGGCCCTTGGTGGGCATCCTGCCTGGCACTTTCATAAGCTTTGCCTCATTGTGAATTTTTGGATCTGCGAACAAGACACATCACATTCTGTGATACAGAAATGAGTATAACTCTCAGGTCTGTGGTCCTGTCCCTCTCAGCCCCACAAGCTGTGGCTCCCAGCCCTGGTCAGAGGGAAGTTTCCCATTGCAGCCAGTGAGAACAAGGAGAGCATCGTGGACAGGTGATGTCAGCGGGGGGCACTTTCGTTCTGGGTTGGTCGGGTTCTCCCACTCTTTTGATGTTTAAATACCTTTTTATGACTTGATAATAGGAAATGGTTAGTTGGTGCTAAGGTTTTGGT
Organism: Oreotragus oreotragus; assembly: GCA_006410675.1. NCBI lineage: Eukaryota > Metazoa > Chordata > Mammalia > Artiodactyla > Bovidae > Oreotragus > Oreotragus oreotragus. Next base: position 176,202 of record SJYX01004690.1, read on the forward strand.
TTTGGTCGTAGTGGCCTTACTTGGCAAAGTAATGAGCCAGAGGTCCTGAGTCAGTCCCCCATACTTGCTGAACTCATAGTGAACCTTGAAATCTGAAAGACTTAGAGCCTGTGATTTTCAGGGGCCGAGTCCAGATCCTGTGGCGTGGGCTCCAGGCCATGCACACCTGCCCAGGCCTTGTGCCCTTCCTCGCCCTGACCTACATGTCCTCCCTGGCCAAGGACTGCTCCCTTGTCCCCAGGGTTCTGGGCCTTTCTTCCTGGGTCTTCTGGCCCAGTTCCACATGTCAGAATCATACCCAGATACCACCTACTCCCCCACCCCCCCACACACCCCAGGGATTAGAGCCTCCCTCTCTGGGGTGCCCACAGCCCATACATCTCTTACACCCCTTCTGTTGTGTGCCGTGTGACCTGGAGGGCTGCAGGGACCTGCCTCCCCCACCAGGCTGTGCACAAGCTTTTAGGTCTGGAGGCCTGGGCTGCCCTCATCTTTATCTCTCAGTCCTGGAACAAACACAGCTGGTCCCTGAGAGCTTGAGTTTCGAGGGAGAGATTCTATTTCAGACCAGGGACCATTCAGGGTCCGTGTATCCCGAAGTCCTGCATTCGATGCTGTTTGTTTCTTGGGTTTGATCTCAGAATGGTGCACGGCTTGGCGGCCGGGAGCCAGCAGTCCAGGCTGAGTCCAAGGCTCCAGGGCAAGAGGAAGCCTGAGCACAGAGTGTGTTCAGTGAGGGCAAGGGACAGCGGGGTTGGTGAGACGGGGAGGGGGAGGAGGCTACACTCACTCTCACTCTGTGGAAACCCTAACTGAGGTCAGGATTGGACCGTGACCTTGAAAAGCTTGGAAGTTTGTCTCTGTGACTGTTTTGGGCCATGTCTGTGTTTTCCAGCCCTTTTCCTTCCTCTCCTCTATTCTCTCTCTTTTTAGACATTTATTTGCTTAACTACGTAAATCCCAAGGGGATGGGATCACACTCATAAGTGAGGCAAGTGGAAATGAATACGTTTGCCCTTGTTAAATAAGAAATATATTTTTAGAAGCTCAGCTGCCCCACCCCCCCGAACCCCTGCCTTCCCCCAGCACAGTCCTCTTGCTTCATTACCTGAAACGCATGTACAAGACACATGGCAAAGCCCTGAGGCCTGAATAACTGGGAAGCTCACTAGACATAGACACTGCGGGTCAGAAGGGATTATAAATCTCCCAGTACAGACTGTTGAATATGCCAGTGGAGACAGGGTAGCTTGTCACATGTGTGACCCTTCGGATCTTCTGGTAATCTGTATGCTCTCTTCTTAAAAGTAAGATGTGTTTATTGTAGAAATTTTGGAAGATGTTCAGTTCAGTTCAGGCACTCACTCGTGTCCAATTCTTTGTGACCCCATGGACTGCAGCACTCCAGGCTTCCCTCTCAATCACCAGTTCCCAGAATTTACTCAAACTCACGTCCATTGAGTCAGTGATGCCATCCAACCACCTCATCCTCTGTCGTCCCCTTCTCGTCCTGCCTTCAATCTTTCCTGGCATCAGGGTCTCTTCAAATGAGTCAGTTCTTCACATCAGGTGGCCAAAGTATTGGAGTTTCAGCTTCCATATCAGTCCTTGAACAGCCAGGACTGATCTCCTTTAGGATGGACTGGTTGGCTCTCCTTGCAGTCCAAGGGACTCTCAAGAGTCTTCTCCAACACCACAGTTCAAAAGCATCAATTCTTCAGTGCTCAGCTTTCTTTATAGTCCAACTCCCACATCCATACATGACCACTGGAAAAACCATAGGTTTGACTAGACGGACCTTTGTTGACAAAGTAATGTTTCTACTTTTTAATGTTTCTGCTTTTTAATATGCTCTCTTAAGTTGGTCATAGCTTTTCTTCCAAGGAGCAAGTGTCTTAATTTCATGGCTGCAGTCACCATTTGCAGTGATTTTGGAGCCCCCCACAACATAAAGTCTGTCACTGTTTCCATTGTTTCCCCATCTATTTGCCATGAAGTGATGGGACCGGATGCCATGATCTTAGTTTTCTGAATGCTCAGTTTTAAGCCAATTTTTTCACCCTCCTCTCTCACTTTCATCAAGAGGCTCTTTAGTTCTTCTTTGCTTTCTGCCATAAGGGTGGTGTCATCTGCATATCTGAGGTCATTGATATTTCTCCTGGCAATCTTGATTCCAGCTTGTGCCTCATCCAGCCCAGTGTTTTCTCATGATGTACTCTGCAAATACGTTAAATTAGCAGGGTAACAAACAACACACAGCCTTGATGTACTCCTTTTCCGATTTGAAACCAGTCTATTGTTCCATGTCCAGTTCTAACTGTTGCTTCTTGACCTGCATACAGATTTCTCAGGAGACAGGTCAGGTGGTCTGGTCTCCCATCTCTTGAAGAATTTTCCACAGTTTGTTGTGATCCACACAGTCAAAGGCTTTGGCATAGTCAGTAAAGCAGAAGTAGATGTTTTTCTGGAACTCTCTTGGTTTTTTGATGATCCAACACATGTCAATTTGATCTCTGGTTCCTCTGCCTTTTCTAAATCCAGCTTGAACATCTGGAAGTTCACGGTTCATGTACTGTTGAAGCCTGGCTTGGAGAATTTTGAGCATTACTTTGCTAGCGTGTGAGATGCGTGCAATTGTGTGGTAGTTTGGGCATTCTTTGGTATTACCTTTCTTTGGGATTGGAATGAAAACAGACCTTTTCCAGTCCTGTGGCCACTGCTGAGTTTTCCAAATTTGGAAGGTGTAATGATGAAAATTAAGCTGTAAGCCTTTCAATCAAACAGTAGCAGCTCAGGGTGGTGGGATGGGGTGGTCTCCTTGGCTTTTCAGAGCAGTATTTCTTAAAGATTCTGGATCCTTGATGGTGAAGGGGAGCAAGAGGGTATTTTACTTGATGAGTGTGATGCTGCATTTACCCACCTGTTCCGTTACTCACTCGTTCAGCAAGCATGTTCTGAGGGGGGCGGGATTTGAAAGCAAACCTTCTGAGGACAGGTGAGCTGGCCTGCCCCCCCTCACCGGGTGGGGGCCCTTGGTAGACTGGCCACAGCCTGACTGTGAGCTTGCTCCTCCAGACCACACACCAAAGGGACTGAGGCCTGCGGTCAGATGCTGGGCCCCAGGTCGCCACTTCCTCTGGTCTGCAGCCTCTCTTGCTCCCAGCATTGCACAGTTCAGATGTTTTGTAGCGCCGGGCTGCCGCGCCCGGGGCATCTGTCTCTACTCTCTGGCCCCAGTGGGCAGCCGCGCCCTTGACCTCCTCTTACTGTGTCTATTCCCAACCCGCTGGGCTTCCGCCTCGGGTGCAGAAGGGAGCGTTTGCGCACTCCCAGCTAAGGTGATGTGTTTACCTCCTGTGTGGGCTTTGGCCTTTACAGTTTTGTGACTTAACTCTCAGAGGGTGGCTTTGTGGCACATACTGAGGGATTTGAAGACCCACTTCCTGCCATCCTGGGGGAGGTGGAGAGAAGAATGGCCCCTCAATACAACATACACTGTATCCACATCACTCAGCTCACTAAGCATTTTAAAACCATTGCTCACAGTAACTGAGGTTGTGTCATGAGCCACACATGGTATGTTCTATACTTCACACTGTTTGGTATAATCCTTCTAACAGCCTGAGGCAAAGACCTTTAAATATTTGTTTCCCAGAAGAGAAAACTGAGATTAAGTGAGTTTAAGTAACATGTCCAAGAAAACATCATCACCATCATCACAGTTACAATTGGCAGACCTGGGGATCTGAACCTGGCTCAGAAACCCTGTCATTACCCACTACACCCCACTGCCTCAGCAGGAACTCCCCAGGGCAGTAGGCAGGACTCTCTATAGGACTCTCTCCACTCACCTGTGCTCTGCCTTTGTTCTCAGGCAAGGCCCTGTCTAACAGACAGGATAAAACATTGGGATTTACAAGGAATTTCAGTGATGCAGAACACACAAGAGAAGGGAGGGATCAGACAGGTAAGATGTGGAAACTTGCCTGAAGGGAGAATTGGGTTATTTTCACTGATCCTCAAAGTGTGCACCAGCTGGGCTGGTCAGGGCACCGGATGAATGGCGACAGAGCCTGAGTGTGACACGTGACTCTGTGGAGAGGTCATTTGTGTGGGCTGCCTGGATTTCTGCATGTCTCCACAAGAGAGGGCACATTCCACAGGGACTGTGCCCACTCATTCCCTCGGCCATTAAACACTAGGTAGCCCCACTCCTAGCACAGCTGTCCGAAGGCATCCTGAGCACCTGTGGAGGAGGGGTCAGCGGCCGCAGTGGGTTGGGGGCTGGGCCCACAGGGAGCAGGACTTTCCAGCCAGCCTCCTCACTTGCCAGGACAGTGGCCAGCCCCTGCTTCATGAGTGCAGGGTCACCCTCGTGTTGAGACTACTCCTGTGCTTTTAAAGGCTTTCCCCCGCTAGCCTCTGGGATGCAAGAAAGGACTGAGTCCCTCTTGGTGAGGAAGGAGCACTTAACATTTTTTTCCCTTCTGTGCTTCCGAGCGATGCTGTCGACCTGGTATAAGAAGCTTTGTAGGAATTCTGCAGGGGGGCTGTTTCTGTCAATGAAAGAAAGTGCATGTTGAGAATGACTGGCTGGAGCCGGCATAGTGTATGTGAGTGTGTGTGTGTGTGTACACAGAGCCAAACACCAGATGTCAGATTGCTGTCTGAAGAGGCTCCAGTCCCAGCCCCCGTGTCTTGCTAATTCTGTGCCTGAGGCTCTTGACAACCTTGACAACAAGCACTGCTTGTTCCAGACCCTGCTTCCAGCACCCGCAGGTCAGGACAGAGGCCTCTGATGTTTGTCCTTCTTAAAGCCACATCATTCTTTTAAGGAAAAAACAGTTAATAAAAAGAATACACACACATCATCCCTGGTGGCTCAGACAGTAGAGAATCTGACTGCAGTGTGGGAGACCTGGGTTTGACCTCCAGGTTGGGAAGACCCTCTGGAGGAGGGCATGACAACCCCCTGCAGTATTCTTGCCTGGAGAATCCCACGGACAGAGGAGCCTGGCAGGCTACAGTCCGTGGGGGTCGCAAAGAGTCAAATGCAACTGAGAGACTAACATGCCCACATACATTGACTCTAAAAGTCCTAGTTTTAAAAGAAAATACATATAAGTATGAAGAAAGAGGCCAGAACATTCCAATAGGCCCCAAAGGCTAGAAATCAAGTTCAGGGTGTGGTATCTGCCCTGCCCAGATCTGTGTGCTCCTATGTACCCTGTAGCCAAGAGAGATGGTATGTCTGGAAGTGTGTGGAGAGTCAGCCGGTTGCCCTGGGAGTGAGGAGAGACTCTCCACTGGGCCCCGGGGGCCACAGGGATGAGCAGAAGAGGGGGCACTGAGCAGGGACGGGCCTTGTTAGGCTCCCACCTGCCTGGTGGCCATACTTCTCTGCACTGGACTCCTTGGGTTTGAGTTTCTCCCTTTGTAAACAGGAATCAGGAGACCTGCCCTGCCTACATTACAGAGACTGTGAGGATCAAATGGGGGTGCTGCTGGGGCTCTGCAAGCCTGTCGATGGTTCTAGATGCAGTGCAGTGGACGGCAGGCTGCAGGTGGGCTGCACACCCACGCTGGCCCTGAGTCCCTGAGCCAGGCAGTGCCGTTCGTTTTTCTGAACTTGCTATGTAAGTGAAGATAATGAGCTCAGGGAGCTGGTGGGGCTCTGACAAAGAGCCCACAGATGCTCAGCTGTGGACCAGGTGATCTTTCAGGCCCCACTTAGCAAGTGACTCTAGGTGTGAAGGTGTATGGCTGGGGGACGTAGGTGGAGGTTTGTCACGCTGAGTCAGTTCTTTGGTTCTAAGCAGCACATGAATAGCAAAATTTCTTCCCAAAACCCCACAAATATACAATGTTATATGTCAGCTATATATCATATTTTAAAGGGTAAGACAGATTTTTAAAGAATCAGGAATAGGAACCAAGGTTGCCAGGGCCAAGGTTCCCTGGTGGTCCTAGAGTTTGGCTTAAATATAGTATTTGTAAATCCCTGTGACTGGAGTAGAAAGGGCCCTTTTCCCAACCCCTGCTGCCCACCGTTGTGATATATATGGCTTCTCCATCTCGACCCTTTATGCCAACCTTGGCATGTCCCTGCATTGAAACTGTCACCTTTATTAAGGAAACCAGCCCTCCGTGGGTCAGAACTCCTCTCTCACCAGTCCAGGTCACCCAGGGCCTTGCACATAGCACTCCATGGCTCGTGACCCATTTTGCTATCTCACATCCCATTTTACTCACTACAGACCATGAAGGAAGAGCCGAGTAGGAAGTCTGAGCTGGTCAGTTCAGTCGCTCAGTCGTGTCCAACTCTGCAACCCCATGGGCTGCAGCGCCAGGCTTCCCTGTCCATCACCAACTCCCAGAGCTTGCTCAAACTCATGTCCATTGAGTCGGTGATGCGATCCAACCATCTCATCCTCTGTCATCCCCTTCTCCTCTGGCCTTCAATCTTTCCTGGATCAGAGTCTTTTCCAGTGAGTCAGTTCTTTGCATCAGATGACCAAAGTATTAGAGTTTCAGCTTCAGCATCAGTCCTTCCAATGAATATTCAGGATTGATTTCCTTTAGGATGGACTGGTTGGATCTCCTTGCAGTCCAAGGGACTCTCAAGAGTCTTCTCCAACACCAGAGTTCAAAAGCATCAATTCTTCGGCACTCAGCTTTCTTTATAGTTCAACTTTCACATCCATACATGACTACTGGAAAAACCATAGCTTTGACTAGACAGATCTTTGTTGGCAAAGTAATGTCTCTGCTTTTTAATATGCTGTCTAGGTTGATCATAGCTTTTCTTCCAAGGAGCAAGTGTCTTTTAATTTCATAGCTGAAGTCACCATCTGCAGTGATTTTGGAGCTCCCCAGAATAAAGTCTGTCACTGTTTCCACTGTTTCCCCATCTATTTGCCATGAAGTGATGGGACTGGATGCCATGATCTTGGTTTTCTGAATGTTGAGTTTTAAGCCAATTTTTTCACTCTCCTCTTTCACTTTTATCAAGAGGCTCTTTAGTTCTTCTTTGTTTTCTGCCATAAGGGTGGTGTTATTTGCATATCTGAAGTTATTGTTATTTCTCCCAGCAACCTTGATTCCAGCTTGTGCTTCATCCAGCCTGGCATTTTGCATGATGTACTCTGCATATAAGTTACGTAAGTAGGGTGACAATACACAGCCTTGATGTACTCCTTCCCTAATTTGGAACCCATTTGTTGTTCCATGTCCAGTTCTAACTGTTGCTTCCTGACCTGCATACAGATTTCTCAGGAGGCAGGTCAGGTGGTCTTCCCATCTCCTGAAGAATTTTCCATAGTTTTTTATGATCCACACAGTCAAAGGCTTTGGCATAGTCAGTAAAACAGAAGTAGATGTTTTTCTGGAACTCTCTTGCTTTTTTGATGATCCAACAGATGTTGTCAATTTGATCTCTGATTTCTCTGCCTTTTCTAAATCCAGCTTGAACATCTGGAAGTTCATGGTTCACGTACTGTTGAAGCCTGGCTTGGAGAATTTTGAGCATTACTTTGCTAGTGTGTGAGATGAGTGCAATTGTGCAGTAGTTTGAGCATTCTTTGGCATTGCCTTTCTTTGGGATTGGAATGAAAACAGACCTCTTCCAGTCCTGTGGCCACTGCTGAATTTTCCCAATTTGCTGGCATATTGAGTGCAGCACTTTCACAGCATCATCTTTTTGGATTTGAAATAGCTCAATTGGAATTCCATCACCTCACCAGCTTTGTTCGTAGTGATGCTTCCTAAGACCCACTTGACGTTGCATTCCAGGATGTCTGGCTCTAGGTGAGTGATCACACCATCGTGATTATCTGGGTCATGAAGATCTTTTGTACAGTTCTTCTGTGTATTCTTGCCACCTCTTAGTATCTTCTGCTTCTGTTAGGTCCATACCATATCTGTCTATTGTGCCCATCATTACATGAAATGTTCCCTTGGTATCTCTAATTTTCTTGAAGAGATCTCTAATTTTTCCCATTCTGTTGTTTTCCTCTATTTCTTTGCATTGATNTCAGGGATAGAATTACATGCAGTCTTCAGTTTGGTTTTTTAAAAAGTTTCTATACAAAAATGAACAAATGTTGCTCCTGAAACAGGGAAAAGACTACAAAAATGTTAGTTATTTTCACTTTTTTTCCTAAGGGGTGGAGAGAGACCTCAGTTACAAAGATTTGGATTAATCATACTTCTTAGGGACAGTCTCATCTACTACTTCCACTAGAGGGCACTCTTCTGAAATTTTAGGTTGCTGAAGATTTTGGAAAGGAGGTTTCAAGGCTTCATTTCAAGCCTAGTTGGAGGACTCCAGCTTCTTTATTTGTTTGCTTACTTGTTTGCTTGTCTTTCAATACACCTTTTCTTTGGGAATAATTTTAGATTTACAGAAAAGTTACAAAGGTAGTGCAGAGAGTTCTTGTTTACCTTCATTCAATTCCTCCTAAGATTAACACATTTCAGCACCATGCTGCATGTGTCAGAACGGAAAAATTAACATTATTACGGTAGTACATTACTGTTAACTAAAGTACAGACTTTATTTGAATTACACCAGTTTTTCCATTAAAATTCTTATTCTGTTCCAGAATATAATCCAGTATATCACACTGAATTTAGTAATTTTTTTAAAAACAAACAACAAAACTTACTGTGGTAATCACACATAACCAATTATACTTTACATGAACATCTGTGTTCTCTAAAGAAAGATGAAGGTTATCATTCTTTCTTTCACCTCTCGGTTTATTTCCATTATGTTTGCAGAAGTTATGTAACTTTTTCAATCCCTATGTTGTCATCAACATTTCCGTCTTTTGCAGTGTATGGGGAACCATCATTTCTAGTAATTTTGTATCTTCTCCAATTAATCTTTTTTTTTTTTCAGTTTATGTTCCCTCCAGCAGGATGTCATTAAAAAATCAACGCTGTGGAATTATAACAATTTTATTAGGTGTAATAATGGCATTGTGCTTAGGATTTTTTTAAAGTCCTTATCTATAAGATACTTACTGAAGTATTTACAGATGACATTATTTACTTTAAAATACTTAAGCAAAGGAAAGCTTTGGGGGAGCCAGAACAAATGAAGGAGGGTGTGTCCATGGGTGTTATTGTTTTTCTTTTGTGTATGATTGAAAATCTTATAATTAAAGAGTTGTTCAAAAGAAAAAGGCGTGGTACAGCTGAAGTCAGTGGTGACTCAAGTTTTTGAAGTACATTCTGTCCTCCTGCAAAAAGCGGGAAGGGCTTCATGGGGGAGGATGGGAAGGCGGGAGAAGAGGGAAGAACTGGGGAGAAGACTGTCAGGCTTCATTTTGCCTCACCCACCCCCATATTCTGCCCTCTCTCCTGCTGGGGCCACCACATCCTGCCCAGGGAGGGATAGGGAACTTGTGTGGGGGTGCTGACCAAGAACCCAGCTTTGGTGCCCCTTCTCTGCCCTCCTCAGAGTCAAGATGGGGTCTCTGCCCTTTGCCCCGGGCCTACCAGGTGCCCTGGGTGTGAGCTTGGGCAGAGCTCTGCCAGCACAGCCTGGGACACCTTGCTGCCTGCTCTGGCCCTTCCTCCACCTCTGGCCCGGAGTGGAACTCCACCCGCACCCACACACACANTCTCTGCCCTCCTCAGAGTCAAGATGGGGTCTCTGCCCTTTGCCCCGGGCCTACCAGGTGCCCTGGGTGTGAGCTTGGGCAGAGCTCTGCCAGCACAGCCTGGGACACCTTGCTGCCTGCTCTGGCCCTTCCTCCACCTCTGGCCCGGAGTGGAACTCCACCCGCACCCACACACACACACATAGCAGAGCCCCATCTCTGGGCTAGCAGTTATCAGCAGACAAACAGAGGGGTTCAGTAAAGATTTTATAATCTTAATTCAGATAACACAGCTACACACACACACACACACAAACACACATGTCCAGGGCACTGCAGGAGGCGCCGGAGGAATGAGAGCAGATGGCAATGTTACCCTTTAAGAACCTGAATCAGATATATTTGAGGTTTAGGGTGGAACCAACTGTACAGTAAAAGTTGATTAAAAATGAATCTTGGGTGGTTTGAAACCCCGGAGTTTCAAAGTGAAGATTTTATTTGCATCTCTCTTTCTTAGTTTTATGGTTTCAAGTTGACTCATCTCAGCCATGTGGTTAATAAATGGAATCTTCATTGTTATGTCTAATAATAATAAATCCTAATAATAGTAATTTAAAATCTGTATAGATGATCATCTTTTTCAAGCTCTTCATAATTATCACAATTATCCTAGTGACCATTTAACTAAATTGGAGCCGCTAGAAGCTGCTGCCTTCTTGCTTGCTGAAGTCAGCTGTTCCTTTGCCTCCAGCCCAGTGGAGGGCCAGGCTTCTGGCTCAGGGAGCTGATGGGCTGGCGCTGATCTCTGCTCTGCTCAGTGATGGTGGCAAACTCTATTCAACACCTTTTTTCTTTATCTCTTTTTATTCTGCAGCAGAAGTATTGGGAAGCCCTAATCTCGGAGCAGGTATGGACAATTGTGCTCTCTCTTTATTCCAGAAGGGACTTCCTGTGGCTTGATTTCAGTTCCTGTTTTTGTAAGCCCCTCTTAGATGGCTGGACCCATGCCAAATTCCTCTAGGGGAAAAAAATCTGAAAATAAGAGGAGAGTCTGAAAGTTGAGGTTCTTTCCAGTCTTCTTTTAGTTCATAGTTCTTTCTGCTTTGTCCGAACCATCTAGCGGGGACTCAGAGAAGATGCATGACCCAAGGAAGAAATGTGCTTGGAACAAAAGTCTCTGAACAGGAGGAAGCCCAGCAGCTCCCTAATGGCAATGGTGCTGGGAGTGACTGTGAGCGCGTAGATCAACATTCCCCCCTGTTGTCACTTGGAGACCTTGGGCAGCTGGCTCCTGTCTCCCCGCCATCCTCACCTCCAAGCGACAAATGAGCACATGATTCATGACAGCCACCTGTGCCTGTCACCTCCTAGGATTTTTTTTGTTTTTCTGATCAGAGAGTAGATTATCTTCTGCTCAAATTCTCTGAATGCCTGGATTCCAGCGATGTTTTTATTACTTAGAATGACAGTTTAAAACACATTATTTTGGGAATTCAGAAGGAAGAGATTTAAAATGTTTTTGAAGGTTTTAACCCAGTTTAAAGAGTGCCTCATCAGAGTTTCTGTTTCCCGGCAGCTGAACTGGTCAGGAGTAGCAAGGATAACTCTTAAGAAGACATTTTAGGAGCTGGAGCAGTGGTTCTGATACATCAGGGCGGCTAAGAATCACCCTAGGAGCCTGTTCAAATGCTAAGCCTTAGATCCCAAGCTACAGATGGGGTCAAGGGAGCCTTTTTGATAAGCACCCTGGGCCCTCCTAGTGAGGCTGGTCCAAAACCAGATCTAGCACGTGGGTCTCCGCTTGAAAATAGAATTCACCCAGAAACACACTGTCCATTCTCAGAGAACAGACCAGGCCCCTGCTTCTACTGCTAGGCAACTGGGTCTTGGAGGCTGAGGGGCCAGGGAGCTCTTTTACTTGGCATTTCTGATAACGTCTGGAAGGGATTTGCTTAGAGGTATACATCCCCTCAAGTCTGCAACCACAGGTAGATGAGAAACCGGCACCGGAAGGGCCTGACACAGCCCCAGACACGGACGAGGGGCTGAGCTGCCCCAAGCAGATCAGTCAGGCCCTCACCAGCAGGGTGACTGGGAGATGAGGTGGTCATTTTAACGCAATGCTGTTTCTCATGACCGAGTAGTAGAATCAATTCAGTTATTATCAGTAAATCACGAATTAAATTGGACTTTCTGTTCAGAGCTACAAGTTGTGTTTTACAACTGGCAGGCTGCAGGCATTGTCTGTCAGGTGACTCAGGGAGCCTTGAGGACCTTGTCCTGACCTTCTAAGGACTGGATTGCTTGATTCATGTTTGAGCAGCTGGAGGAGCATTTTTCTTGAGTGCACATCTACGCCTAGCTCTATTTTCTTGCCCAAATAGATTGTCTGGCCTGGGCTGACACATCCTACATGGCCTTTGCTTGCTGTTTCCTGGGTCTTTTGATACCCTCAAATGCAGCCTTGTGACTAAGAATCACCAGTCAACTGAGAGAACTCTGGGAGTTGGTGATGGACAGGGAGGCCTGGCGTGCTGCGATTCATGGGGTCGCAAAGTTAGACACGAGTGAGAGACTGAACTGAACTGAAAAGTTGTTATGAAATATGTAAAACTTTGACATGTGGATGATTGAGTAGAATAACTTTAAGTAAATCTTAAGTATAAAATTAAAACCAATTGGGGAAGTTACAATCAGAAATATTTTGATTGTTAGGTAAAACTGTAAGATCATTTAGTTACACAATAAGAATATATTTTGCCTTCTGAATCACTGAGTTGTTAGAAATGTACAAGAATACACTTTACATTCTAACCACTTTGCATTCTGAGTCTATGAGTCAATAGTATTCATTCATATAGAAACAGATAAATTATGTAGTGTTAATGATTTTATTATCATAAACTGCAGTTAATTTGTTTTATAAGATTATACACTAAATGTTCTCACACTTTACCTCACTCATCCATTTTTAACTAAACTGGGTTGCTCACAGCTAATGTGTAAGGGAGAATCTGGGAGAAACAATTGAAAACATATATTCCAACCATTATTAATAAGAGAGTGAGATGAACAAATAAAAAAGAAAACTATTTTACCTGATAAGGCCATTCCTTGTTATTTTTCTTGTTTTCAAAATTAACATGGGATATGTCCATATATACTCATAGTAAATTGGTATCTTCTTTATCTTGCTTTTTGGAAAATACACTTGCTTTTGGATCTATTAATGTAAATTATTTTAGAACATGAAAATAAATGCATATAGTCAGATCCCACAGCATATCTACTGGAGTAAAAATAACCTGACTTAACAAGAAGTTCCATATATCACTTGCACTTCCTACTGGGAATTTCATCACACCTAATGGAGCAATTGAACTCCTTGAATCTAGAGTCACAATACAGTTGCCTTACTCTAGAGCAGCTGCATATATTGCATTCAATTACCTTAGAGAACTCATGAATTGCAGTTTTTGCAGCAGCAGTAATAGATGGCATCATATCCTAAATTATGTTAACTTGTCAATCAAATTTATGTGCAATAAACAATAATAAGCTTTAAGAGAACTGATAAACAGATGTAACACAATTAATTAGAAAAAAATGACTTCATTAAAATACTGTAACTTTGATTAATTGCTAAATTGCTCTCATGTATGTCCCTTACTATTAAAAAAAAAAAAAGAATTCGCTCAGTTGTGTCCAACTTATTGTGACCCCCTGGACTGTAGCCTACCAGGCTCCTCCGTCCATGAGATTCTCCAGGCAAGAATACCGGAGTGGGTTGCCGCTTCCTTCTCCAGGAGATCTTCCCAACCCAGGGATCGAACCCGGGTCTCCTGCATTGTGGGCAGACGCTTTACCATCTGAGCCACCAGGGAAGCTCCCTTACTATAATGGATGTCAATTTGTAAATTCCAGAACATATTAAAACCTGTCTTCATTGTAAAAATTATAATGACATTGTTTACTTAAGAGTATATGTTATTCAAGAGATTTTTCAGGAACAAATGACTTTTTGAGGAAGAATGAACCATTTAGCAGTACTGCCTGAAAGAAGAAGTATTTTAAGGACACAAGAGATCACTTCTATATCACTTCAGCTTTGAGTCTTGAATTTCAACCACACAATTTGGGTTCTTTTGTATGTTTTATTATTTCATTTGAAAATAATTTCAATTTGCAGCAAAAGTGCAAGAATAAAAAAGTACAAAGAAGACTCTTACTAATGACCTATTATAAATATTTTGCCCCATTTGCTCTACTTTGTTGTTCAGTCACTTAGCCATGTCCAACTCTTTGCAACCCCATCAATTGCAGCACACCAGGCTTCCCTGTCCTTCACCATCTCCTGTTTGCTCAAACTCATGTCCATTGAATCAGTGATGCCATCCAATCACCTCATCCTCTGACATCCCCTTCTCCTCCTGCCTTCAATCTTTTCCAGCATCAAGGTCTTTTCCAATGAGTCGGCTCTTCGACTCAGGTGGCCAAAATATTGGAGCTCCAGCTTCAGCATCAGTCCTTCCAATGGATAGTCAGGGTTGATTTCCTTTAGGATTGACTGATTCATTCTCCTTGCTGTCCAAGGGACTCGCAAAAGTCTTCTCCAGCACCACAGTTTGAAAGCATCAATTCTTCGATGCTCAGCCTTCTTTATGGTCCAGCTCTCAATATCTTTACATAACTACTGGAAAAACCCATAGCTTTAACTAGACGGACGTTTTGTTGGCAAAGTGATGTCTCTGCTTTTTAATACTTGCCTAGGTTTGTCATAGCTTTCTTCCAAGGAGCAAGCATCTTTTAATTTATTTGCCCTCAATCTCCCTCTCTTTCTCTCTCAAATGAAATAAATACATGGAATAAATATGTAAAATATATAAAATATAAAATATTTTTTTTCAGAGACATGTTGGAGTAAAATTCTATACATCATGGCTCTTTTGTTGTCATTGTTTAGTAACTAAGTTGTGTTCAACTCTTTTGGGACCCCATGGACTGTAGCCTGCCTGGCTTCCTCTGTCCATGGCATTTTCCAGGCAAAAATACTGGAGTATGTTGCTATTTCTTTCTCCAACTGGTATTCCTGACCCGGGGGTTGAACCCAAGTCTCTTGCATGGCAGGCGTATTCTTTACCACTGAGCCACACTTACTTACCCCTAACTATTTCTGAGGTATTTCTTAAGAATAAGAAATTACTCTTACATTACAACAATATACTTATCAGTTTCAATAACAGTTAAAATTTACATAATATTTACCTAATTTACCATTTTATTACAATTTTCTCAATTGACCTAAATAACATCCTTTAAAATATTTTTATTTTTTTCTAACCCACAATACATTTAATATCAGCTACTTCATTCTGCTGTGATTTCTGATCTTTGTGAAATGTATATTATTATCTCTTAATATATAAATATCTCCTGAATGACACGGCATTAAAATAATTTTTACAATCATTATTGATAAAATGAAGAAAAACAACAAATTTTAAAAGCTCACAAAATCTCATTCATAGAATTATTTAATTTATTCTTTTTTATTTTCAAGAAATCTTCTCCCAACAAACTTCTTAAAATTATATTTTACACTCCTTTTTTTTAAAGCCTATAAATAGGTCAGTTTTCTGTCAGCTGTCTTTTGGCTTCACAGATCCAGGCAAAACATTAGTGCAGACTGTCAATGACTTCTGAAATCCAATGGTCTCCTTGTACTGTAACTCTTTCCTATTGTAACTTCAGAACTTTTTCTTGTTTACTATCACCTTGATATTAGAATCTGTCTCTTACTTTGTCCCATTGATCCTGGTTCCCTTTTTTTTCTTCCCTACTTTTTTTGATCAGCTTTATCCGTCTCATTTGCTGCCTCATATTCGTTCAGCCTTAAAAACTGAGCTTTCAAACCTGCCTTTCGCAGTGTGGCAAACCCAAGGGCTCAACAATTACCATCATGTAAACAAAGTCACCAATGCAATGGACATGGACTTGGGCAAACTTGGGAAGATGATAAGAGACAGGGAGGCCTGGCATCTTGCAGTCCATGGGGTCAAAAAGAGTCGGACATGACTGGGCAACTGAACAACAACAACAAACAAAATCGAAACAGATAACGAAAATCGACTCCACCCTGAATCTCAGCATTCCACTTTCAATTTGTCCCATCAGTACTTTAAATTCATTACATGCATGTTGCTGATGGTATGCCCTTGCAAGCTGACCTCACCCTTGCTCTGCTTCTTTTATTGTTCCATTTAGCTTTCAGAATAACCGAGACTTACTCATCACTCTTGCCCCTAACAACACCCAGGTTTCCCATTTCAAGCCATTTCATCTTGTTAAAAATCTAACTCATTATCACCACTCAAAACTATTACTCAAGTCCAAGTCCTTTAACCCTTTCAACTCCTTTAACTGATCTCTATGAATCCATTTTGCTCCTCTTTCTTATTATATTAATAACATTTTCTAATTACAAGATAATTTCACAACAGTATTCTTGCAGAATACTTCTGATCATATTAATTCCTTGTTGAAAAAAAAAAAAAGTTATTTTCTGCATAGAGAATAAAGTACAACGTTTTTGACCTGGTCATTAAATGCTTCAATGATATTGGCATCAATACATTGCTGAAGGGTTTTTGTTTTTTTAACTATTCTGTAATGTACTATATATTGTATTCTCTCCATGTATCTCTCATATCTTTTTTACTCTCTCTCCGCATTATCACGTTTCAAAACCCAAAGCAAATGTCTCCTTAGTCAAGCAGTTCCCTTTAAAGTTGCTGGATGGAATTAATCTCTGTAACATAAGAGATTCCACTTAAATTGCATAGATATGCTACAATTTAAGAGATATATATATGTGTGTGTACATATATAACATATATACATATAGTATGTATACTATATCTATATATACATACACACATATAGGCACAAACATATATATATTTGTGCATATAATAAACATATGTAAGCATATATACGTATATGTGCTTGATAGGTATTTTTTTCTTATGTTAATGTGTTAATAAAGTAGATAAAATACCAGATTATGAACTTTTAGTTTGGAAAGTATTTGTTATGTAGAAATTTTAGTTTTAAAATTATTTATTGTAATGATATTTGAGTTTTCCAAGTAGGAAAATTATCTCCACTCATTTTTCAAATTATGACAATTTTATATCTGAATTCTACTAGCTTTCCAATTGCAAGAAGGTTGAAACTTATTTAATCTCACAAACCCTTCACTGTAAGCCCTCTGAACTCCCAGTGAGCAGATGTTGAAACACACTAGAGATCCATTACATGGACACTTTCATACATGTCCTGAGTCCCCCCTGAGAAGCAAGGTGGCTAATCCTGGTGTAACAACTCACTAACATCAGATGCTGCAATTGAGATGAATTTCCAAAGGTTAACGAACTATACATATGACTATAAATAGCAGCATGTTTTCCTTCAGCAATCAGTTTTTCTATAGTAGAGAGACTTCAGATCAGTGAAAGAACCTTCCTCAAGATTTCATCTCTAAGGAGGGTTTCAAGTCAACTTGCATTTCATGAGAAGTGAGTGCCTTTAATGACTGTCAATTACTGATGGTGACAATGGTACAGATTTCATACAGATATATTTATTTACCCCGAAAATACTTAGGAGTTTACAAAGTTCAAGGTCTTTAGTTATACCTTCACCATTTAATAGTTTATTCCATACTGAGCATAAGGTATGCAGTGAAGTGAAAGTTGCTCAGTCATCTCTGAATCTTTGCGAACCCATGGACTGTGTAGCCCATCAGGCTCCCCCATCCATGAAATTCTCCAGGCAAGAATACTAGAGTGGATTACCATTCGTTTCTCCAGTAAGGTGTGAGATACTATAATTTAGTAATTATTAAACTTGAGAGAGCATCAAAATACTTAGAGGGCTTATTAAAACACTGCAGAGGAAGTTGTTTGGTTCAGTCGCTCAGTCGTATCTGACTCTTTGCAACCCCATGGACTGCAGCACACCAGGCTTCCCTGTCCATCAGGCTCTTTAGTTCTTCTTCGCTTTCTGCCATAAGGGTGGTGTCATCTGCATATCTGAGGTTATTGATATCAGTGAGATGGGTTATTACTAGAGTTATTGATTTAGTAAGTCTTTAGGTTGTGAGAACTTAAATTTTAGTGGGATGCTATAATCTGCATTTCTAACATGCTCTATGTGATATTGATGCTGCTGGTCTGAGTACAACACTTTGAGAATCACTGCTCTGTTGTTTTTTTGTTTCAATTCAGCCTTGTATTGAAACCTAGAGAGCTTTAACATATCACCCTTTCATATCTCCCTTCCCAGTCTGATCCAAGTCCCTGAAATTCTGAATGGTATAGGGTGTGGCCTGGTCATAGGAATTTTTAATGAAGGTGATTCATAGTTGGAGATATGATAATTAGCCTCTAAAGGGTTATTTTATCTATTCATTAGGAAATCAGTCCTCAAGACTTAAATAAGGACAGGACATATCTTGAACAAATTAAGAGAATTTTACAATGATATTTTATTTCTATTCCACATCAGCAAAGCCTTTTGTGGGGCAATAAAAACTCCTAAAGAATACACACTATGTATATGAAATGGCCGGGGAAGGCAATGGCACCCCACCCCAGTACTCTTGCCTGGAAAATCCAATGGACGGAGTAGCCTGGTGGGCTGCAGTCCATGGGGTCGCTAACAGTCGGACAGACTGAGCGACTTAACCTTCACTTTTCTCTTTCATGCATTGGAGAAGGAAATGGCAACCCACTCCAGTATTCTTGCCTGGAGAATCCCAGGGATGGGGGAGCCTGGTGGGCTGCCGTCTATGGGGTCACACAGAGTCGGACACGACTGAAGTGACTTAGCAGCATATGAAATGGCTACTGCTAAAATTAAATAAAAAAAAAAAAAAAGATCTTTACAGCCTTGCTCCTTGGAAGAAAAGTTATGAGAAAATTAAACAATATATTTAAAAAAAAAAAAAAAAGCAGAGACATTACTTTGCCTACAAAGGTCCCTATGGTCAAAGCTATGGCTTTCCCAGTAGTCATGTACAGATGTGATAGTTGGACCATAAAATAAAGCTAAGCACCAAAGAATTGATGCTTTCAAAATACAGCATTGGAGCTTACTCTTGAGAGTCTCTTAGACAGCAAGGTGATCCAAACAGTCCATCCTAAAGGAAATCAGTCCTGAATATTCATTGGAAGGACTGATGCTGAAGCTGAAAATCCAATACTTTGGCCACCTGATGCGAAGAGCCAACTCATTGGAAAAGACCTTGATGCTGGGAAAGATTGAAGACAGGAGTAGAAGGGGATGCCAAAGGATGAGATGATTGGATGGCATCACTGACTTAACAAACATGAGTTTGACCAAATTCTGGGAGATGGTGCTAAAGGACAGCTTGGCATGCTGCACTCCAGGGGGTTGCAAAGAGTTGGACACTACTGAGCAACTGAACAACAACAGTATTCATTATCTGATCAGGAATTCATAGAACCAAGTTTCTTTATATTAGTACTTTTTTCACCAAGAGGTCTTATTAAAATAGAATCTTATCCCCAGAGTTCCTGGAAGTGGAGCTCCTGAGTTTCACTTCTGTTTTTAAAAAGTTTCTGGGGTGTGATGGCCAGGTACCACGCCCTGAGGAGAATTACTTTGAAAATGAGAAGTTCATCAAGACTCACAGTAAAAAGGCAGTTCTTGATATGTCAATCAGCGAGACAAGTTATCTTGAACCTCTCACCCAATTGCCTTCAGGTGAATCAGGAATCATTAGCGAAGGTCACAGGGATATGTATATAAGATAGAGACATTATATACTAATTCTGTATTAACTAAGTATGAGCTTATTAAAGGCTTACAGTCATATATTACATACTGAAGTTCTTCTTTTGAATTACTGGCACAAAAAGTATGCCAAATACATCATACATATTGAATAATTTGGTGGATTTGATTTAACCCAGATCCCTTTTTTAACTCTTTAGAAATGATCTGGATTTCTAGTCAGAGGAAAATAAGATGTCAGTGACTATCTGTCTTTATCACTGTCATGCTAACAAACCAACAAGTAGATTTTGGGGGGTATCTATTATTGAAATATCTAAGTTTTTCAATAAACGAATGCTGAAATCTTTGAGTAGCCCCAAATTTGAGAATTGCTATTTAGCTTATAATTTACCCTTTCAATAATCAATGAACCAAACATTCTGTTGCCACCAATTAAAAATAAAAGACATTATGCCTGTCTTCATGGAAGTTAATGGGGAAGTGGGCATTAATCAACTAATTTACTAGGTACATTATTACAAACTGTGATACTGTAATGAGAAAGTTTGTAAATAATTTACATATTATGGACAATGTTTGAATACACACAAAACTACCTTGTGCTATCAAAGCTGGATAACCTGAAGGAGATAACAAATATATCAACAGGTGTTTGAGTGACTGGTACATTAGGCCAAGAAGGTTTAAATCTCTGCCTCGACAAAATTATAAGTCAATATGTGTCACTGACCTTCAGGGAATATTTCTAATGATAGTAGCTATGGGTATCGGAGCCAGAGAGGCCAAAGATCTACTATGCTTGGCCAAGGTGATATTTAAAGTGATATTTGCAACCTTAGGTAAAATTGCCTTTCATCAATTAGAAATTATAGGCCAATCTTTGTTTTCAATCAAAATCAATACATGTGACATTTTATAAACCATCATGACTAATTTAGGTTAAATAGCTTTAATCCAACAAATACTAATAAGTACTAATATTTGTACTCTAAATATGGTTGAGGATCCCAAAAAATATGTTTTCAAGTAATTCACTATTGAATATAGCAATGATTTTAAATTACTGGTAATATAGGAGGAGGCAGGCTTATCTATGTTTACACACTTCATATTTTGCAATGCTTTCATTGAAATATAATACAGACTGAAAGTGGCATAAAATAAAAGTGCACAGGTCAATGAATTTTTACAAAATAAACACAGTGATTTAAGGCACCCCACCCCAGTACTCTTGCCTGGAAAATCCAATGGACGGAGTGGCCTGGTGGGCTGCAGTTCACGGGGTCGCTAACAGTCGGACAGACTGAGCGACTTCACTTTCACTTTTCTCTTTCATGCATTGGAGAAGGAAATGGCAACCCACTCCAGTATTCTTGCCTGGAGAATCCCAAGGATGGGAGAGCCTGGTGGGCTGCCTTCTGTGGCGTCACACAGAGTCGGACACGACTGAAGTGACTTAGCAGCAGTAGCAGAAGATAATACCAATCTTTCCACCACATTGTACCAATTTAAACTCCATATGGCAATAGATGAGTATCCCAGTGACTTCATATTCTTGCTAACTCTCAATATTTTCCTCCATTTTAGTCATTCTGGTGAAGTATAGTAGCACTGGATAAAATTGTGGTTTTATTTTACGTATCTTTGGGTGTTCTTTTCTTTGTGAGTTTTTTTTTTTTTTTTAACTTTTGCACTGTCTGTCTTTTATTTCTTGATTGGCAGAAGTTTAATATGTAGTTTGGTACAA
This sequence comes from Oreotragus oreotragus, assembly GCA_006410675.1. NCBI lineage: Eukaryota > Metazoa > Chordata > Mammalia > Artiodactyla > Bovidae > Oreotragus > Oreotragus oreotragus. The sequence continues at coordinate 197,379 of SJYX01004690.1, forward strand.
GTACCTTGTAAACTATACAAATTGCAAGTATTTCCTCCCGTTCTGTGGGATTTTTTTCATTATGGTGACATTGCCTTCCCAGCACTCTATCTTCTACTCTGCAGCTTCAAAATCTGGCAAATGCATCGAGGCAAAACACTGCTGTTTATTTGAGCCTCTGAAGTCACCAATTCTGTCACTCTAGCCCCATGAGTCCACCAACACTTTGTGGTTTCCCCATCCCATGACTCCTAGTAGTAATCTTCTGCTCTGGAAAAATCTCTGGTTCTCATTACTTGAACAGCTCTTTGGTGCCATTATTCTTTTTAACAATTTCTTCCAGCTATTCCATTTTTTCTCAGTTGGACCTTTTAGGTTTCAGAGGCCACACTATACTACCTGGATGTAGATGCTCCATACCACATACCTAAACTTATTTATAAAGTGCATCAAATACGGCTATAAATATGTGAGAGACTAGATTACTGACTCAGTTTCTGAGTTGGGAATGATGAAGAATACACAGTTCAAAGTAGACAGTGATACTTAAGAATAAAGATGGTAATTTCAAAAGCAAACTTTTAGAGATCAGATTATAATTTGAATTATTTATTCTTATTTGTGTTTCACTTTGTGGTCTGACATGTTTTTGAGAAGTAAAACACAGCAGCCATTTGGGAGCCAAAAGACACAGTTCTTAGTCTGTCCTGTAAGTAATAAACTACCATTTCATTTTTCTGGACCTCTATCTTTCTGACCTATAAAATGAAAACATTTACGTGCATGTAAGGTATAACTGACATATAGCATTAAGTTATCTGCAGGTGTACAATGTAATAATACAATATTTTTATATTTTGTTAAATGATCACTGCAATAATCTACTTAATACCATCATCATATGTGGTTACAACTTTTTCTTGTGATGATAGCTTTTAAGATCTACTACTCTCTTAGGAACTTTTAAATATGCAATACAGTATTATTAACAGGAAGATCCCCTGGGGGAGGGCATGGCAACTCATTCCAATTTTCTCGTCTGGAGAATCCCATGGACAGAGGAGCCTGGCCAGCTACAGTCCGTAGGGTCACAGTCACTTAGTGAAGCAACTTAGTAGCATTATTAGCTATAGACACCACAATGTACATCATAGCTCCATGACTTTTTATTTTGGAAATTTGTACTTGGTGACTGCCTTCACCCATTACACTTATCTCTCAGCTCCTAGTAAGAAGAGAACTTTAAGGTAAATCAACTACAGGGTCTTTTTTTGAATCTTTAAAAATTGGTTTCTGCAATATGTTCACATGTTTCTCATTTGCATCTTTTTTGAGTCTGGATAACAAAACGGAAAATACTTGTCATTTTGGGCAAAAGAAGAGGCAAGTAAAGGAGTAATTACTCTTCAAATTCATTGCTGGTTTGATATGATTGATAATGTAGTGTATTTTGGGGGGACATTTTAAAATATAATATAGAGAGTAGTATAGCATGATAATTAATATAATATAATATGGAGAGATAGAATATCATGACTCTAGAGACAGAAGTTTCAAGTCCAAGTCCCAGCTTCAACACTTCCTAAATGTGTGACCATGGGGGTCAGTTGCTTAACCGCTCTATGAATATTTTATATAAACATTTAATGAATTAATATATGTAAAATTATCACAACTAAGTCAAATAAGAATTACTATAAAGTTGCTTAAAAAGAGATAAAAATTTATGTGTGTGTATACACACACATTTTACAAGATACAATTCACAGGGAAACATTTTGATATTATTTTGAATGACAAAAACTAAATAATGGTTCCTAGTAGAAATTTTGTTTATCTTTTTCTGCAAAAATTAAACAACTGAATGTAGCCATGAAAATGCATTGCTTCTTGGAGAAGAGTCTTGGAGCAATGCATTGCGTCACTAAGTATGCATTTCGGGGGTAAATTTTCCATTTATCTTCAGTAGGCCTCTGTTTTCTTAGTTCAGAATATGTCTCCATTGGACACACAGTGTCACAGAAAAGGAAAAAGCAAAACAAAATAATCATTCCTCTGAATCTTCTGCTCTCAATATTGAATAATCTTGAAACAATTTCCCCCCTTAGGGGAGAGTAAAAAGTTTAGAGAGCTACTTTCATTATTTTTCACATCTTTCTATCTTTTTTTCAAGTCTCAGTCAGACCCCTAAACTAAAATCCGGAAATACATCAAGAAAGGCAGATCTGATGTTGGGAATAAGAAGACTTAAATCCTTACATCTATCCTCACTTCAAGTCCCCTGTAACGGTTCCCTTATCACTTGGTGTTCTTTAGTCCCTTGCAGAATCTGGCTTCACCGTCTGAAGAGTGACAGAGAAGGAACTGAGAAAGATTTAGGTGGAACTGAAGCCCAGTCTGTAATGGGGGAGGGCATGGCAACTCATTCCAATTTTCTCGTCTGGAGAATCCCATGGACAGAGGAGCCTGGCCAGCTACAGTCCGTAGGGTCACAGTCACTTAGTGAAGCAACTTAGTAGCATTATTAGCTATAGACACCACAATGTACATCATAGCTCCATGACTTTTTATTTTGGAAATTTGTACTTGGTGACTGCCTTCACCCATTACACTTATCTCTCAGCTCCTAGTAAGAAGAGAACTTTAAGGTAAATCAACTACAGGGTCTTTTTTTGAATCTTTAAAAATTGGTTTCTGCAATATGTTCACATGTTTCTCATTTGCATCTTTTTTGAGTCTGGATAACAAAACGGAAAATACTTGTCATTTTGGGCAAAAGAAGAGGCAAGTAAAGGAGTAATTACTCTTCAAATTCATTGCTGGTTTGATATGATTGATAATGTAGTGTATTTTGGGGGGACATTTTAAAATATAATATAGAGAGTAGTATAGCATGATAATTAATATAATATAATATGGAGAGATAGAATATCATGACTCTAGAGACAGAAGTTTCAAGTCCAAGTCCCAGCTTCAACACTTCCTAAATGTGTGACCATGGGGGTCAGTTGCTTAACCGCTCTATGAATATTTTATATAAACATTTAATGAATTAATATATGTAAAATTATCACAACTAAGTCAAATAAGAATTACTATAAAGTTGCTTAAAAAGAGATAAAAATTTATGTGTGTGTATACACACACATTTTACAAGATACAATTCACAGGGAAACATTTTGATATTATTTTGAATGACAAAAACTAAATAATGGTTCCTAGTAGAAATTTTGTTTATCTTTTTCTGCAAAAATTAAACAACTGAATGTAGCCATGAAAATGCATTGCTTCTTGGAGAAGAGTCTTGGAGCAATGCATTGCGTCACTAAGTATGCATTTCGCGGGTAAATTTTCCATTTATCTTCAGTAGGCCTCTGTTTTCTTAGTTCAGAATATGTCTCCATTGGACACACAGTGTCACAGAAAAGGAAAAAGCAAAACAAAATAATCATTCCTCTGAATCTTCTGCTCTCAATATTGAATAATCTTGAAACAATTTCCCCCCTTAGGGGAGAGTAAAAAGTTTAGAGAGCTACTTTCATTATTTTTCACATCTTTCTATCTTTTTTTCAAGTCTCAGTCAGACCCCTAAACTAAAATCCGGAAATACATCAAGAAAGGCAGATCTGATGTTGGGAATAAGAAGACTTAAATCCTTACATCTATCCTCACTTCAAGTCCCCTGTAACGGTTCCCTTATCACTTGGTGTTCTTTAGTCCCTTGCAGAATCTGGCTTCACCGTCTGAAGAGTGACAGAGAAGGAACTGAGAAAGATTTAGGTGGAACTGAAGCCCAGTCTGTATTATCTGAAGTACCATATTATAAACAATAGCGATTTATTTGGAAGTGCCCTGCATTTTAAACTCTTTTTTGTTTTCTTCTCCCTAAAGCAGAAAATTAGAACTGTCAAGTTTTCAGTGGTAGTTGTTTTGTTTTGTTTCAATTTCTGGAATTACTTTCAAATTTGCCACAGACTGTTTTGAAATCAGTAGATTGAAACTTCCTTTATAGGAACTTGTAATCACGGGAGTTGAAATGGCTTCTGAGACCAAGTCTTTTTTTCCCCATTTTTCTTTCTTCTGAGTCCTATTCCCCAGAAGCCCAGGATTTTTGTTACAAAGTTTCTCACACTGTATTTCCATATACTTAGTTTCTGTTCAGTTTTGTTTAGAGGCCTCATCTTGAGTTTTTTCATCTCAGAATTCTATATGGGTCTCACTTTCCTTTCAGGAAAGAAGCTAAAGTTTGAAGTTTTACCTATAGTTGAATTTGAATGAAGCAGTTTTTGAGATCCAGGATAAAAGGATTTTGCCTAGAATTTGATCAGATCATGAAGAATTCACACTAACTTCTGTTTTATTTTTTTGATCAAGTTTAAATTGTAACAAAATGAAGCTCGGAGAAGAGGGTATGTTAGGAGTGAACTGAACACATAATATGAAATGGTTTTGGGCTCTAGAATGTCAAACTTATGAATGATACTCAAGAGCAGTTTGCTAACATTGACATTCCACCTAGATTTCCCTGGGATCAATTTTATCTTTCTTGCATTTACTCCCACCTCTCACCTTCTGTGTTTTTGCTTTTAATACTCAATACCTGTAGCTTTTCTTTAGCAGGTGTCCCTGAAGCTATGAAACCTGCTTGCTCTTTACTTCTGAAGCTTAGAAGGCTGCAGTTGCCTGGGACTCCACGGTACCGTAGCTCAGACAGTCAAGAGTCTGCCTGTAATGCGGGAGACCTGGGTTTGATCCCTGGGTTGGGAATATCCCCTGGAGAAGGAAATGGCAATGCACTCCAGTATTCTTGCCTAGAAAATCCCATGGATGGAGGAGCCTGGCGGGCTACATACTATGGGGTCGCAAAGAGTCGGACGCGACTGAGCGACTTAACTTTCACTTTTCTTTCCACTGTCCCCTAGGTGTCTTGGCCCTTAACTAATTACTGACACATGCAAGGTCAGCTCTGTTTGAGGAGGCACAACTCTTGGTATAACTTACACTGTAGACATGCCCTGCAAGGTCATGCTGAAGCTGCCCCTTTTAGAAGACCTTGCCTGAGATCTCATTTTTAATTGGCTTCCCATTCCCTTGTTCAACGCCCCTCACTCTTACTACTTTTCCCTTGATAAGTCTAGGCAACGCATTTTCATTATAGTTACTGCTTCTGGTTTACCCTACCTAATGCACAAGACAAGATAGATGATGAATGTCATCATTCACACACCTTCATTCAACAAATATTTATTAAGAGCTTTCATTGCAAAGTGCTGAAAAAAAAAGACAAGATCTTAGGAGACAGCCTTTTAGTCAGTGACTTCATATGTAATTAGTTAGTTGCTCGTTATAATAAGTGCTGTGAAAGAGAAGAACATGTGGCCTTCTAAACTGCATTCATCACAAGAAAATGGTTTATACCTATTCAAAGAAGCCTCAATGGACAGATTTTGGGAAAATGGATGGAATCTACAAGAAGAGAGATTTCATCTGAATCCAATAAAGAAATTTTTAGCTCTGTCCAGGGGTGGAAACGGGCTCCTATAAAAGATAAGGACTCTCATCAGTGAAGGTATTTGTTAAGCCTCAACATCATTCACTGTTTTATCGTTGAGACTCAAGCTTCTGTTAGACTAGATGTAGTTTTAGACCCTCACTCGACTCATTATGGTGACAGTACATAGTGATGAGAGAAAACAGCTCACAAGATACTGAAGGATTGCAGTTTGTCAACTGGCAGTAAATATCAGGGGGGTGTTCAGTAAAAAAGCTGGCTGTCAAAAAATATTTAATAATCTTGCCATATACTCTTTGCCATATTCAAAAATACCTTTCTGTCATTATAATGGACCTCCATAATAAAAATAAAATCTATACTTATTCGTAGAGTTGCTTTCCCTGCATTCAAAATATGGATGTAACATAGGCTTTTAAGACCCTGATATCATGATGGAAAGAAGGCAACTCGAGATCTGATGGCACTGATATTATCATACAAACTCATTTCATACAATTCACTGTCTTCTGTTGGACATTCACATTACATGAATATGATATGTCTTACGTGCTACTGGGTAGATAACTACTATGGGTCTTCAGTAAAATAAACAGCTTTTAAGACCCTGATATCATGATGGAAAGAAGGCAACTCGAGATCTGATGGCACTGATATTATCATACAAACTCATTTCATACAATTCACTGTCTTCTGTTGGACATTCACATTACATGAATATGATATGTCTTACGTGCTACTGGGTAGATAACTACTATGGGTCTTCAGTAAAATAAACATATTTAAACTAGAAATAATGTGATATGTATTCATGTTCCATATAATATACAGAGCAAAATATATAAAATGAATGCTGCTGCTGCTGCTGCTGCTGCTAAGTCGCTTTAGTTGTGTCCGACTCTGTGTGACCCCATAGACGGCAGCCCACCAGGCTCCCACGTCCCTAGGATTCTCCAGGCAAGAACACTGGAGTGGGCTGCCGTTTCCTTCTCCAATGCATGAAAGTGAAAAGTGAAAGTGAAGTCACTCAGTCATGTCCGACTCTTCACGACCCCATGGAATTTTCCAGGCAAGAGTACTGGAGTGGGGTGCCATTGCCTTCTCTGATAAAATGAATAAATTACATAAAATAATAAATATGTAAATGTTTCCCTTCATCCTATGTAAGTTTACTGAGGGAAGGAATCATGTCTATCTTGCTTTTTACTATATCTTTAATAACCAAATAATGTCTGGCACAAACAGTAAAAAAAAAAAAAAATTATTATTTGAGAACTAATGTAAGATAAAAATTTATGAATAAAAGTGACATACCCATATATAATGTACATAGAAAGGGTATTCTTGCAAATGGTAATTGTTCTTCATGAATTAGTTTTATTTATTTTTAGAATAATTATTTCTTTAAATTAGCAGAAAATTTTCCAGGCAAGAGTACTAATGTCAGATTCCTAGACTGATCACTGATATTTCACTTTTAGCTAAAATCTAATAGAAGAATGATTTTATATCACATTTTCTTAGGTTGTAAAAATATTTTATTATTACAAGGTGTTAGATGTTTTGGAGAATAAGAAAAAACAACTCAAAAGCTTCAAGTGAATAACTGAAATTTTCTAACCAAGGAGCCAATGCCTAAAAGTCCTTAATGAGATCATTTCTGCATTAATGAGATTTCGGTGTGCTTTACATTTTTGCCACCCCCCACCCGACCAGTGTCTTTCTACCCCATCCTTTGTCACCACTTCTGGAGCCAATGTGATTTTGCCCTAGTATAAATCATCTTCATTAGGTGAACTAGATTATGTTGATGAGTTCAGCTTGAGCTAGATTTATGAAGTGACACAAAGTTTGAAATCTCAATTTATTTCAGTCCTATGCATCATCTTCTGTGAGCAGTTTTATGATGTGGTAATTGGGCAATAGTTCAGCATTCTGATAGCCCCAGGAGATTCAATTCTACTAATAAAGAACATTTAAGAAGAATAACCATTCTATTAAAGAATACCCCAAATATCAATGCATTTATTTTACTTTATTTTTCAGTCTGAGAAATACTTCAATGCCTTTTTTTTTTTTTTTTTCAGTCGACATTGTTCAGACTTGGAGCACTGACTCACCAAAGGGTTATCTAGAAGGCGTCAAGCTCCATTGGACTAGATAAGTTCTGTACATCACTGATTACCACCCTGATGACTTCTTTATTCAGGCCTGGAAGTCAGATTTGCTTCTTTGTATAGAAACTACAGGACCGACAGCACACAATGAATCATGCCTAACAACATGCTGACAAGCTGGCAAGAGACAGCCTGTACAGTGACAAATACAGCTGACAACAAGTGTACACATCTGTTTGGTAGGATTTATGAGAAAGGAATACAAACAAGAAGAAGATGGGTTCTTTGATTTTATAAGAGAATTTAGAGGCTCTTTTCTTTCTATCCAAATAACAGCAACATAAGGAATACATATTAGCCCTCAAGAATTATTTATTACAGGCACAACTACATTACAAATGGTATGTGCAAATTAGCATTTTGATTATCAAACTGCTGTTCCAAATATCTGATGAACAGATATTAGAATAGCTCTTAAAAATACTGATTATACACACATTGATGCTGCTATTTTTAACACCTGCTTGTACTAAAGTATAAATCAGTTTCCATAGCCTTCCTTAAAGGTTAAAGTGAAGCATATAAAATGTATATAATCTTACCAGATTTTTCTCAGGGAGACAGAAACCCAAGCCTTTATTTTTGGGTTCAATTTTGGGGCTTAAATAAATAAAATTTAAAAGAAGGTCAACAGATTCAAATGCCCATAATTAGGTGTTCAAACAGCTTATGCAGTAATCAAAGTGCTCTCACAAAACATCATTTCTCAACCAGCCTGCTAACTCCAACATTTGCATTTGTCTATAAAATAAATGTTCTGCCATCAACACAGTTAGTTCAAAGCACCAAAATTTTCTCAGTTCTGGAACAAGTTTCTAAGCAAATATTATATATATATATATATATAATAGTAATAACAACAACAGCCACCAATAAAAAATAATAATAAATCTATTCAGAGTAGTTGTAATTCCTCTTCCCCTTGCAGGAGATTATATATCACACTGAAAATGACTGGAGCACAGATAAACTTTCACAAATGGTAATGTGGACTGGAAAAGGTCAATTTTCATTCCAATCCCAAAGAAAGGCAATGCCAAAGAATGCTCAAACTACAACACAATTGCACTCGTCTCACACGCTAGTAAAGTAATGCTCAAAATTCTCCAAGCCAGGCTTTAGCAATATGTGAACCGTGAACTTCCAGATGTTCAAGCTAGTTTTAGAAAAGACAGAGGAACCAGAGATCAAATTGCCAACATCCACTGGATCATGGAAAAAGCAAGAGAGTTCCAGAAAACATCTACTTCTGCTTTATTGACTATGCCAAAGCCTTTGACTGTATGGATCACAATAAACTGTGGAAAATTCTGAAAGAGATGGGAATACCAGACCACCTGACCTGCCTCGTGAGAAATCTATATGCAGGTCAGGAAGCAACACTTAGAACTGGAAATGGAGCAACAGACTGGTTCCAAATAGGAAAAGGAGTAAGTCAAGGCTATACATTGTCACCCTGCTTATTTAACTTATATGCAGAGTACATCATGAGAAATGCTGGGCTGGATAAGCACAAGCTGGAATCAAGATTGCTGGGAGAAATATCAAAAACCTCAGATATCCAGATGACACCACCCTTATGGTAGAAAGTGAAGAGAAACTAAAGAGCCTCTTGATGAAAGTGAAAGTGAAGAGTGACAAAGTTGGCTCAAAGCTCAACATTCAGAAAAAGAAGATCATGGCATCTGGTCCCATCACTTCATGGGAAATAGATAGGAAAACAGTGGAAACAGTGTCAGACTGTATATTTTGGGGCTCCAAAATCACTCCAGATGGTGATTGCAGCCATGCAATTAAAAGACGCTTACTCCTTGGAAGAAAAGTTATGACCAACCTAGATAATATATTAAAAAGCAGAGACATTACTTTGCCAACAAAGGTCCATCTAGTCAAGGCTATGGTTTTTCCTGTGGTCATGTATGGATGTGAGAGTTGAACTGTGAGAAAAGCTGAGTGCCGATGAATTGATGCTTTTGAACTGTGGTGTTGGAGAAGACTCTTGAGAGTCCCTTGGACTGTAAGGAGATCCAACCAGTCCATTCTAAAGGAGATCAGTCCTGGGTGTTCTTTGGAAGGACTGATGCTAAAGCTGAAACTCCAATACTCTGGCCACCTTATGCAAAAAGTTGACTCATTGGAAAAGACTCTGGGAGGGATTGGGGCAGGAGGAGAAGGGGATGACAGAGGATGAGATGGTGGGATGGCATCCCCGACTCGATGGACATGAGTTTGGGTGAACTCCAGGAGTTGGTGATGGACAAGGAGGCCTGGCGTGCTGCAGTTCTTGGGGTCATGAAGAGTCGGACACGACTAAACGACTGAACTGAACTGAACTGAATGTGTTGCGTTGTTTTGGTGGCTTAGGCAGAAAAAAATAAAACATGTTTAGAAACATTTAAAAAATAATTTTTTGTATTTTTTTATTGATGTATAATTGCTTTACAATGCTATGATAATTTCTGCTGTACAACAAAGTGAATCAGCTATATGTATACATATATCCCTTCCCTTTTGCACCTCCCTCCCAGACCTGCATCCCACCCTCTAGGTCATCACAGAGAACCAAGTTGATTTCCCTGTGCTATATAGCACCTTCCCACTAGTTATCTATTTTACACATTAGTTGTGTTAGTTGCTCAGTTTTATCTGTCTCTTTGAGACCCTATGGACTGTAGCCCACCAGGCATCTCTGGATTCTCTCCATGGAATTCTCCAGGCAAGAATACTGCAGTGGGTAGGTAGCCATTCCCTTTTCCAGGGGATCTTCCTGACCCAAGGATTGACCCTGGATCTCTTGCATTGCAGTCAGATTCTTTACTGTCTGAGCCACCAGGAAGCTCAAAGGATCTTCCCAGACCAGGGATCAAACACTTTGTCTCTGAGTGTCCTCTGCATTAGCAGGCAGATTCTTTACCACTGGACCACCATGAAAGTGCATATATGTTAATGCTACTCTCCCAATTTGTCTTGATCTGAACAATTTAGGGNGCTCAAAGGATCTTCCCAGACCAGGGATCAAACACTTTGTCTCTGAGTGTCCTCTGCATTAGCAGGCAGATTCTTTACCACTGGACCACCATGAAAGTGCATATATGTTAATGCTACTCTCCCAATTTGTCTTGATCTGAACAATTTAGGGAGGGATTGGGGGCAGGAGGAGAAGGGGATGACAGAGGATGAGATGGCTGGATGGGATCACCAACTCAATGGACATGAGTTTGAGTAAACTCGGAGTTGGTAATGGACAGGGAGGCCTGGCATGCTGAGATTCATGGAGTTGCAAAGAGTTGGACATGACTGAGTGACTGAACTGACTGACTGAGCTATTTATTCTTATAATTGTAGCTGTTGATCTTTGTTGTTGTTGTTTGTTTCCATCAGTATTATCCTGGAAGATCTTTGATGGGAGAGCTTCTACTTTTCACATAGTAAATGCTTATTAATGGTTGGTCTAATAAAATGACATCAGACTATAGTACAAGTGCCTAAAATGTTTGTCCCTACCCTGAATGACCACAACTCTGAACTTAGTTTCTGACGAAGTTTCTTCACTGCCAATATCCTCAGAGAATAACAACTCTGGGAACAGAGAAAGGTTCTGAATATACTGAGCTATCTGTAATAGAATCAAGGACTTTTCCTCATCTTCATCATTGTTTTAATCTCCAAATTTTGAAAAAAAAATGGCAGGGATATTATTCAGAAGCCTGATAACATATAAATATGTTTTCCACCAATTGTTTATATCCTGTTCCTCCTCCCTTCACGTGGAGACAAAGTGAATGGATGAACAAGGTATTAGGGAAAGATTGAAGTGTGAGAAGTTCAGTCTGTCTTTTCAGATGTTGAAGTATAATGGTCTAGTCATTGCTAATCCTTTAGATTAACAATTGGCTCACATTTTCATTTATATTTACATATAAGTTTCTTTAAAATAATCACAATCATTGTTTTCAGGAAATCTCCAACCTGAAGCTGTGAGAAAAAGAAAAAATCTTCTTAAACAACAAAAAAAATAAGAATCCCAACTTCAAATCTATTGCCAATGGCTCTGTGCTGTATTGTTAAATTTTATAATTAGAAGTTTTAGAGAAAAAATAGAGCATAGAGATTATTTATGCAAGACATTTCATTTTCCTTCCTTCATTATTGGCACATGGTTCTACCAGTCAGTTCATTCTGCTTTTATTGAGTGAATTTCAAAGTCATATTTTACCAAATGTCATGTATTTACATAATTAGCATAATTACATATAAGTGTATAATTAGTGTAAATACATGTAATTACATTATTATAGTATGCTATAATCTTGTAAGAAAGCTTTTTCTAACTTTACAAGCCAAAACATATGCATTGTGCAAGCATATTAGATAATTTTTGAGTCAGTATCTTTCTCTTTTTAATTCATTTAACCATATACCACATTCTTAATATATGTATTTGAAAGATACTTTTATCTTTATTTTTGCCAGTTGTTTCATAATCTTTTTTTTTTAATTTCAAGGAAAACAACAGACAACAGAAAAGAAAATATTCTTTCTCTACCTTGCATTTTAAGTTAGTATATAAAACAAGCAATCTTCGAATTCAAATGAAAACAGCTTTATATGCAAATTTCACTTGGATGGAAATTAATAAAATTGAACTCATTTACTTGGCAACTAATGAGTGTTAATAAAAATGTTGGATGTCATCTTCACTATGCTGGTCTCCTAGTGCACCTGATTTAAGAAAAAAAAAAGTTAAGTAATTTTAAATACCTAACCACAGAGAAATGGCCAGTAAACAGAGGAATTCACACCTGAAACACTATACGCTCTTTCTTGTCAGTCTCTGTAAAAAGTTCTAAAAATGCTATGATAATAATTTTATTCCTTTACTACCACCCCATAATGATTCCCACATCAAGTATATCTCATTAAAAATGAAACTTGAATTTTTCTTCTTATTAATGCCAAAACTCTAAGTCCATCACATCAACTCTGTTTAAGAATGGTATATTTAGTTAGCTATGGTGATGTTTATATACATATCTCTGCATGATATTGACAACTAGCAGATAAAATTATTAAGACAAGATAACTCTGCAGGGACATTTTCCTTATCTCATTCTCTGGAAAATAACTGAAAGATCACAACAAATATGAATGCAAAGTAGCAAATATACTTAACCCAAACCATAATATATAATGTTAAAAAGAGAAGGCAAACTGAAAAACTCACAGAAGAGAGATGTATTTAACCTTCATATTTGAAATCATGTGGGTAGTGACAAGATAGAGATTGCTTTGCTCTGAAATATTATTCAGAAACTAGTGGCACACCAACAGAAGGAAGAGTAAGATGGGTGGAAATTGGTATTTTAATGTCTGTAACATCATCAAATAACCTTCAGTTCCTATCTACAAGCTTATGCAGTTGGAGAAATGTTCATTTCTAGTTTATAGATCAGAAATCTTGTTGAAATTGAACAAAACTGTTCTGAACATTGGAACTCCAGGCACAGAGGTGATTGATGGTGAGGTATTGTACAAAAAAAGAGAGAGAGAGAGAGAGAATTAGAGAAATTCTACACCTTAAATCATGAAACATCTGGTTCTCTTCCTTAGGCAAAACACTTCCTTAGGCAAGAGGGAGGGGGATTCTATAGGAAAAAAGAAATCAACTCAGAAAAAAAGACCTAAAATCCTGACATCTGTGTATTTCCTAAATAGATAGCTAGCCATTTAGTCATATTTCAAACTCTTAGGTCAGTTAACCAGAAAATCACTGCTGAAACTCTGTCAAAACACACAGAGAATTTGTTATATTCCTCTGAAATGTCAATGAAGTACTACACAAGACACTGAGAACAGCTTTTAATATGAAGGTAGAGATAGACAAGAAAGACCTACTTCACTCCTGAAAAAAAAAAAAAAAAGTAGGTCAGTGAAAAAACAATCCAGGAAGCAGAAAATAGGTCTAAAACTTTTCAGTAGTATACTCATGGAGCTAGAGTAGATATTGAACACTGCATCTATAAAACAAGAACAGGACATCATGCAAACAGGCACATCAGAGGAAAACAGAGAGCTATTGAGAAAAAAGAATCCACAAGAAAACAAAATATCAAAATACTAAAATGCCACTGATAAAGAGAAACAACTTGTTATAAAAAAATATAACAATCAGTGATATTTAATTTCTCAAATTAACATGCTGCTGCTGCTGCTGCTGCTAAGTCACTTCAGTCGTGTCCGACTCTGTGTGACCCCATAGACGGCAGCCCACCAGGCTCCCCCATCCCTGGGACTCTCCAGGCAAGAATNAGCGACCCCATGGACTACAGCTCACCAGGCTACTCCGTCCATTGGATTTTCCAGGCAAGAGTACTGGGGCAGGGTGCCATTGCCTTCCCCAGAACTCAATGTTACTTACATAAAATACTTTTATAAAAATTTTAAATAGTAATACAATGATATATTCTTACTGTATTAAAAAGAAAGTCAATGAAGTCCTTGAGAATGAGGTAATTTACATTAGAAATGCTTAATTTAGTATTGTGACATTAAATTATATTAAATTTTGCTAAATTGGAATATAAAAGCAATCTAATTGAAAGTAAAACAAAAAGACTGGATTAATTTAATATTTTAAAAAATCCTCCTGATATCAGTTTGGCCTCCCTCCCTCATCACACCCAAGTATTCTCTCTACATAGTGAGAGAGTACACTCATGTTTCTCCAAAAATCCCCATCTAATTTATCATCTCAAACTTGGCACATAAGTCTTTCTTTTTCACAGAAAGGAAAATCCACAAATGCGCTTTCTCTTTATTTACAGTTCCACTTAATACCACTTCCCTTTACTCCCCTTCTTTTTCTGTGCCAGAGGAATGGGCATTGCTCATCTCTAATTCTAAGCATTCCATTTGAGAATAAGATGTCAACCAAATCCAGATTTATCTCCTTTTCCTGTACTTCAGATTCTTTCTCTTCTTAGTTGTCTTCTCCTCCCTTTGAAGATACTGACACCTGTCTTACTTTTGGTTACCCACTGGCAGCTCAGTCAGTAAAGAACCTGACTGCAATACAGAAAATCAGGGTTAGATCCCTGGGTTAGGAAGATCCCCTGGAGAAGGAAATGGCAACCCACTCCAGTATTATTGCCTGGAAAATTCCATGGACAGAAGAGCTTGGCAGGCTACAGTCCATGGGATCACAAGAGTCAGACAGGACTTGGTGACTAAATTACCACCACCAGAGGCAGTCACTGAAACAAAGATTCAGGTGCAAGCAGTTTACTTGTGAAGTGACGCCAAGAAATATCAGAAAAAGTGGGGGAAAAAATGGGCAAGAAGGAGAAATAGCCAATTAAGGGTTTGCTGTCAAGCCAGTTACCACTGCCAGTAACTGGAATTCAGTCCCACAAGAGGACTCTGGGATCCAGTGTATCAAACACCAGGGTGCCGTTGAAAACGAAGCAAAAGAAACTGGGATACTAACCCGCCAATTCCTTTATTGACACTGGTTGAGAGCTGTTTCTTGAGGCTCTGGCACTTCCTCCTTTCCCTCAAAGTGAGATAAAGATGTTTTTCTCATATTCAGATGAAAGAGTACAGAGCTGCTGGTATCCCAGAAGGCAAGTTTAGAGTGAAGAGGTGAATGCCAAAAGGATCTAGGTGGGTCTCTAATAGCAATGATATGGCACCTTTGGCACAGACTAATCTAAAAACCTTGGAGTTATTCCTGGCTTTCCTTCTCTCAGTTTCTATAGCCAGACAATCATGAAATCCCATTAATGCCCTATTGAAGTCCCTTGGTCTCAGACAGTAAAGAATCTGCCTGCAATGGGATAAGCCCAGGTTTGATCCCTGGGTTGGAAAGATCCCCTGGGGAATAGAATGGCAATCCACTCCTGTATTCTTGCCTAGAGAATTCCATGGACAGAGGAGCCTGGAGGGCAATAGTCCATGAGTCACAAAGAGTCCAACACGACTGAATGACTACACTTTCACTTTCATAATGCTCTAAAATAGTTCCAATCTCCCTCACCCACTGTTCCACTTCTATGTGTAGATTCTGCTACATTTTTCTATACAGCCATGGAATTCTCCAGGCCAGAATACTGGTGTGGGTTATCTTTCCCTTCTCCAGGGGATATTCCCAACCCAGGGATCAAACCCTGGTCTCCTGCATTGCAGGTGGATACTTTACCAGCTGAGTCACAAGGGAGCTTTCACTTTTCATTAATGCTCTAACATATTTCCAATCTCCCTCACTCATATATTTAATCTCTTCATCAGCTCACTGGAAGAGATTGATAATCTGATAGATCTTTAAATTATTGCAGAAGCTTGTTCAGAGATTTCTTTAATATATCATTGTCATTTCCATGATATAATTCACTCTTTTTTTCCCTATAACTTTCCATCTTCTACAAGATCCATGAGAACCATGAAAATAAGGACTCTGGAATCAAACAGAACTAGAATTGAATCTTGATTTTGATCCACACAAGCTTTAGAATATTTGGCATGGACTGAGTCTTATTTTCCTCATTTGTATATTGGGAATATTTATAATTATCTTGTAGGATTATTTTGAATATGAGAAATAATATGCTTAATTTGTTTTACTTTGGGGAGTTCATTAAATAACTTAGTTTTGTTACTATAGTCAGGATTAGATCATCACGCAAGGCATTCTATAACACTGCTCCCCCTCTATGTCTAGATTCTGCTCCACTTTTCTATATACTACTCTAGTCTTTTCTTGGAGAAGGCAATGGTACCCCACTCCAGTCCTCTTGCCTGGAAAATCCCATGGACAGAAGAGTCTGGTGAGCTGCAGTCCATGGGATCACTGAGAGTTGGACACGACTCAGTGACTTCACTTTCACTTTTCACTTTCATGCATTGGAGAAGAAAATGGCAACCCACTCCAGTGTTCTTGCCTGGAGAATCCCAGGGACGGCGGAGCCTGGTGGGCTGCCGTCTATGGGGTCGCACAGAGTCGGACACGACTGAAGCGACTTAGCAGCAGCAGCAGCAGCAGTCTTTTCTCTGTAATTTGGCCATATTCTTTCTATCAGCTCTTGCCTATATCCCTGAATACCCTAGAAACCTCTTACTCATACTTAAAAGTGAAAGTGAAGTCGCTCAGTCATGTCTTTGCAATCCCTGGACTGGAGCCTACCAGGCTCCTTCGTCCATGGGATTTTCCAGGCAAGAATACTGGAGTGGGTTGCCATTTCCTTCTCCAAGAGATCTTCCCAACCCAGGGAGTCAACCCGGGTCTCCTGCATTGTAGACAGATGTTTTACCATCTGAAGACAGCTCAAATGTCATGTCTTTTGTGAAATGCTTCCTTATTCTTCCAGATAGTTGATCACTCTTTCTTATGCTAGCCCATAACTAGGATATAAATTTTATCTTTGAATGTTGAAAAAAATTTTAACACAAGTCTCCTTGACCAGAATATAAGATTTTCAAGACAAGAAGAAAATGATGTTCAATTTTACATCCTTAGCACCAGACATAGTGCTTCCATAATAAATGTCTGCTAAATAAAGAGATGAAAAAAATTGATGATAGATATATGATTACTAGATGACTGATAGATGCATTACATTCTTCTTTTCATGGGCCTCATAGGTTAAGATACACTAAGAGCAGAAATTAATATTGATTTTCAAATGCAGGGTTTTAATGTAAAATGCAGATTTTTAATGTAACAGGTTATATGTGAAGTATTTTTAAAATATGATTGAGTTGGCTTGGTTTCATATGTGCAAGTAACTTCTTCTTCCAAATATGTCAAATTATTCAGTGATTGCCAAGATCACACTTAGTAGCATGCCCTATAGTAAGGATTAAGAACTCATAACATTCATTCTACTGGAGCCAATGAGAATGGCAGTGCAAAGTTAAATTCCATGTGTGCATCAAGGAAGAGAATGGCATAAGGGCAATGCTAATTACTTCACATTCCTATCAAGAAAGTATAAATACATTCTAGCTAAGACCTCATATATATGAAGAATTTGAAAGTATTGACCTTTACTGTATGAGAGTGTAGAGCTAAAAGAAACTGAGACTTGAAAAAGAAAACAACCTATTAAAAGTGATCAGCATATTTCTATCTGGTCACTCATACCCCTTTCAATTAACAAAGTATAGAAAAATTTAGAAGTGTCTATAGGAAATCTCTGAGGAACCAGAAATCAAATTGCCAAGATTCATTGGATCACAGAAAAAGCAAAGAAATTCCCCCCCAAAAAATCTGCTTCATTGACTATGCTAAAGTCTTTGACTTTATGAATCACAACACACTGTGAAAAATTCTTATAGAGATGGGAATATCAGACCATCTTACCTGTCTCCTGAGAAACCTATATGCAGGTCAAGAAGCAACAGTTATAACTTGACATGGAACAAAGGATTGGCTCAAAATTGGAACAGGAGAATGTCAAGGCTGTATATTGTCAACCTGCTTATTTAACTACTATGCAGAGTACATCATTCAAAATGGCAGGCAGGATGAATCACAAGCTGGAATCAAGATTGCAGATTTCCAGGAGAAATATCCTCAGATATGCAGATGATACCACTCTAATGGCAAAACCTGAAGAGAAACTAAAGATGAAGATGAAAGAGAAGAGTGAAAAAGCTGGCTTAACACTCAATATTCAAAAAATTAAGATCATGGCATCTGGGCCCATCACTTCATGGCAAATAGATGTGGAAACAGTGGAAAAGTGTCAGATTTCATTTTCTTGGGTTCCCAAATCACTGTGGACAGTGACCTGAAGCCACAAAATTAAAACATGCTTGCTCCTTGGAAGAAAAGCTGTGACAAACCTGGACAGCATATTGAAAAGCAGAGACATAACTTTGCCAACAAAGTTCCATACAGTCAAAGCTATGGTTTTTCCAGTAGTCATGTATGGATGTGAGAGNACTCAGACTCACGACCATCGAGTCAGTGATGCCATCCAATCATCTCATCCTCTGTCGGCCCCTTTTCCTCCTGCCCCCAATCCCTCCCAGCATCAGAGTCTTTTACAATGTAAAATATAGCAAATTGACCACTAATAATTTAAGTCCGAAGATCACTACACACTAAATCCAAAATAAAATTGCACTTTACACACCTAAGGGTAGGTCAAGGTGCTGGGAAAAAATAATTTTCCTTTTGTGATACTGGTTGATTTAAACAGTTTGTTTTTTTTTTCTCCACTTAAAGTAAGTATAATAACAATTTCATGCTCTTTCACTGAATCTTACATACCTACCTAGTAATCCAATTTTTAAAGAAGTTACTGGCAGTAGAAGTTGTGACTTTTGATATAATAACATCAAATTTTGCTTTACCCAATGTACCACAGATTTCACAGTGACTGTTCTCACCTTCAAAGCAAGAAAATAGTCGGGTTTTTTGTTTTTGCTTTTTTTTTTTTAAAAGAGGGGACATTTTTTTTTGAAATTTGTTTTTGAGTCAGTTTTCAAAACCTCACATTTAGCCTCATTACATTAAACAACTTCGGAGTCAGTCATGCTGCTTGAATTTTTACTCATTTCATTTAGTAAACTTGGCCCTCAATGGCTAATGTCTGCTTCCAAAAGCCAAATCCAACTTCAAATCATGATTCTACCATCAATCTGAGATATTAAAATAATTTACCATGGAATCTTGAAGGCATTAACATAAGAGATGTTCTCCAAAATGTCTTGAAACAGTCAGAACACCATTATTGAAATATTTCCCTTCATTCCAAACAAACTGCTCTAATGAGGGCAATGTTTATTAGAAAATCTTAAATCTGTTACATTTGAAACATAGTCACATTATTCAATAGTCACAAACTCATGAGAATATAATGTCCTTCCCTTTTTCCAGTTACTCTGAGCATTTTAAAATCTAAATTAATTACTGTAGTCTAAAAGATCTGGACTCAGTTTCCTTCTCTGATCTCTGCGCTCTTCTATTCCAGATACTCTGTCCATTTTCAAAACTACACCAAACACACTTCTTTCTCTGGCCTCTGCTTGTTGTTTTCTCAAAATGGAATGTTCTATTAACAAATGATGTAAAAGCTTGACTTCTAACAATACTCAGATCACCAATAAACTCACCAATTAGAAAGGCCTCCATGATCACTCTACCTAAATGNGCTCTTCTTCTATTCCAGATACTCTGTCCATTTTCAAAACTACACCAAACACACTTCTTTCTCTGGCCTCTGCTTGTTGTTTTCTCAAAATGGAATGTTCTATTAACAAATTATGTAAAAGCTTGACTTCTAACTATACTCAGATCACCAATAAACTGTCACCAATTAGAAAGGCCTCCATGATCACTTTACCTAAATGCCTTCACCCTTTTATCTACCTCTATTGTCTTCTTATTTTCATATGATATCACACTCTCTGTTTATTATTTGACTCCTACACAGGAATGCAAGGTACATGAGGTTAAGTGTCTTGTTTTGTTCATCACTGAATTCACAATGCCTAAAACAGTACATCAAATACAGTAAATGGTCAAGAAATATTTATCAAATACTGAGTGATAAACTGAATAATGTGTTTAATCAGCATCGACTCACCTTGTCTAAGATGAGGAAAAGAGAAGAAAGAAAAACACTTTCTTCAAGGAGCTCAGTCTATTAGAAGACACAGGCATGTAAACAGTAACAAATATAAAGACACAAGCATATAAACAGTCACAGATAGTTTTAAGGGTAATAAGAGTAATATACACACCAAACACACTTCTTTCTCTGGCCTCTGCTTGTTGTTTTCTCAAAATGGAATGTTCTATTAACAAATGATGTAAAAGCTTGACTTCTAACAATACTCAGATCACCAATAAACTCACCAATTAGAAAGGCCTCCATGATCACTCTACCTAAATGCCTTCACCCTTTTATCTACCTCTGTTGTCTTCTAATTTTCACATGATATAACACTCTTTGTTTATTATTTGACTCCTACACAGGAATGCAAGGTACATGAGGTTAAGTGGCTTGTTTTGTTCATCACTGAATTCACAATGCCTAAAACAGTACATCAAATACAGTAAATGGTCAAGAAATATTTATCAAATACTGAGTGATAAACTGAATAATGTGTTTAATCAGCATCGACTCACCTTGTCTAAGATGAGGAAAAGAGAAGAAAGAAAAACACTTTCTTCAAGGAGCTCACAGTCTATTAGAAGACACAGGCATGTAAACAGTAACAAATATAAAGACACAGGCATATAAACAGTCACAAATAGTTTTAAGGGTAATAAGAGTAATATACTGCATATGGTAAAAAATAAGAAAGATATAACTGATATTCAGTCAACTAATTTTCCATCGAGAAAGGTAATTTTGAGATGAATCAAGAATCAACTGAATTTTAACAGACCAAAAAAAAAAAAAAAAAAACAGAAAAAAAAACATATCAATTCATTTTAACAAATTTAGAGTGTTTAGAGTACAGACAGCAAGTTCTGTACTCTGCTAAATACTAACAAGATATAATAAGTACTGCTAATGATCCTATGATACATTTAGTTGTAAATAATTTCATATATGTAAGAAGTATTTTGAGAGTAATATGCATGAGTGAATTCAAAGAAAAGGAACTTCCCAGCCATTTAGATGTTCCCAAGATTCCATATTCCCTATCCTTCAACAGGTATTATTTTCCAAAATCTTCTTTTTATTTGATCTGCCTCAACTGGACTTCTGCCCCTTTCAAGCAAATAAGCTTAAATAAAACACTTCTGAAATGAGAAGGAGGGGCAGGAACTGACTGCATATGGCATGAGGGAACATTGTGAAATAAAGAAATCTTCTATATCTTGATAAGGGTGTATGTTAACCATGAATATATATTTGTCAAAATTCATAAAATGGTATATGTAAAATATATGCATTCTGTTGAGTTTAAGTTGTATCTCAATAATGCAAGAACATATTGTAACAAGAAATCCATGTGAATAAGTTTTACTGTTTTATTCAGTTTTTAAAACAATATGTCTAGCCTGTTTGCCAAAATAGGAAAGTGTCAATCATTTCTACTTGCAACAAAATAGCTTAGAGATGTATGTTGGGACATACATCTTTTTATATCATTTTTTGCAATAATACATGCCTTATGGTATATATTTAACAAAAGTCTCCATTCCTAACTTTGTGTTACTTCTATTCATTATCAAAACATCAATTTTGTACTTGAAAACTTAGCGGTGGCCACAGGAATTAAACAATAGTTTATCCAGTCAATAAGCATAACATATCTCACTTGCTATTTCATTGGAAACTTTTTTAAAAGAGGAGGGATTCCATCTAATAAATTTTCATACTGAGAGACTTATTGAGGCAGATCAGACTACAAAATAATGTTTTAATTTAGAACACTGAGTCTTTTTAAACCAGTCACTTCAAAGTAGACCCTTTTCTTGCTTCAAAGCAGTGTTAATAAGGGATGTATCAAAGCAGGTTGGGAGCAGTAATAGCATGTTTTCAAATGGCATCTTTAATTTCTGCATATGACTTACTTTAGCCATTGGAGAATTATCACAGTATTAAGCTATAACTCAATAGGCACTTGCCTATTGGAGGTCTTAATCTAGGACTTAAAGAAATGAATAATTATTATTTCCTTTCGCTTTTCCATATAGTAAATCACTAACTATATAGGGATGACTAGTCATGGTAGGAAACAGTAACATGATAATAATTTTAAAATGTATATTATTGCAAGGAAAAAATAGCTTTTAAAACTGCTTTCTGTTCTATAACAGTTGAAAATGAAACAATACATTGCTCTCCAGGGCATTCATGCATGACATCAGTCTTTAGGTTATTAGAAGCACGTATCATTTGCCATTAAGATGGTGAGACTAGGATTGTGCAGACATCAGAATGAGATTAGCAATATGAATTTACCATTCTAACAGACTGAGTCCAGTATGACCTTGGGGCTTTTATAAGTTTAAGTAGCAAATGGTTTGACTACATTTATCCATTGGTTAATCAATAGTTTCCTTCTGGGCATTTTTACATTTAGGTGGAAATTCTTCTAATTTGAGTTGACTTATACAGAGGAGGCAAATGAATGTGAGAGTTTGGGTCATTGCAGGTACGTGCTCACTACTGCCAGTGCTAAATGACCTTGATACACACACACACAACACACACACACAAAAAAAANGAAATTCTTCTAATTTGAGTTGACTTATACAGAGGAGGCAAATGAATGTGAGAGTTTGGGTCATTGCAGGTACGTGCTCACTACTGCCAGTGCTAAATGACCTTGATACACACACACACAATACACACACACAAAAAAAAACAGTCTCTCTGGTCTTCTTTATTCTAAAATAGTCAGAGAAATGTATTTACCACAAGTTTAGTACTCACCATGCTGTGTTTATCATCACCTACTTTTTGGATTTTCACAGACTTTTATAATTTTATACTTTCTGAGGTCAATGTCAACCTCTCATTTTCATCCAGTACCTCAAAGTTCCTCTTCTTTTCTTGGCCTCACTTAAGGATTATGCAAGAAATTACAAAATATTGCAAAATTTCAAAATATTCTATTTTCCATTTGAATCATCATTTATAAAAATGTATTCTTCGAGTTCCAGTGTGTCTTAGGTTCTCTTGAGGTCTGTGGCAGGGGGTTGCCACAAAAGCCTCGTCAGATCTTAACAGTCACCATTCAAAATTGGTCTCTAAAACTTTTGGCTGNTGCAAAATTTCAAAATATTCTATTTTCCATTTGAATCATCATTTATAAAAATGTATTCTTCGAGTTCCAGTGTGTCTTAGGTTCTCTTGAGGTCTGTGGCAGGGGGTTGCCACAAAAGCCTCGTCAGATCTTAACAGTCACCATTCAAAATTGGTCTCTAAAACTTTTGGCTGTTCTAATAATCTCTTATAAGCAGAATCAAACAGTATTTGTCTTTATGTGACTGGCTTATTTCACTTAGCATAATGTCCTCAAGTATCATCCATTTTGCAGCATAGGTCATAATTCCCTTCCTTTTTAAGGCTGAATAATATTCCATTGGTTGTATATACTAATATTGCTTCCAACATGCATCCATCTGCCAGTGGACACTTAGGTTGCTTCCATGTTTTAGTTTCTGTGAATAATCCTGTGATCAACATGAGAGTACAAAGATCTTTCTCTTCAAGAGCCCAATTTTAATAATTTTGTATTTATACCCAGAAGTGGGATTGCTGGACTGTACACTTAAGCATTTGTTAAGAAAGTAGTTCTCAGGTTAAATACTGTTGCTGAAATAATACTAATACAGGGCTCTGAGCATTTTCATCTATTTCCCCTTTGAAAATCATAAAAATTACTGAAAAAAATATTAAAAATGAAATCAAAATTTTGGAAAACAAGAGAGTGACTTTATATTTAAGAGTTATGTCAAGAAATGGGAACCATATGAGATATTTTAATAGAAAAAATAACATTTGTTATACAGGTGTTGGAAAGCAGAAAGAGCTAAATCATTTCTGAGCTAAAATAGATATCAGTAACTCCAAGAAGGAGTTAAAATTCCTAGGACAGAAATATAAAGGAGAAGAAATGATAAAGTTATTAAAACCTAGGAGATAGGAGGAGAAATATCCCCTAGTCCCTCCATGATTGTTACATGGAGATGAGTACCATTCTGCTAAACCTCCATTTCACTAAGGGGTATATGACTTGCTGCTCACTACTGACACTTCTGAGGGAACAGGGAATGACTATGGCTGAGAGAGGCAAAGAAATAACAAAGTTAGAGCCTACAGCTGTCCATTGTCCCTTGTGGAGGGAAAATACCCAGAGCTGAAAACAAAAGGCAAGCTTTTCTTCTTTTTCTCTGCCTTCCACATTCTTCTTCCTTTGCTCCCCATTTGCACAACCTCTGGAAGCCAGCCGACTATAACATGCATAAAACATTTAGTTGCAGAATCTCATATCCAACATAAGAAAAAAAAAAATTTAAAGAGAGGGCTTGCAGGTGAGGGGAAATAGGTAAAGAATTAGCACAGTGACAGGAGTGGGAAGAGAAATTTGAGGAACTTCGGGAAGATGCTGTGGTATATTGATTAAAATGGCCCAAGTTTTCGTTCTTCCTTTTATTCATGTCCCTTGCAATAAGACCTCATTCCCTGGTGGCTCAGACAATAAAGAATCTGCCTGTAATGCAGGAAACCTGGCTTCAATCCCTGGGTTGGGAAGATGGCCTCAAGAAGGGAACAGCTACCCACTTCAGTATTCTTGCATAGAGAATCCCATGAATGGGTAGCCTGCTGGGCTCCAGTCCACAGGGTCACAAAGAATCAGACGTGACTGAGCAATTAACATTTTCACACGTTTCACTGCTCTTATCAAGATTTGAAGTTTAAATCTTTACTCTTTAATAGTGTCTGGTCTTGAGATTTACTTTGACGAAAAGAATATGCTAGAAAAGGCAGAGTGCTCGTCTCAAGTCTAGGTCTCAAAGAGTCTTATATGCCTCTGCTTTCACTCTGAGAATACTGCTTCCTCCATGAGAATAATCTCAGAAAGTCCTTCTGAAGGATGGGAGATCCCATAGAGAGGAGAGGTGTCATCCTCACTGGGGCCATGCTAGACCATCCAACTACCAGCTTAGTTTAGAACTTTGTTTAAAAACTTGAGAAAAAAAAGGAAGTTATACCCAGGAGTCAATTTATATTTCTCTTTACTTTGATTCCTTTGCCTGTCAGCTCTATGTTCATGAAATTCAAAAAGAGACCTGTCTGTGAACGCCCTGCTCATAGAATCACACTGCTACACAGGAATTCCATTTCAGCTGAGCATAATTATCAACCTATGAAACAAGAACTTCAGAGGACCAACTATTTCAGGAATCTCATAGCAAGGATGCAAAAGATGAACGAACAAACAAAAAAAATTTAGCCTAGAGGAAAAATATATAATTCATTGAGTAGAAATTTAGAATATATTTCTAAAATAAAACACTTTTATCTTCATCAAGTACATAAAAGTTGTTATGAAAA
Organism: Oreotragus oreotragus; assembly: GCA_006410675.1. Taxonomy (NCBI): domain Eukaryota; kingdom Metazoa; phylum Chordata; class Mammalia; order Artiodactyla; family Bovidae; genus Oreotragus; species Oreotragus oreotragus. The sequence goes on from SJYX01004690.1 coordinate 223,076, forward strand.
CAAGAAGAAATAACATTTGATCTCAAAAATATAGATGTTGAATAATAGAGTCATCTGAAAGTTAGAAAAAGAAATTGTTAGTCTAGGGATTAACCTATAATCAGAAAGAAAAACTGAAAAATTTACTTCTAAATTGTATTAAAAATATATATATATATAAAGAAAAGATCAGGAAAAAATAGACACACATACATAAGATTTTGAACTCCATGTTTTATCTAATAGGAGTTCATAGAAGAGTCACAATGGGATGGAAGAAACAAACAAAATTGATAGAAAAATATTCTCCTGAGTTTTAAGTTTTAAATGGAAAGTTTTAAAATGGAAAAAGCCTATTGAAGGCCAAGAAAGATAAATAAAGATGACTCATAGTAAGACACAACCTTGTATAATTTTAAAATTGCAAGTATAAAGAGAATATTCTGAAAGCTTCTAAAGAGAAACAAATATATATGTGTACACACACACACATGCATGTGCATATACACACAAACTCACATATACACAACACTATCAGAAAAGTGATGAGACTCATCCTAACTTTATATCCTTGTTGAAGATTAGAAGATGGTGCTTTAAAAATTCTGATCAAAAGTTATTTTGAACAATCATATATAGATCCACTTGGCAACATAGATGTCCATTAGCAAATGAATGGATAGGAAAGCTGTGGTACATATACACAGTGGAATATTACTCAGCTATTAAAAAGAATGCATTTGAATCAGTTCTAAGGAGGTGGATGAAATTGGAGCCTATTATACAGAGTGAAGTCAGAAAGGAAAACACCAATACAGTATATTAATGNTAAGAGACAGCATATACACAGTGGAATATTACTCAGCTATTAAAAAGAATGCATTTGAATCAGTTCTAAGGAGGTGGATGAAATTGGAGCCTATTATACAGAGTGAAGTCAGAAAGGAAAACACCAATACAGTATATTAATGCATATATATGGAATTCAGAAATATGGTAACAATGACCCTATATGTGAGACAGCAAAAGAGACATTGATGTAAAGAACAGACTTTTGGACTCTGTGGGAGAAAGCTAGGGTGGGATGACTTGAGAGAATAGCATTGAAACATGTTTATTATCATAGGTGAAATAGAGCGCCAGTCCAGGTTCTATGTGTGAAACAGGGTGCTCAGGGCTGGTGCAATGTGATGACCCTGAGAGATGGGATGGGGAGGGAGGTGGGAGGCAGGTTCAGGATAGAGAACACATGTACATCCATGGCTGATTCATGTTAATGTATGGCAAAAATTACTATTATATTGTAAAGTAATTAGCCTCCAATTCAAATAAATTAATTAATTTAAAATTAAAAAACAAAACAAAAAGATCCACCTGTGTTGAGAAAAAGTAAAATACTTTCTGACAAACCTTGAAGTATCATCACCCATGCACTAGCACTATTTTCAGAGCCATGACAAGTTTTGGTGAAGAAGTAAAAAAAATTAGAATCCTCATATATTTCTGGTGGGAATGTAAAATGTTGTATTTCTTTTGGAAAAACGTTTGAGCAGTTAAACAATGATTTAAAAATTGCCTAACACATTTTAGGCATTTAAACCTAAAAATGTTAAACAATTACCATATAACCCAACAATTCCATTCTTAGATATATACCCAAGAAAACTGAAAACATTAAACCTTATACAAAATGACTCTAACATCATTATTCATAACAGCCAAAATGTGTAAACAACTCAAATGTCCAATAACTGATAAGCAGATAAATAAAATTTGATAAGTCCTACAATAGCATGTTATTCAGCCATAAAAAGGAATGAAGTACTGAAACACTATAATACAATTACCCTTGAAAGCATAACACTTTATAAAGTTAGACAAAAGAGGCCACCTACATGTATTATTCCAATGATTTGAAATTTAATCTATAGAACCATAAAGTAGATTACAAGTTTCTATGCTGCTGCTAAGTCACTTCAGTCATGTCCGACTCTGTGTGACCCCATAGACGGCAGCTCACCAGGCTCCCCCATCCCTGGGATTCTCCAGGCAAGAATACTGGAGTGGGTTGCCATTTCCTTCACCAATGCATGAAAGAGAAAAGTGAAAGTGAAGTCGCTCAGTCTGTCTGACTGTTAGCAACCCCATGGACTGCAGCCCACCAGGCTACTCCGTCCATTGGATTTTCCAGGCAAGAGTACTGGGGTGGGGTGCCATTGCCTTCCCCNACCAGGCTCCCCCATCCCTGGGATTCTCCAGGCAAGAATACTGGAGTGGGTTGCCATTTCCTTCACCAATGCATGAAAGAGAAAAGTGAAAGTGAAGTCGCTCAGTCTGTCTGACTGTTAGCAACCCCATGGACTGCAGCCCACCAGGCTACTCCGTCCATTGGATTTTCCAGGCAAGAGTACTGGGGTGGGGTTCTAGAATTAGATATGGTAAGCTCCCCACATACAAATGAATTCTGTTCTGAGAGAATGTTCCTGAGTCCAATTTGTTCCTAAGTCCCTCAAGGTTAGTCTAGATACCCAATTAACACAATCAGGTATCTAGTGCTGTACTGTAATAAGCTTAAAATACTTCTCACACAAATGATGCATTAAAAAACCATGAAAAAAATCAAGAAAACATTTAAAAACTTTCAGTACCTTGAAAAGTACTGTAGTACAGTACAACAGCTGGCATACAGGGGCTGGCATCGAGTAAACAGGCAGGAAGAGTTACTGACTGTAGGAGGACAAGTGCCGGGCGCCAGCTTGAGGAATCCCACTCGTGACAAGGTCATGTGGAAGGAAGCCTGACAAAACGCAAGGATGTGATCAGGCTTCAGGGGTTCCCCCTGGAATTTCCTGAGCATCCACCCCACAAGACCAGAGTCTGCCTGCTTTGCTTTACTGTGTTATGCTTTCCACCTACTCTTCTGACATTAACAGAGGGCTGTCCCCCCACCACCTTTTTCTGGAAAAAAATTAATTTAGAGCTTTTAGATAATAAATCTCCTGGGCATAATACGAGTGCTCCAATCCAAAAACCCCTCTGATGGCTTTCTAGCCTGCCTGCAGGACTCATACAGCTGTGCATGTGATTGTCTGAGGCCTCCCGACTGCGGGAGGCACAGGAAGCTTAAACATCCTAGGAATGTAGGGGCTTCCGAGGAATCAAAATCATTAGAATAGGACTGATTAAAGGTTTCATTTGCTGAGCCAATACTTGCTGCCAAATTTTCATATCCTTTATTTTTAGATATAGTTGATATATAGAAAAACAGGTAGTAGATCCAGTATTAGCAACATTAGATCTTTGAGTTAAGTACTTTCTTTGTTATAACCCACCACACCTTTGTTCTACAGGAATGTAACTTTATTTAGTACTTTGAGGGTGATGCAGAGTAAAGAAAAAAACACTTCTAGGGAAAAGGAGTTTTCTGGCTGATAGACAGTTATCCAGGAAGAGAGCCATAAAAATGTTAACAGGCCTCTTGGCCAGAAGATAAGGTAAACCGCCTGAGATCTTTTGTATATGGGAGGGTGTATGCAAAAAGAAAGCCTTGTCTCAATGAGGGTCAGGACTGCTGCCCCTGCGTAACTCTGCATAGTCCATTATTTCTTTATGTACAACTTGGGGTATATAAGCTGATTTTGAAAAATAGTTTTTGGAGTCTTGCACCAATGCTGGGTTTCCCCATGTCGTTCTTTTCTTTTTTCGGCTGAATTCCCATCTGGGGCGTGGAGGCTCGTCATGTCCACTTACTTGTCCTGGCTTCTAAGATCCGTAAGAGGGAGAGCCCAAGGCGGGGCACTCTCCGATATTTAAATGGACGTCGGTGGCCTAACGTAGATGGTGCAAGTTACTTGTCTGGAACTTTATTGGCTTTCCACGTAAACCAAGTTAATCAGCCTCTTTTCTCCACTCATTTTCCTACTATACTATTTCTTCTAAATATAATCTTATATCTCTAAATAAATAAGTTTTTCCTCACCAACGCCATCCCCGCTTCAAATTCCCTGGATCCACTGGGGCAGGACCCCGGCAGACAAGGAGGTGGGAGATGGTAAGGATGAAAGATCATCAGCAAAGGAAATGACAGGTGACCTGCAATTTCGCTCACGTCTGTCACTGATGGCACAGATTCTGATTCTTTGATGGATTCAACTCTATCCACCCTCTTGAAAAAATGATCCACTGACGTATGAATCTCTTCTTGGCAGCTCCAGCTATATTGCTGCTGCTTTTACACTTGCTTCTGGACATCCTGGACTTGAAATAAAGATGCTGTACTACTGTACAGTACACAGTATTGTACAGCAAACTACACTAAGGCATAACCACTTATACAGGATGTGCACACTTGACAATGTACTGAGACAGCTGAATTCCCATCTGGGGCGTGGAGGCTCGTCATGTCCACTTACTTGTCCTGGCTTCTAAGATCCGTAAGAGGGAGAGCCCAAGGCGGGGCACTCTCCGATATTTAAATGGACGTCGGTGGCCTAACGTAGATGGTGCAAGTTACTTGTCTGGAACTTTATTGGCTTTCCACGTAAACCAAGTTAATCAGCCTCTTTTCTCCACTCATTTTCCTACTATACTATTTCTTCTAAATATAATCTTATATCTCTAAATAAATAAGTTTTTCCTCACCAACGCCATCCCCGCTTCAAATTCCCTGGATCCACTGGGGCAGGACCCCGGCAGACAAGGAGGTGGGAGATGGTAAGGATGAAAGATCATCAGCAAAGGAAATGACAGGTGACCTGCAATTTCGCTCACGTCTGTCACTGATGGCACAGATTCTGATTCTTTGATGGATTCAACTCTATCCACCCTCTTGAAAAAATGATCCACTGACGTATGAATCTCTTCTTGGCAGCTCCAGCTATATTGCTGCTGCTTTTACACTTGCTTCTGGACATCCTGGACTTGAAATAAAGATGCTGTACTACTGTACAGTACACAGTATTGTACAGCAAACTACACTAAGGCATAACCACTTATACAGGATGTGCACACTTGACAATGTACTGAGACACATGGACTAACTTAAGTCACTGGACATGTGAAATCACGTTTGCATCTTTGAAAGTTCACAACTTGAAGACTTGTATGCAGGAGACTTACTATAGTTGTGACTGTCACACAAACTTGGAAATACACTAAGAACCACCAAGTGTACACTTTTAAAAGATGGCATTGTGATATGTGAAGGATATATCAATAAAAACTGAAAAAAAAACAATAGCAGTTTTTTATCATTGACAGAATAAATCATGAAAGGCATTTAAAAAAAATCTTCAGTAAGCACTTCAGAGTTCAAAGATACATATTTAAGGGAAAACTTAGGCTTAATTTCTTTTAATTACAATATAGTCAAATCTATAAAAAAATTTTTTTAATAGTTTAAAAAGGAAAATCACATACCCTTCACTATAATTCAACAATTAATCTATTTTATTTAGGCTGAACTATTTGGAAGTGAGATCCAGATAGAAAATATCACTAGCAAAGATTAAAGTATCAGTTTTTGAGTGTATTCTCTTACATAACATGTGTTATTTTCATACCTGGAAAATCAGCAATAACTCAATAATATCTACCATCAATTCCATATTCTATCTTCCTAAATAGTCTCCAAAATGCCTTTTATAAGCATTTTGTTTGGGACTTTGTTCTTCTTTTTTGGCCCATAAACAATGGAACTTTATTTTTCATACTTCTACAGGCTAGAATTCTGAGATCAGGGTGGCAACGTGGTTGAGTTCTGGTGAGAAGCTTCTTCTGGACTGCAAATACCAACTTCTCCTTGTATCCCCCCATGGCAAAGGGCAGGGAGAGCTAAATATTTTGGTTTTTAAATCTAGAATCCAAATCAAGATTCACATAATGAATGCCTTCAATCATTATGCTCATTTAGTTTCTTTAAATCTAGAATATTTTTAGTGATATTGACTTTAAAGAATCCAAGCTAGTTTTCTTGTGGAATGTTCTGCACTTTGAATTTGGCTTATTGTTTCCTCTCAATACATTCCTCTCTCCTGGATTTTCTGTAAACTGAAAATTAGATCTAAAAATATTTGGTTTGCGTTAAACATTTTTGGCTAGAATAATTTCTAGTGATGTCATGTATTTCATAAGTGCTACACACAAGTGATGACAAGACTTTTTATTTGGTTAAGCTGTTAAGCACCAGATCTCTGTTGCAAGAGTCAGGTAAGCATTTGTAATCTGTTAGATGTGGGCTGATACTTTGGCATAGGGTAAATATATCATTTCTCAATTGAAAATGATATATACAAAGAAATGGAAAGATATTCTGGCAATAGAAGAAATAATATTGGTAAAATGTCCTTACTACTCAAAGAAATCTACAAATTTAATGCAATCCTTACCAAATACCCATGACATTTTTCACAGAACCAGGAAATATAATTCAAATATTTATATGGAACCACAAAAGACCTCAAATTGCTAAACCATTCTTGAAAAAAAAAGAACAAAGCTGGAGGTATCCGTGACTTCACACTATATTACAAATTTACAGTAACCAAAACAACTTGGTACTAACACAAAGACACAAAAATAGATCAACAAAACAGAATAGGGCACTCACTCATAAGTAAACTCATGCACCTATTGTCATTTAGTCTACAATAAAGAGGGCAAGAATATACGCAAAAAAAAGACAAGTCTCTCAGTAAGAGGTGCTGGGAAAGCTGGACTGCTGCTGCTGCTGCTGCTAAGTCACTTCAGTCGTGTCCGACTCTGTGTGACCCCATAGACGGCAGCCCACCATGCTCCCCCATCCCTGGGATTCTCCAGGCAAGAATACTGGAGTGGGCTGCCATTTCCTTCTCCAATGCATGAAAGAGAAAAGTGAAAGTGAAGTCGCTCAGTCTGTCCGACTGTTAGCGACCCCATGGACTGCAGCCCACCAGGCTACTCCGTCCATTGGATTTTCCAGGCAAGAGTACTGGGGTGNTGCCATTTCCTTCTCCAATGCATGAAAGAGAAAAGTGAAAGTGAAGTCGCTCAGTCTGTCCGACTGTTAGCAACCCCATGGACTGCAGCCCACCAGGCTACTCCGTCCATTGGATTTTCCAGGCAAGAGTACTGGGGTGGGGTGCCATTGCCTTCCCCGGGGAAAGCTGGACAGCCACATTTAAAGAGTAAGATTAGGATATTAACACACAATAAATACAAAAACAATCTCAAAATGGATTAAATATCTAAATGGAAGGCCTGAAACCATTACTTCTAGAAGAGAACATAGACATAACACACTTTGATAAATCACAGCAAAAATTTTGTTTTTTTTCTCTTAAAAAAAAGAAATCAAAGTAAAAATAAACAATTAGGTCCTAATTAGACTTGAAATATTTTGCACAGAAAAGAAAATCATTGACAAAATGAAAATACAGGCTACTGAATAAGTGGTTAATACCCAAAATATATAAATAGCTCATACTACTCAATATAAAAAATAAAATAAAAAACTGATTTTAAAAAATGAGTCAAAGACCTGAATAGACATTTTTCCAAAGATACAGATGGCTAAGGGGAACATGGAAAAATACCTATCACTAATATTAGCGAAATGAAAATCAAAACAACCATGAGATATCACCTCACATCTGCCAGAATGATGAACATCAAAAAGTCTACAAATAGGGACTCCCCTGGTGGTTCAGAGGTTGACTGCATGCTTCCATTGCAAGAGGTGTGGGGTTGATCCCTGGTCAGGGACTAAGACCCCACATGCTGCACTGCATGGTCAAAAAAAGAAGTTTAAAAATAGCAAATGTTGGAGAAGATGTGGAGAAAAGGAAATCCTTGTACACTGTGGATGTGAATGTAAATCAGTGCAGCCACGATGGAAAACAATATATAGGTTCTTCAAAAAAAAAAAAATAAAGAAAGAAAGCTATCATATGATCTGGCAATTCCAGTCCTGGATATATATCCAAAAAAAAAAAAAAGCAAAAATACTAACTGGAAAAGATGTATGCAAACCAGTGTCTGTACCAGCATTATTTACAATACCATGATATGAGAGCAACCAAAGTGCCCATTGACAGCTGAATGGATAAAGGAAATGTGGTGTATAAAATGGAATATCTCAGCAAAAAAAAAAAAAAAAGAATGAAAATCTGCCATTTGCAACAATGTGTGTGGACCTAAAAGGTATTTTGCTTAGTGAAATGTTAGACAAAGAAAGACAAACACCCTATGTTAGCACTTATATGTGGAATATAGAAACATTACAAATGAATGTATATAATAAAACAAAAACAGACTCACAGACATAGAAAACAAACCACACACTACCATGGCATAAAATGGATAACTGATAAAAAAAAACCTATCATATAGCACAGGGAACTCTATTCAATACTCTGTGGTGAGCTAAATGGGGAGGAAATCCAAAACAGAGAGGATATATATGTTCACATCTAGCTGATTCACTTTGCTGTACAGCAGAAACAAACACAACATTTTAAAGCAACTATACTCCAAAAACATTTAATTAAAAAAAAAGAAAACAAACAAGTAGTATCTGGTAAGGAGAGGGAAGAGGGAAAGGGCAGGATAGTAGTTTGGGATTAGGAGATATAAACTACTATGTATGAAACAAATAAGCAACAATAATATAATATATTGTACAGCACAGGGGAATATAGCCATTATTTTGCTGTTACTGTAGATACTTTATAATCTATGCCATTATCAAATCGCTATCCAGCGTTCTTGCCTGGAGAATCCCAGGGACGGGGAGACTGGTGGGCTGCCGTCTATGGGGTCGCACAGAGTCAGACACGACTGAGGCGACTTAGCAGCAGCAGCATGCTATACATCTGAAACTAAAATAATATCCTGTCAATTATACATCAATTAAAAAATATTATTCCTCAACAATATCTCAGCCAACAGTCTGATCACTGGTTAATGGGCTGTATGTGATCCAATTTTTTACATTGGGTATTGAAAAATGACATATGCTCTTTATATTTCCTTCTACGTTTATTAGCTGTAATTCATCTTAAAGAAGATTTTCTCTTCACCCAGACCCCATATGTCCTCTCTCTCTCTTTAAATGCCATTATGGATTGTAAAGATTTAAATATGTAGTATATTAAATTAATTATTGCATTTTTGATTCTAAAATTGTTGCAAATCGGCCTGTGGAACCCCTTCACATCAGTTCCATTCAACATAGTTGCATTTGCTTTGGAGCACTTTCTTGTTTCCTGGCACAGATACTTCTGTACTCAATTTGTACTATGTGGGTCCCAGATATTAAAGGTCTCATTTTGAAAACACCAATAAAACAAACAAAAATATCTGCAGCCCTTAAAATGCATGCAACAAATTCATGGTACCAAATGCTCCTCTGCATGATATTATAATTTCTTAGTGTTGATTCTTTTACTTCCATCAACGTATTGTTAACTAGACTCATTTTCACTCTGCTGACAAAATTTTCTCAAATACCTCTTCCCTGACTCTAGGACTAGAGCCTTAGGTGGACCCTAAATTATAGGTGTAGTATGGTTAAATTCTGACGAAGTACAGACATGTCACTAGAATGTTCCAGGAATTTTATGTGTATAATTATATAGAAACCATTTTCCATGTGATCAAGCACTAACACACATATACATATACATACTTATGTATAGGTATCAAATGGTAAGTTTCATGAAACAACATGTATTTTCTTCATGTGACATATTTTGATATTTTTATTATGTTCTATTTCATTATAAAAATTGATTTTACCACCAACTAATGATCACTTGTCCAGAATTTTAAATAAAAAAGAGGATTAGAGGATACTGGAGAAGTGTATTTTTCCAACAGGACACTATGATTAAATCAAGAAGAATACTGAAGAAGAAGATGAAGTCTATGAATCAGGAGATATGGGACTAAGAAAGTACTGACATCAAGAGTTAAGCTACAGTTGTGTATCAAATACATATGTGTGTGCCTATATATAGTTTTTCTTTTTTCTATCGTTTTTTCTTTTGTGCTTATAACATCTTAATTGATCTACACTAAAGCATTCAAGGTATTCTTGAAAAAGTGTTTGTAATTTTTATACTATCATAGAATATTGTGCTTATTTGACAATTGTATCATCGCTGACATAAACATCTCCCTCTGGAAAGATGCGAACCATGACCCCCTTCCAATTACCTCCAATATTGTGTTTATCCCATTTCATTTCTCAACAGGGCTATGAAAATTACCTTCTAATGAGTCTCTCCGCTGCTGTTCTTTGCCTCTAATTCCAAGTCAAGCTATCACTCATATTTCCACTGACCAATGTGATGTCGCTTAAAACCTCCATTAAACTGCTGCATACTACATAGAGGAGCACATTGGTAAATTATCACAAGTTTAGTTACTTTAATAAAACAAAAATTTTTTGTTATATATTGGGTTTTAAGGGAGAATGTGTTCCTTGTCACTTTGTTAATCCAGAATATTTCCATCTCAAGATTCTTAATCACATTTAAATAGTCTTGTTTGCCGTGTTAGGTGATATACTCACAGGTTTACATGAGTAAGACATGAACATCATTGCAAGCGTACATTATCTTTCTACTACAAGAAGTAACTACAATTGCTTTAGCATGCCAGACAAACCACTGCACCATTTCCTGTTTCCTAGCCTATTTCCTGCCTCTTCTCAAACCCCATGAAGTCATGCCAGGATCCTTTCAGCAAATGAACTTTGTCAAGTAACATGATTTTTCAGGTCTTTATATCTTTTAACATTCTGTTTCTTTTGCCTCTGAAATCCTCCCCCACTTCTCCATCTGTTGAACGACAGCTCAGTTTTTCAAGACAGCACAAACGGCATCTCCTTGTAAAATGATATACTCCCACATGGAATTCTCATTCACAAGCAAGTTGTTCCTTATCATAACGCTTTGTTTAAACTCTCCTGGAAGTTTATAACATTAGATTGTATGTTTGTCTCCTGGTCTTTCTTTCCAAATAGAATGTAAGGTTCTCAAGAGACTGAGCTACTCATCCATGTGTTCCAGGGTACTTCTATCTGATTAAAAAAAAAAAAAGACATTAAGTAAACAAAGAAAAACAAATATTCAACAAAAGCCAAGTTAATAAAGCAATTATCTGTGGGTCTTCAAAGTGTCTGAGAGGAAAACCACTTGCTTTCAGAAACACATGTGGCCACATCTATCACTAATCTTCACAATTAGGACAACTACTCTGTCTAATATTTATAATCAGAGGGTGCTCAGATAACATAATGGTATGGGGGTGTAATCTGCCAAACAGGAAGCATGACTGAGAGGTATCAAAGGCAAGGAATGCAAGGCCGAGACATATGGTGAGTGAGAGGAAGCCATGTAAAGGTAAATGATGACAAGAAATGTGGCATGAGGCAGAAAACAAGAAAGACAGAATGAATGACATTGGGAAACATAGCAGGCAGAGAGATTAAAAAAGTCAACGAGCCACTTGGTAATTTTTTTTTCAAAATATAAGTAAAAAGTAACAATAAAAATAACATGAAATAATTATGTCTAATCATACCATAGTCAAACTTTTGAGAAACAAAGATAAGACATCATGAAATCTTAGGAAAAGTAATATGCTATATGCAGGACAATGTGTGAACAATGGATAATTTGTCATCAGACATAATGGATGTTAGAAAGCAAAAGTTTAGCAATCAAGGAGATCCAACCAGTCCATCCTAAAGGAGATTAGTCCTAGGTGTTCATTGGAAGGACTGATGCTGAAGGTGAGACTCTAATACTTTGGCCACCTCATGCGAAGAGTTGACTCTTTGAAAAGACCCTCCTGCTGGGAGGGATTGGGGGCAGGAGAAGAAGGGGACAACAGAGGATGAGATGGCTGGATGACATCATTGACTCGATGGATGTGAGTTTGAGTGAACTTCGGGAGTTGGTGATGGACAGGGAGGCCTGGTGCGCTGTGATTCATGGGGTCGCAAAGAGTCGGACAAGACTAAGTGATTGAAATGAACTGAACTGAAAATGCTAAAAGAAAAATATATCCACCTGAAATTCCACAACCAGAAATTTATTTTATCAGAGATAAAGGCAAAATGATGATATTCAGCTGAGTAAAATTTAAAAGATTTGGTTTTAAATTGGCATAACCCACACAAAAACAAAGGGATTCCATGGTGGCTCAGATGGTAAAGAATACCTGAAATACAGGAGACCTGGGTTTGACCCCTTGATTGGAAGATCTCCTGGAGAAGGAAATGGCAACCCACTCCAATATTATTGCCTGGAAAACCCCATGGATGGAGGAGCCTGGCAGACTATATACCATGGGGTTGCAAAGAGTTGGATACGACTGAGTGACTTCACAAAAACAAATACTAACAAAAATTTCTCTAGACTAAAGGAAAGTGATAAAAACAATAGACTCTAGACTGTTTAGGAAGACTCAAGAGTCCTGAGCATTATATATATAACTATCAAATATGCTAATTATATTACATAAATATATTAAACTGGTATTCATATTTTATATTTACAGTATGTGACCATTTTTCTTGATGTTTTTAAAAGCTATTTGCTGAAAGAGGATAATATTTTTGTGGTGCTTCCAAAATATGGAGACGTAAAATGTATGGTAACAGTGGCAAAAAAGGACAGGAAGGAGGTAAATGAAATATATAACACAGAAATTGGAAAATGAAAAAGGTATGCTTTCTTGGGTATGGCAGCAGAACCATATTGGAAAGAAATGAGAAAATCACACTTATTAAAATGCTAGCAATGGCAACCCACCCCAGTACTCTTGCCTGGAAAATCCAATGGACGGAGTAGCCTGGTGGGCTGCAGTCCATGGGGTCGCTAACAGTCGGACAGACTGAGCGACTTCACTTTCACTTTTCTCTTTCATGCATTGGAGAAGGAAATGGCAACCCACTCCAGTATTCTTGCCTGGAGAATCCCAAGGATGGGGGAGCCTGGTGGGATGCCATCTATGGGGTCACACAGAGTTGGACACGACTGAAGTGACAGCAGCAGCAGCAGCAGCAGGACCCAGTTAGCGGTGGTTTTCAGTGTTTTTGCTACTGAGAACACCAAGTACTTCTTTGGCTGAGAGTTGGTAGACAGAGCCATGCTGTCGTAGCAATATGGCTCTACATGAATAGTCAGAAGTAGCATGGGCTAATGAAGTTAAAGAGCCCCGTGTTTCAGACCCAAATCTGTTCCTTGTCTCCTTGAATAAGAACTCAACTACTGCCATTTCTGCAAAATGGGAAGACATTTGCCTAACTTGAATGTTTTCTACAAGGATCAGGAATAATATCCCTAAGTGCCTAGCACTGTGCATGGACTCTAGTAGAATGGTTTGGAAGATACATGATAAATAGTAACAGGAAAGATGACAGTTGAAGAAGGATGACTTCCGTGCCCTTTAGTGAAGTCATATCTAAAACAAGTAGGACTGATTTAAAGTTAAATTTAAGCATCAATTATATTTCTTTTCCTTTGATGACTTAGCATTAGTCCAATCTGATAACTTTAGAACAGCTCTGGTTATAGAATAGTCAGTATCAGAGCCAGCAGGAGCCAGACCCAGTCACAGATGTTTCCTGCCAAAGAACAATCCAAAAGGGCTACAGAGGGCAAGGGCTGCCAAGTCCTCTGGTCACTCAAATAGGGGAAAGGAAAAAGAGAGCTCGGCAACTGAAGGACCCAGGTGCCACTTGTGTGTGCGCTGTCTGGGGTGCCTAGATGCCACCTGGGTCCTCAGACTTCCATGCACTCACCCTGGAGCTTGAGTAGCCATGTTTCCAGAGCACAAGCTGGTGGAAGAGGAAGGCTGAGGGAGACCATGTGCCTTGGAAAAATCAATAACAAAATTCAATGCCAACTGAGAGATGTGCAGCTGTTCAAGAACTGTTTTATTCCTTAAAAATAAAACTTGGGTTTAATGTAATCTAAATGTGTATTTATCTGCATGTCACTCATCTTTTTTGTAATACAAAGATTGGTTGTAAAACGAAGATCTTGATTGCTCAGAGGTATAACTATTAAAGTGGTTTAATCTTTAAGCTATTATTAAAAGCATAAAAATTAATACATATTAAATATAAATACAAAAAATGAGCAAAGACCTTACCATGAGGGTGCAAACCAAGGAATACATGTTATTTTGTTCTAACCTGCCAGTTCTGTGAAACCCACTTATGATGACAATTTGAATTAAAATCTTATTTTTAAAAAATGTTCATTTTATCAATTTCTTCCGAAATCAATATCATCCATGCTGCCAACTGTGATGTTATAAACTCCAAATGGCTGAAGTTTCTCTATGTGTAGATATCTTTCTTTTTTCCATTTACTTCAACAGAACTTTCAGGTGGACCATATCCTCTTGAACGAATAAAATTCAAAAATTTTGAAATCTGGGCAATGATTATTATTTTATGTTTCTCTATTTGTTTGGTCTCCAAACAGTTGTTTTTAAGATGTGTCAAGTTATTAACAAAACCATTGTTTGAGACTCTGTATGAATTAGTGAAAAACGCTTTTAGTTCTTCCTTTACAAACCTTTCACTGTGCAACTCCGAGCTCTCAGAGAATGTCCTACAATGTCAGAACTTTATTCAAACAACATCATATTGCACAGTTTAGTAAATTTATGGTTTTATCTTTTGGCAATTGCAATCTTCATTAAATAATGTATCTTGTGAAGTATTTCTACTTGGTATTACCTGGGCAGGGTCAAAATGAGTTTTCAGCTAAAATATTCTAAGATGAAGTGTCCTACCAGCCAAACAATTTTCTCAAAGTTGTTTAAACATGTGAAGAAGTTGCTTTGACTCTTTCAGGTTCAGTTCACTTCAGTCACTCAGTCGTGTCTGACTCTTCGCAATCCCATGGACTGCAGCACACCAAGTTTCCCTGTCCATCACCAACACCTGGAGCTTGCTCAAACTCATGTCCATTAAGTCAGTGATGTCATACAACTATCTCATCCCTTGTCATCACCTTCTCCTCCTGCCTTCAGTCTTTAACAACATCAGGGTTTTTACCAAGGAGTCAGTTCTTCACATCAGGTGGCCAAAGTATTGGAGTTTCAGCTTCAATATCAGTCCTTCCAATGAATATTCAGGACTGATTTCCTCTAGGATGGACTGGTTGGATCTCGGTGCTGTCCAAGGGGCTCTCAAGAGTCCTCTCCATACCATAGTTCAAAAGCATCAATTCTTTGTCACTCAGCTGTCTTTATAGTCCAACTCTCACACCCATACACAACTACTGGAAAAACCATAGCTTTGACTACACAGACCTATGTTGGCAAGGTAATGTCTGTGCTTTTTAATATGCTGTCTAAGTTGGTCATAACTTTTCTTCCAAGGAGCAAGTGTTTTTTAATTTCATGGCTGCAGTCACCATTGGCAGTGAATTTGGAGCCCCCAAAATAAAGTCTCTTATTCTTTCCATTGTTCCCCCATCTATTTACCATGAAGTGATGGGACCAGAAGCCATGATCTCAGTTTTCTGAATGTTGAGTTTTAAGCCAAATTTTCACTCTCTTTTACTTTCATCAAGAGGCTCTTCAGTTCCTCTTCACTTTCTGTCAGAAGGGTGGTGCAATCTGCATATCTGAGGTTACTGATGTTTTTCCCAGAAATCTTGATTCCAGCTTGTGCTTCATCCAGCCTGGCATTTCACATGATGTACTCTGCATATAAGTTAATTAAGGAGGGTGACAATATAACAACCTTGACGTACTCGTTTCCAGATTTGGAACCAGGCTGCCGTTCCATGTCCAGTTCTAACTGTTGCTTCCTAACCTGCATACAGATTTCTTAGGAGGCAGGCCAGGTGGTCTGGTATTCCCATCTCTTTAAGAATGTTCCACACTTTGTTGTGATGTACACAGTCAAAGGCTTTGGAGTAGTCAATAATGCAGAAGTAGATGTTCTTCTGGAACTCTCTTGCCTTTTCCATGATCCAACAGATGTTGGCAATTTGATCTCTGGTTCCTCTGCCTTTTCTAAATCCAGCTTGAACATCTGGAATTTCATAGTTCACGTACTTTTGAATTCTGTCTGGAGAATTTTGAGCATTACTTTGCCAGTGTGTGAGATAAGTGCAATCATGCGGTAGTTTGAACATTCTTTGGCATCACCTTTCTTTAGGATTGGAATGGAAAATGACCTTTTCCAGTCCTGTGGACATGCTGAGTTTTCCAAATTTGCTGGCATATTGAGTGTAGCACTTTCACAGCATCATCTTTTAGTATTTGCAATAGCTCAACTGGAATTCTATCACCTTCACTAGCTTTGTTTGTAGTGAAGCTTCCTAAGGCCCACTTGATTTTGCATTCCAGGATGTCTGGCTCTAGGTGAGTGATCATGGTTACCTGGGTCATGTAGATCTTTTTTGTATATTTCTTCTGTATATTTTTGCCACCTCTTCTTAATATCTTCTGCTGCTGTTAGACCCATACCATTTCTGTCCTTTATTGTGCCCATCTTTGCATGAAATTTCCCCTTGGTATCTCTAATTTCCATGAAGAGATCTCCAGTCTTTCCCATTCTATTGTTTTCCTCTATTTCTTTGCCCTGATCACTGAGGAAGGCGTTCTTATCTGTCTTTGCTATTCTTTGAAACTCTACATTCACATGGGTATATTTTCCTTTTCTCCTGTGCCTTTAGCTTCTCTTCTTTTCTCAGCTATTTGTAAGGCCTCCTCAGACAACCATTTTGCCTTTTTGCATTTCTTTTTCTTGAGGATGGTCTTGATCACTGCCTCCTGTACAATGTCATGAACCTCCGTCCATAGCTCTTCAGGCACTCTGTCTGTCAGTTCTAATCCTTTGAATATATTTGTCACTTATACTGTATAATCATAAGGAATTTGATTTAGGTCATACCTGAATGGTCTAGTGGTTTTCGCTACTTTCTTCAGTTTCAGTCTGAATTTGTCAATAAGGAGTTCATGATCAGAGCCACAGTCAGCTCCCTGTCCTGTGTTTGCTGACTGTATAGAGCTTCTCCATCTTTGGCTGCAAAGAATGTAATCAATTTAATTTCAGTATTGACCATCTGGTGATGTCCATGTGTAGAGTCTTCTCTTGTGTTGTTGGAAGTAATCTGTTCTTTCAGGTTACATGATCAAAATCTCTAAATACAGACATATTTGCAAAGATAGTTTACATATGCTGCTTGGAAAACTTATTTAATTTTAACATTTTTTGAAGGCACAGATGCCTAAGGAATAGAACAAGAAGGGTTTTTCAGCTCTTAATGCTTTAATTTTAAACTATTAGAATGAGGAATCAGTTCATTCACATTAAAATCAAAGGGGTCCTATTGCTGAGTTTTTCTTTCCAGCTGGTTTACCTTTCCTAACTCTTCCCCTTGCTATGCATCAGTTCAGTGAGTATCTTAATTTACTTAAACCAATATTTCTTTCCTCAAAGTGATGTCAAGCTTGCAGATATTTATTTTGAGGAGTAAGAGGAAATTTTATTTTATTATTATATATTTCAAAAGTAGTAAATAAAACTTCAGTCAATTCAAGGCACTGAGTAAGAGAATAACTTCTGAAAGTAACATTTTAAAATATACTGGCCTTGTAGATAAAAAGCACCAGGTATGTTTTTTACTTGAGATCAGAAATTCAAACATTGTCTCACCTCAGTTTCCTGGTTAATACCAAACTTTTGACTTCTTTCATCAATCCACTTGCTATCCTCCCCCCACCCAACTTTGCATTTTCTCTCTTTTATTAAAGTTTAATGATACTTCACTTCCACTAAAGTATAAGGAGGCTGCATGGGGGTTGTTACTGCAACTCTTCTCTATACAATTACCATCATTTTCTCTCCTCTCACAATTTAGCCCAAGGTTCTGTTGGGATGTTCTGTTAACATGCAAGAAACTTCAAGAAGATCCTTTCTCAGAAAATCAGTTACAGAGTTCCATTCTAATCCCACAAACCTTGTATAGGGTATTATTTGGCTACAAGAATGATATAAAATTTCAAAAAATAGTATTTCTCAAAGCTATTTCTACATAAACTAAGATGGGGAACCAAGTAATTACCAAAATGCCTGATGTCAAAATAAGTTTGGATGGACCATTCAAACAGTGAGTCAAAAATTATTCTGAATATTTTTGTTTTGAATATATGAATACCTGCTTCTACTTCACTTTACACAGATATCTGAGGGCTTAGGCTGATTAAAATAATCTGAACACTATTCCAGACATCTAATCCCAGAGCATCGGACTCACTCTACATACCAGATCCACCCTTCACTGGATTGAGCTGCTGGACATACCATGTACAATAGGCTGAATGCATTTTGGTATAAAAAAATGTGAATTTGCATGGATGGGTTTTAAGAACAATATCTCTGTACCCATCTTGTGCTGCCCAGGGATGTATATATAAAGCAATGACTAAAAATTAGCCTTTACAAATTCTAAGCTTTTCCTCCTTGGTTTCCAGACCAACTCGTACATGAGAGTTTTTTCTGGTGCCTGAAGCTAGTGCCTTATCCAGAATCAGTGATTAATAGTGGTATGGTAGCTAAAGGAGAAAAGGGGTTTTTTTTATGTGCTATGAGATCATCACAGACCTACCTCACTGTGTAATATGGGGTGAATGTAAAAGAACACATTGGGTGCTGTGTGTCTGATCCAGGGTTCTTGCCTCCCCTAATTGCTACACCCATCTAGTTGTTGTACTTGCTCGGGAGTGTAAGGACTCCACAAGTCACTCATTTGTTGATTGCCAAGTGACCTAGCTTGTATAAATATAATGTGTTGGTTTTTCTCCATGTTCTTTTGTGGATTTATTGTTTACAAACTTCTTTCTGTAACCAAGAGAAAAATAGCCAAAACATCTTTGACAAAAAGTTCTGCACCAGGAAAAAGAAATTGAAATATAAGTTTGGGTACCCTTCATCTCTAAGTGAGGACCTTAAGCCAGCCTACCTTTTGCCTTTCCCTTCTTCTATTTTCTATTTTGGACCAAATCTAGATTCTAAAAAACTGACTTATATCACACTCCTTCTTTCATAACTCCCCAAAAGCCCACACACCTACACAATACACATTTAACCTGTGGGATGTCTCTGCAACATTTAAGCAATTTGAGTAACAACTCTGAAAAATCTAGAAACACTCCATCCCTTGTTCTCAACCTTCTGGATCATGTGTATTTCTGGATGATTCATGCCAAATACACTGGGTAGACCACACCTCCTTAAATCTCAAATCCTAGGGTAGAGAGAAGCAATGAGCAGACCTTTCTTACAGAAACTGGTGTTAGAAGATCAAAGAAGGAAAAGAAGTATATATACATGTCACTCAGGAACTTTTATGCAGGTTAATAAACTTACGTCAAAATATCACAAGATAGTTTAACAGAAGACAGATGAATACAGCTCCATAGTTACTGCTAGAAATCAAAACTTTGTGTGAAATCTTGAATTTATGAGGAACAAGGGTAGGAAAAATGTGTACCTCTCTGTTCTTTGTCTTATCCACCCCCCTCTTTCCTGACTGCAGGAGACTGCGTCCCCAGGTGCTTTGGTGAGCCTACCACTGGGGAGTTCATGTGATGGTTGATTTTGCTGTGGTGGGGACTCCCTTTACCATTTGCCATCATTTTGTAACACATGTGTTGCTCCTTTTCCCTCCCCCTCGCTGTTCCAGGAAAAATATAGTGAATTGTGGCACTGGGAAAAAAAACAGTGACAGGAATGTGCTCAAGAAGACACTGTTGAAAACTGTAGAAAGAATGCCTACATTGACTTGGAAGATGTGGTAAATTTTCCAAAGCACCCGTCAGCTAACCACAAAAATTCTAAAATCCTCATTGTATAGATTAAGACTAGATAGAGTAGTCGAAAACAACTGAGGGTAGCCTTTCATAGGCTCCACTGGGTGTTAAATTTCTCTGCTCTTCGGACAATACATCTGGATAATTACATCTCCCATAATTATTATGTGTTATTCTTGGTCATGCTCTATTATGTTGTAAGATAAAAATGGGCAGAATACTGTTACTATAGATAGGGATCTTTACATATATTTTTTTCCTAAGCAGATTTCCTGTATGATTATGCATTTTAATTTCACAATGAATTATATGTGTGGAGCATGCATGTGCATGCTTGAATTCTTTCAAAGTGTATAGAAGAAGATATGCAGATGGCAATTTGTGAACAATTTCTTCTCCTCCTCCTTTTCTTTTTTGCTGAGAAAGAACTGATTTCAAAAAGTTGTGTTTTAGGTATGACACCCTCAGCCTAGGACCCTAGTGGGTTATAGCCTGATGTAATTCATCATGTTTGTTGTAAGGAAGGACACCCAACAAAGGCATCAATTACTATTTCATAGGGACTATTTTTATTATGATCCATGGGATAAATTTTTCTCAGATCTCAATCTTTACAACATGGTTTTACTTCATCTTTGGTAATGCTCTGATTTTTTTTTTTTAATGTATACGTGATATATTTCTCCTTTTTCATTGGCTACCAAAAATCTCAGAGACAAATTAGTGACCCATTAGTCATAATGACCATTTTAGATATTACCTAGTCTACCTTTTTTTTTCTAATTCTTAGAGCCTTTATTGTATCTGCCTCTATTTTTCCTTTGTTTCAAAATTCACTGATTTACTGGCCAGAATCCTACCCCAGTATGATACTACACAACAACTGTTGCAGTAAATCCTGTTGTGTGACAATGAGTAGAAAACACTTTTGCACACTCCAGGGTCAGTCAGTTTGTACTTTGAAGATAGAATTTGATAACATTTAATGTGTGTATGTGTGGTCAGTTGTTCAGTCGTGTCCTACTCTTTGCAACCCATCAGGCTCCTCCATCCCTGGAATTTTCCAGGCAAGAATACTGGAGCAGTTTGCCATTTTCTATTCTTGGGGATCTTCCCAACCCAGGGGTCCAACCTGTATCTCTTGCATGTCCTGCATTGGCAGGCAGATTCTCTACCACTGAACCATCTGGGAAGCTCTAACATTTAACACTGGATCTCTCTTTCTTAAAATTATTTATTATTAATTTTTATTGGAGGATAGTTGCTTTACAATGTTGTGTTTGCTTCTGCCATACAACGTGAATCAGCAATAAGTGTACGTACATATCCATTCCCTCTTGAGCCTTTCCCCAACACCCCGTCATCCCACCCCTCTAGGTCATCACAGAGTGTCAGGCTGAGTTCCCTGTGTTAAATAGCAGCTTCCCAGTAGCCACCTGTTTTACACATGGCAGTTTATGTGTCAACGCAACTCTCTCATTTCATCTCACCCTCTCTTTCCTCCTTAGTGTCCACAAGTCCATTCTCTACAGCTGTGTCTCTGTTCTTGCCCTCCAAATAGGTTCATGAGTACCATTCTTCTAGATTTCATATATATGCACTAATAGACAATGTTTGTTTTTCTTTTTCTGACTTCACTCTGTATGACAGGCTCTAGGTTCATCCACCTCAGTGCAACTAAGTCTCATTCACTCCTTTTTATGGCTGAGTAATATTCCAATGTGTATATGTACCACATCTTTATCTGTTCATCTGTTGATGGACATCTAGGTTGCTTCCATGTCCTGGCTATTGTAAATAGTGCTGCAATGAACACTGGGGTGTATCTGTCTTTTTGAATTATAGTTTCCTCAGAGTACATGCCCAATAGTAATACTGCTGGGTCAAATAGTTGTTTTAGTCCTAGTATTTTAAGGAATCTTCACATTGCACTCCATTGTGGTTGTATCAATTTATATTCACACCAGTTCAAGAGGGTCCCCTTTTCTCCACATTCTCTCCAGCATTAATTGTTTGTAGATTTTTTTGATGATGGCAATTCTGTCCAGTATAAGGTGATACCCCATTGTAGTTTTTATTTGCATTTCTCTAATAATGAGTGATGTTGAACATTTTTATTCATGCGTTTATTGGACATCTTATGTCTTCTTTGGAGAAATGTCTGTTTAGGTCTTCCACCCATTTTTTTTTTTTAATTGGGTTGATTGCTTTGCTGACGTTGAACTGCATGAGTTGCTAGAATCAACCTTCCTGACCTCAGACTATACTACAAAGCTATAGTCATTGAGACAGTATGGTACTGGGACAAAAACAGAAATCAATGGAACAAATAGATCAATCGAACAAAACAGTAAGCTCAGAGATTAACCAACACACCTACATGGGACCTTACCATTGACAAAGGAGGCAAAAATATACAATGAATAAAAAGCAAACTCTTCAATAAGTGGTGCTGGGAAAACTGCACAGATACATATAAAAGAATGAAATTATGACACTTCCTAACACCATACACAAAAATAACTCAAAATAGATTAAAGATCTAACTGTAAGTTCAGACACTATAAACTCTTAGAGGAAAACATAGGCAGAACACTCTTTGACATAAGTCACAGCAAGATCCTCTTTGACTCACTTCCCAGAGTAATGGAAATAAAAACAAAAATAAACAAACAGGATATAATTAAACTTAAAA
The DNA here is from genome assembly GCA_006410675.1 of Oreotragus oreotragus. Classification (NCBI taxonomy): domain Eukaryota; kingdom Metazoa; phylum Chordata; class Mammalia; order Artiodactyla; family Bovidae; genus Oreotragus; species Oreotragus oreotragus. Next base: position 245,583 of record SJYX01004690.1, read on the forward strand.
GCTTTTGCAGAGCAAAGGAAACTATAAAAAAGATGAAAAGACAACTTTCAGAATTGGAGAAAAGAATTGCAAATAAGGCAACTAGTCTCAGTCTATTTTTATGTTAACTCATTGATCCTTACTTTTTCATTTATTAATCTTTTCAAAAATTTTTTTCATTGAATTTAGTTTTCTTATCACAAATACTTTTTGAACAAGTTGGACATTAAAGAAATAAATGATTTGTCAAATGAATGGATGTGTCGTTCTTAACTCTCCAATGCATACTATGGAAACTGCACAAGCCTGTCATAAAATCTATAAGAAAGTGTAAAAATCAGTATTTTTTTTAGAACAACCCAGATGAGTACCATGCACCTACTTTATATTTATCTGCCTCATTATAGTCATGTTGTATCATGACCTACCTTTCCCCTCCTTCATTGATGGTGTATTTTGGACTATTAAAACAAAGATGCTTCTGTCAGACTAAGACTATGTGGATCTGTTTCTCCTATGGTGTAGTTTACATGTGTGTCTACACATATTACTATGCAAACTGCATTTTCAAAGAGAGAAGAAAAAGACACTTTAAATTAATTCCCTTCATGTTGAAAACACTAGGTTCAGCAAATTCAGATACAGAATTCACATTGAACTTTATGACTATTATAATTCTATTATAGGTCATGTGTGCGTTAGTCGCTCAACCATGTCCAAGTCTTTTGTCACCCCATGGACTATAGCCTGCCAGGCTCCTCTGTCCATGGAATTCTCCAGGCAAGAATACTGGAGTGGGTAGCCATTCCCTTCTCCAGAGGATCTTCCTGACTCAGGGACTGAACCTGGGTCTCCTGCATTACAGGCAGATTCTTTACCATCTGAGCCACCAAGGAAGCCCATTATAGGCCATGCACATTCACAATTCAGAAACCAGGAAAATGGTGGGATTTGTGCTGCTCTTGTCTTGACCCATCCTGACCAATTAAAGGAAGCCAAGGAAAATGTTTCAAGAGCTACAAACAGACGATAGTCAATTATTTTTTTAAGAAAGCTGAATTGTTTCTTATAACTTCTTTATGAAATATTTATTCAGCATGACTAATTGCTGATTGAAAATAATTCTATAGAAAAGCAATTGCTTATTCTGGAAGGCAGTGACTCAAGTTTTATGTCCTTTTCTTTTGCTTACAGGTAAGTGGTTATTTGCTTATTTAACAAAGCTAATGTAACTAAGATGAAAATTTGTTTCCCCTTTGAGGCATTATACTTTTCTATAAAGAAATATCAAAGAAATTTAAATGTGGTCTCAATTAAATGCACTGGCCCAGATTTCAGGCCTGAGCTGAATTTCTCAAATTATAGTTCTCATGCTTCAGTATTCCTGTGATGCTCATTGTTACGCAGGATAACAGGCTAAGAGAAACTTCAACACTGGTGGACTTAAAGTAATAGCTCCCAAATAGCAATCAAAATAGAAAATGATTTGAGATGCAGGAGGAATTTAACTTAAATTCTTCCAATATGCACAGGTCAGAAGAGTCTGCACAGGTTGTTTCAGGGGAAAAGTCCCAGAAAAAAATAATATTAGAACATTCACATGAGAAAGATGACTGGCAAATTTCATCCAGTAAATACTATGAAGTTGAAATCCAAAGTGACTGGTAAAAATCTTCTTCTTTTTGATAAAAACAGCAGCCTCCAACAAACATCACACAGAATCTTCAAGTCACTGGGTCACTACTCATAATTAATGTAGTTTATTTTAATTATTTCAATTCACTTTGTGATCATTATGTTTTGACTTTTCCTCTATCATTGCCACTTTTCTGGGCTTCAAAAACCAATGCCCCCCCTTTCCCTCATTATTCCAGGTAGTGTTACTTAATGTCAGTTTCAAAAATGGAAGCACAGAAGGATAGAAAAGTTCCTGCTGTGTCTGTCTTGGTTCCAGAACCTTACAGTATTGATTCTTATGGAAATACAAACCACAGGAATAATGTTTCCGTAAGAGAAAGATGCAGAAAAATCTTTATTGATGAGTAGAGGGCTAGGTCATTGCATTCACATCTATCCCATTGCAAGTGAAATTTACAATTTAAAGAAAAAAAATCCTATAAATTCAGACATAAAGATGGAGAGGCAGATTCTGGCTGCCCCTCTGGGTAGGACAGATATTTTAATTCTTGAGTTGTTTCCTACAGACACAGATAGCACCACAGCATTTTATTTAATTGTTTCTCATGATATCAGTTGCCTGAAGGTAACATTTCTACATATTATGATAAATTATGGAGAATATCATATGTGGTTAAACTAGCAGTGTCTTAATGAGCAGATATAAGCAATAAGTATGTGGATACTTCTTTGTCATTCACAGGAAAAATCGCCAGTGATAGCAAAGTTTCCCTGTACCTTTTGTGCTTCCACATAACAGTTAATATAAAATCTCAGGACCTTTATCTAAGGCACTTTTTTTATGTGATGTGGTGGTATATAGTCAGTTTTTGCAATTTGGTTGAAAATTCTCTTTAAAATTGACTAAAACTCAGCTATTACCATTAAAGGAGGGCTATTTAAGGCAGATATTTCTAGAATGCAAGCTACTGGGAAGATTAACAAGGAAAGGGAAAAATTATTTATATAGATAAACCTTGAACTACAAGTGAGAACAGAGTAAGCACTTGATCTTTTCAAAACTTCACATCACTTTGTATAGCTACCTGCTTGAATTGTAAATATCTTTAATATGTTGAAAACCTCTTAGCCAAACATTAAATCAGGCTAGAGATGAACATGTCATTTTCTCACCTCGGTTTGTCATTTTGAGTATTTTTCATCAGCATGTTTTCCTTTAAATACTCATACTTAGAAAATTCTGCTTTAATAATGTTGCCCAAATTAAAATGAATTACTTTTCTAGAATGGATATTTACCCAAAAATCACGCTATTATACTCATTAGATACTCATTGTGTCTCACTGTAATATGAAATCTCCATTTTTCCCTCCACGTGCCACCCAAACCAATTTTTTTCCTATCTTTTACAATGTCTTGGAAGTTGAGCATAAGATAGAAGAAGCAGTAGAATGAAAGTAGCTTTCAGACTGTCAGTATCACTTGGGGTTTATTATTTCCCTTGAGGTCCACCTTATATTTTCATAGCAGAGTAGCATATATACAAAAGCAAGCTTCACTGTCTTACCTGGCATTTTATGAAATTTAGCATATTACTGGAGAAGGCAATGGCACCCCACTCCAGTACTCTTGCCTGGATAATCCCATGGACGGAGAAGCCTGGTGGGCTGCAATCCATGGGGTCCCTAAGAGTCGGACACGACTGAGTGACTTCACTTTCACTTTTTACTTTTATGCTTTGGAGAAGGAAATGGCAACCCACTCCAGTGTTCTTGCTTGGAGAATCCCAGGGACGGGGGAGCCTGGTGGTCTGCTGTCTATGGGGTCGCACAGAGTCGGACACAACTGAAGCGACTTAGCAGCATCAGCAGCATATTACCACTGTCTCCCTAAGTGCGTAAGACAATCCACCATGGTAACATTGTCCAGGAGCATTTAAGGAGGCAATAACTTTTCAAAATCAATAGGATATACCTAATCTTGTTGGAGCAAAAGAAGATCAACTTTATTCAATATTGCATTAATTAGACAAGAGTAAGATTGCAATTTAATTAATTGAGCATATTTGTCTTCTATATGAAATGGAAATATTTCTTGACATATAGAAATTAGAGCTTCTTTAATTTTTTCTCCAAGAGGAGGAAACAAACAAGAAAATCTGAGTATTTACTGAGTAATTATAATCTGAAGGGTAGATCATATTCAATTGCAGATGAGAAAATATAATGAGATTCCAAATATTGAGCACCTATGAGGGGGCAAACACTGTTATGAATTCCTAAGTATGTAAAAGAAAAAAATACTAAGAACTGTAATAAAGTAGAAGAGAGATACTAAATTACACATCATAGACTATCATAAGAACTGTAACAAGCTAGAAGACAGATACTAAATTACACATCATAGACTATAAAGTGAAGTGAAGTCACTCAGTCGTGTCCGACTCTTTGCAACCCCATGGACTATAGCCTACCAGGCACTTCTGTCCATAGGATTTTCCAGGCAATAGTACTGGAGTGGATTGCCATTTCCTTCTCCATGGGATCTTCCCGACCCAGGGATCGAACCCAAGTCTCCTTCATTGGAGGCAGATGCTTTCACCTCTGAGCCACCAGGGAAGTGATTTTGTGACGATGGAAATGTTTGATATTTGTACTTCTGTCCAATGCTGCCGGTATTAAACATATGTAGTTATTGTGCAAACAAAATTATCAAACAATATTAAAATTGAAAGAAATCATATCAAAATTCCATGTAGAATAAAAACTTAATGCAATAAAACTATTCATAATATTTAATATAAAAGGAAGCAGTGACTCAAAAACACTGGCCTCATTAAAATGTTTTCTGTATTTTGTTTCATATCAATATACACAGTAAATTATTTCACTTTATTTTGTCCTTTTTATTCATAATGACAGTGACTTAATTGTTCTAATGTGTTGTTTATAATGTTTCTTAAAATGCATATAAATCAGGGTTCAGTTATTTCTTATAGCAAATAATTCAGCTGTGAGATCATTTTTGCTGTCCATTTGAATCCAAACGGACATTACATCTCATGAGCTTTGCTTGATAGTCTGCCAATGTTTAAATGTGTTCTGTAGTCGAATAGGCTTAGAAAATGAGTCCCCACAGTATGAAGCCTGCGGCATAATTATGGGATTTTGGCTACATGTTGGTCACCACACAGGAGCAACAGGAATAACTCAGGTATAGAATTTTGTTAGTATTAAGTATTTTATTTCCAAAACATATGCAAAACACTTCAAGCATATTGTTGAAAGACACTTGCATAATGCATACAGGTAGATGAACAGAGATATTAAACCAAAGAATTAATTAACATTAAATTATTTTCTAATATATGTGCATTCAGGGAGTATTGGCAACAGTACATTCTTAATTGGAATGAAGAGTAGATTTTGTAATTGTGATAAATCTAGACCTCATTTCAGTTCAGTTCAGTTGCTCAGTCGTGTCTGACTTTTTGCAACCCCATGAACTGCAGCATGCCAGGGCTCCCTGTCCATCACCAACTCCCAGAGTTCACTCAGACTCACATCCATCAAGTCAGGGATGCCATCCAGTCATCTCATTCTCTGTTGTCCCTGTCCCCTTCAGCCCCGAATCCCTCCCAGCATCAGAGTCTTTTCCAGTGAGTCAACTCTTCACATGAGGTGGCCAAAGTACTGGAGTTTCAGCTTTAGCATCATTCCTTCCAAAGAACACCCAGGACTGATCTCCTTTAGAATGGACTGGTTGGATCTCCTTGCAGTCCAAGGGACTCTCAAGAGTCTTCTCCAACACCACAGTTCAAAAGCATCAATTCTTCGGCACTCAGCTTTCTTCACAGTCCAACTCTCACATCCATACATGACCACTGGAAAAACCATAGCCTTGACTAGATGGACCTTTGTTGGCAAAGTAATGTCTCTGCTTTTGAATATACTATCTAGGTTGGTCATAACTTTTCTTCCAAGGAGTAAGCGTCTTTTAATTTCANAGTCCAACTCTCACATCCATACATGACCACTGGGAAAACCATAGCCTTGACTAGATGGACCTTTGTTGGCAAAGTAATGTCTATGCTTTTGAATATACTATCTAGGTTGGTCATAACTTTTCTTCCAAGGAGTAAGTGTCTTTTAATTTCATGGCTGCAGTCACCATCTGCAGTGATTTTGGAACCAAAAAAAAAAAAAACAAAAAACCAGTCTGACACTGTTTCTACTGTTTCCCCATCTACTAAAGCTTAGATTAGTGTCTGAAATCTTGAATTTAGCTTACTAGTGTCTATTCCTGCCACCTCTTCTATTGTTTGCTTTTCATTCTTCTTAATTTTAGATAGCAGTCCTGTGACTGGATTTCATTCTCTTTTATCCCACTGTCATCCATCTATTTCCCACTCCCTGAAGCATGCCTCTTCATTCCTTATTCCATATTCATCCAGCCAACTTCTACATGCTCTTCTTCCTTAAATTAGGCATCATTTTATCCAGGATGAACTCCTGGAATCCTATACTCTAGGTTAGTGGACTCCCTCATGACCTATAAGCCTCGCAACACTATGCTGAACAAACACTATTCTCATTTCAGAAACAAAAAAACCTCAAGGCAGCTTAATAACATGTCCAAGAAAAAGCATCAGGGATAAGTTTTAAGTCCACTGTGTTAATCTAAAGTCTCTTTCTTACTTTAAACATGCTATCTAACTAATACAGAAATATACAAAATAAGATTTATCAAGAGGGTTAAGTTATAACTTGCATTAAATGTAGTTTTCCAGAACTATCAGGGCTTCTCTGGTGGCTCTGACAAAAAAAAGAATCTGCCTGCAATGTGGGAGACCCAGGTTCAATCCCTGGGTTGGAAAGATCCCTTGGAGAAGGGAATGGCTTCCCACTCCAGTATTCTTGCCTGGAAAATTCTTGCCATGGACAGAGGAGCCTGATGGGCTACTGATTACTGATCCTGTTCATGATGCCAATTGTCTTCCTGTATCTCACTGTGCACACTGTTTGCTGAACCCATGGTAGGCAAGGGGTGAGCAGGAAAGCTGGAAGAAGCATGGAGGAGCCATAGGGACTGCAGACATGTTTATTCTCTCCTGACTGGTGCAGCAGCCATAGCAGCATACACTCTATATTCTCCCCTCTCATGGTTGATCCAACGGATACACCCATGATGCAGCAGTAATGCCACCACTTTTTAGGTCAAACTCATATGCACACCACACAAAGGAGTCCTTGACCAAGCAAGTACCTTGTGACACATATGCACAGTGCTATAAATGATCTGAGCTGTTACATAGTTGAGGGGTGAGAAAATCTGAACACTCTGTCTTGACTAATTTGCTCTCTCCCCACAGCTACAGTCCACATCGGCGTGGCAAAGAGTTAGACATGACTGAAGTGACTGAGAACACACACACACAGATGTATCTATCTAGCCATCTATTTCATTTATGGTAACAAATAACATTAAAATATCTGCAACATATATTGAAGAATGCTGCATATTAACTAAAGGTCACCCTGGATGAGCTGCTGGTATTTTGTCTAGAATCTAGACATTCTTACTTCCCATGTTATCTTTTCATTCCTGAAGAAAAAGAGCAAAATGGGTGGAAACGTGAAAAAAATTTCAAATTATCTATTCAGATGTAGTGTACATTAAGTCTGTTCTTCAGTTCAGTTCAGTTGAGTCGCTCAGTCATGTCCGACTCTTTGTGACCTCATGAATCGCAGCATGCCAGGCCTCCCTGTCCATCACCAACTTCAGGAGTTCACTCAGACTCATATCTGTCGAGTCGGTGATGTCATCCAGCAGTCTCATCATGTTGTCCCCTTCTCCTCTTGCTCCCAATCCCTCCCAGCATCAAGGTCTTTTCCAATGAATCAACTCTTTGCATGAGGTGGTGAAAGTACTGGATTTTCAGCTTCAGCATCAGTCCTTCCAATGAACACCCAGGTCTGACCTCCTTTAGGATGGACTGGTTGGATCTCCTTGCAGTCCAAGGGGCTCTCAAGAGTCTTCTCCAACACCACAGTTTAAAAGCATTAATTCTTTGGCATTCAGCTTTCTTCACAGTCTAACTCTCCCATCCATACATGACCACTGGAAAAACCATAGCTTTGACTAGATGGACTTTTGTTGGCAAAATAATATCTCTGCTTTTCAACATGCTATCTAGGTTGGTCATAACTTTCCTTCCAAGGAGTATGCGTCTTTTAATTTCATGGCTGCAATCACCATCTGCAGTGATTTTGGAGCCCGAAAAAATAAAGTC
>SJYX01004690.1:254491-283188 GCA_006410675.1 Oreotragus oreotragus
TTTTTCACTCTCCTCTTTCACTTTCATCAAGAGGCTTTTTAGTTCCTCTTCACTTTCTGCCATAAGGGTGGTGTCATCTGCATATCTGAGGTGATTGATATTTCTCCCGGCAATCTTGATACCAGCCTGTGTTTCTTCCAGTCCAGCGTTTCTCATGATGTACTCTGCATAGAAGTTAAATAAGCAGGGTGACAATATACAGCCTTGACGTACTCCTTTTCCTATTTGGAACCAGTCTGTTGTTCCATGTCCAGTTCTAACTGTTGCTTCCTGACCTGCAGACAGATTTCTCAAGAGGCAGGTCAGGTGATCTGGTATTCCCATCTCTCTCAGAATTTTCCACAGTTTATTGTGATCCACGCAGTCAAAGGCTTTGGCTTAGTCAATAAAGCAGAAATAGATGTTTTTCTGGAATATTCTTGCTTTTTTTATGATCCAGTGGATATTGGCAATTTAATCTCTGGTTCCTCTGCCTTTTCTAAAACCAGCTTGAACATCTGGAAGTTTAGGGTTCACATATTGCTGAAGCCTGGCTTGGAGAATTTTGAGCATTACTTTACTAGCATATGAGATAAGTGCAATTGTGCAGTAGTTTGAGCATTCTTTGGCATTGCCTTTCTTTGGGATCTAGACCTAGAGAAAAGCTAAGACTTATTAAATGTTAGAGGAAATGTATTTAAAACTTAAAACATTTTACACTTAATTATTTTCAGTCACTTCTGTCAGGCAGTGTGTCAAGGGATACCAATATGAGCCTCCAGGAAGATCATCACCTAAGTCAGTTGTTCTCAGGGTACAGTTCTCAGACCAGCAGCTTCAGAATCACTTGGGAAAGGGTCAAAAGTACAACAAATTTTTAAGAAACACCTAGATTTAGTGAATCAGAAAATCTGAGGGTTATACCTAGCAATCTGCAATATAATAGGCCTCCTAGGTGATTTTGATTCATTAGAACTAGTGACTGAGGTGATCATTCTAACCTCTCAAGTGAGGAAATTCGGATGCAGATTAGGCGATTTGGGAGTATGAATTAAAACTAAGGTTTGCTCACCACAAGTATCCACTGCTTCAGTAATTCTGCCTGGAGCCCTCATGTGGACATGGTTTTTTACCTACCTGGCATCCATTTACATGTCTTTATTCCAGTCAGAAAAATGGTTCAGTGAAAGGATCCACTCTCTTTACATGGATCAAGAGGAAATTAATTTTTTTCTTAGCTCTTGTGACAGATCATAACTGCCAAATACATCATGGAAATATTGTCTTTGTTATTGATTGGTATAGAGAAGTTTATGTAACCAATTTCTGGTCAATGAGTTAAATCTCAGAAAGATTTCTCACTCCTGAAAAGGAATTATGAGACTAAGAATTGCCTCTTTTTCTTAAATCACTGACATTTTGCATAGGACACTTAGAACTCCTATAACCATTTTATAACTGCATTTTCTTGAGGCCAAATTCAAACTGATAATGTTACTAAAAAATATTAAGTATAAAAGCATAACACCTATGGTATCACTGATGCTAAAACAACCTGAAACAACCTGAAACAGCCAATCAAGTAAATAGGGTGCCTTTCCTGACAGCCATTCTCCCTATGGACTTTAAGTTATTAGTGAGAGTGTTTTTTATGGTTTATGCCATTATGAATCAGTGTTCTTATTACTGACATTTGAAAACATTCTTGATACAGGACTTTTAACACTGACTTATTGGGACTCCTTCATATCTGTTTACAACCTATAATTATACATCATAGTAGATATAAATATGTTTTTATAATAGTAAAATATTTACTTTCATCCCACCCCCTACTTCATTTACTATTCTTGAGAGGCAACTACTTTTTACTCTTTATGTTTTAATTGTTTTGAAGGTCATTATTAAAATTCTAAGCAAGTTTCTTAACATTTATTATTTGATAAATTTTAGATATCTTTTGATTTCTATATGTAACATGAAATTGTTATCCCCCTTAAACAACTTCAATTTCCCTTTCACTCATCTAACTCCAGATTTTTATAATTTTTCAGCTTTCATGTCTCTCACTCAATTTCTGTGATCTCTTTTTATCTTGCCAAAGTTTGAAACAGGTATATTAAATCTTCTGGAATTTTTCTAAGGTAAAAGGAGATCCAACCAGTCCATTCTAAAGGAGATCAGTCCTGGGTGTTCTTTGGAAGGAATGATGCTAAAGCTGGACCTCCAGTACTTTGGCCACCTCATGTGAAGAGTTGACTCATTGGAAAAGACCCTGATGCTGGGAGGGATTAGAGGCAGAAGGGGAAGGGGACGACAGAGGATGAGATGGCTGGATAGCATCACTGACTGGATGGACATGAGTTTGAGTGAACTCCAGGAGTTGGTGATGGACAGGGAGGCCTGACGTGCTGCAATTTTGGGGGTTGCAAAGAGTCGGACATGACTGAGCGACTGAACTGAACTGAACTTGAAAATGTTGAAAACTATGAATTACTTACATTTGGTGATACAAATTTTGGTCACTAAAGAGTCAAGTAGAATGAATGGGCTCAAGAACACACATAATTCTAGGTTTATAAATCGATGACAACATAGAATTATTCAAGCATCAGGCACAAATAAATCCCTTTTCCTTACATTTCCTTATACCACATTTTAGTTGCTTTGTATTTGAATCATGATGGTCTTGTTTTTCTTTTCCTGGAAGATAGAATTACTCATTCATTTTCTCTGAACAGAAAAGAAACACAGCTTCATCTTCTTATTGAGGGCTTCTAAATCTCTTGACTGCCACTCCATAACACTGCCCTCAAACCTGGGCCCCAGAATGTTTTCAACTTCCTTGTCTAAACAGGCAGATAGATGTGCATATGTCAGATGCACACCTGCCTTTCTGGATTTTTTTTTTTTTTTTTTTTCAAAACAAAATTTTGGGTTGCTTCTACTGTTTTGGATCTGATGTTGCTCTTTTGTTAGGTTTCTCTTGTTTTGCTGGACCAGAATCTTAGATAATTTTAAGATTAATGCTAAAAATAGGACTAAATGCTCTGTCTTTGCCTAACTAATAGCTAACTAAATATATATTATATATTTGGCCTCATAAATGATTCATAATTTTTAGATTCAAACTCTAGTACTTGTTTTGCTTCATTAAGTTCTGCCATTTAGCATCATTCTTTGACTCCCTCAATGAGAAAAATTCTGTCTTTCTAGGTACCTGTTTTTTTTTCTCTAGAAGATTTTGAAATATTTATTTACACTTGAATCTCAGAAATTTCAGGATAATGTATTTAATTGTGGATTTTTCTTCATGTATTCACTGATTCTTTTCTTCATTTATTTTACAATAGACCTCGGTTTCTATTGTATCAACCAGACTTTGAATTTATTGCTTACTTGCTTTTGCAATCATATTTTTAATTATCAAGAATTGTTTATTCTTGTTCTATGCTTGCTCCTTATTCATGGTAGCATGGTCTTGCATTATAGATATAATGGTCTCTTAATTATGTCAAAGAATATTCATTGTAATTTGTAATACATTATTTTTTGTTCATTTCCTGTATTTCTTCTAGTCAATTATTTTACTTTCTTAGATTTATCTCTTTCAACTCTTTACTCAAAAATGCCTTTCTACCCAATAGAAGGTGTAAAAGAAGACCATCATATAAGAGTCATTTCTACTGTGACTTGGGTGTCCCTTTATGGAGGGAGCATGGGCTAAGAGAAGGCAGGCTCTTGGCCTGGGGCTCCTGCAATTCCCAAAGTTAAGAAGGACTTCATTTCAAGGGAATTAGCTTTGCTGTGCTTTACTCTCAGTAGAGCTATGAAGCTGCCTTTATTGATTTATCTTTCTATGTGAACACTGAACACTTCTTTCTCCAGGCCCAACATCCATATCTTGTCCACCACCCTCTTTAGAAAGCAACTTTCTGCTGTCTTATTCAAGTCAGAACAAGTGCTGCACCCAGGGCTCTGTAGCCTCAAATAATGCAGAGGGATTTACCTTCCAATGTTCCCTTATACCCTGGGCAGTCCTCCAATTGCCTCTTCTAATCGCTGCCTTTCACAACCCACTACGACTCTGGTAGCACTTGCTCACTCTGAACTTGGTGCATTTTCAGAACCAAGGGCTTACCTCTGCTTGCAGCCTTCTTACCTGGGTGTTTAATCTTTGCTTTCCTATAGCCACCAATACAGCCTTATATTTTCTGCCTTTCAAACATTTTTCAAAATATTTCATCTACAGCTAGTAACTGTTGGATGGTTTTCAGAGCTGACATGAATTGTTTCTTGGAAAAAAAACAAAACCTTCTAATCACATCATTGGTGTGGTAAGAAAAACTGTAAATGGATAAGGGTTCTAAATAGGTTGACCTGTATATATATATATATATACATATTGTATATAAATACACATACATGTACATATGCATATATATTATAGAACATTTGAAATAATTTGTGGTACTAAGTGAATTTTCCTTGAATAATGATAGTATTGGGTTGAAACATAATATTATTCAGATTGGATAATTGCATTAGGGAAAGAATTTTCAATCTTATTAGTCATTAGCTTACTTTACATATCACTTTAAACAAAGAAGTATGTAAATCAAGGTGATCAGATCAAAGCAAAGACAAAATAAAAACCAAGGGAGAAGATAGTATAAAAACATTTATTTTTAACAGAGATATCCTGGGTAACCCTAGAACATTAAGCAAAATTTAATAGGGAAAGGAAGAGAAATAAACAAAGCTCTGGAAGGAGCATGTTATTCCATATGCATTAAATTCAATCCCAAAAAAGACCAACATTTTTTAGTTTGTTTTCCCTATTTAGAAAAAAAAATCAAAAATATAAATTATGGTAGAAATATGCCATATAAAATTTATAAAAATATAAATTATGATAGAAAAGAGGCCAATCAAGTTCTCCCTGTCTAGAAATTTAAGTACTACACGTGGGTGTACAGAATTGTGTGCACATAAAGGTTTAGTTCATGTAAAAATAAGAAAACACCAGGAGTTGCTGTTGATCTAGGCAATGTTGCACAACAATTTTCATCCACTTTCTTGGTGTCACTGGTTTCTGAGCATTTTGTAGAATAAATTAGTCACAAAAGCTGTTTTAGTATACTAATTGACAGCAAGTAAGAAACTGAAGTGAGACAATACCATTCCCTTCTCAACCAGGGGATTGAAAGCTCTTCTAGAAGATAACATAATTCCATGGACCCTATGTCTTTGAAAATACAGAAAATACATTAGATGTTCAAACTATAAGCCTTTTTTTTTTTTAGCTACTGTCTCTCACTAAGCCGTAGAATAAGACTCAAAGATATCCCCAAGATTTTCTCACAGTTCTCCTCAGGTGACTTAAATAGATGAATGTACTTACACATAGTTAGATAAAGTTAGCTTTAACTTACGATAAGGTACTTATTCTGAGGTAATTTTCAAGTTTATGTATTGTTTCCATATTATATACCTTAAGCTAAGTTTTATTCATTTGTTCTTTTGTTCTTATAGAGTCATACCTAATACTAAGAGGCTTGCCCTAAAATACACTTGTCAAGATATCTGGGGGAAAAAAATGGTTGTTGTGACAATAAAGATAGGCAATACCCCATAATTTAAACTGCAGTGTAAACAAAGGCTGATTTTTCCTTAAGACGTCTTTTTTAATTGCACTATATGAATCATATGTAATGAAAACTAGGAGCCAGGTTTCATACTAAGCCAAAGACACAGTCCTCAGCTCTTCCTGATTTAAAATAGCCCATTCATTATAGGCATTCATTATCCATTCATTCATTATAGCCCATTCATTATTTGATTTAGAAGAACTGGGAGAAATGTTTTTCCACATTCCTGCCTTGTCCCACGAAAAAGGAATCTTTCCCAACCTTTCCATCCTGTCAGGGAAGCAATGGGGAGGAAATGTCCACTATTTTCTCCATTCTTACTCTCTCCTCCCCATGAGAAGAGCAGTGACTTTACTAACTGGGATACTGGGGCCAAAGTTACAGCTCACAGATAGCCCACATTCTCAGTCTCAGCTTTCTTTCTTTTTTCTCACCCCTTCTGTCACTGGTGTTTCCACCAGAGATGTGCATTCTCTCCCACCATTCCTGCTCTATTGCCTGAGGCCCACATTAATTCAAATAATGTCAAGAGTCACATTCCACTGCATATGTGTACCACATCTTCTTTGTCCATTCCGCTGTTGATAGATATGTAGTTTTCTTAGATAGATATGTAGGGCTTCCCTGGTGACTCAGGTGGTAAAGAATTTGCCTGCCATTGCAGGAGATGTGGGCTTTGATCTTTGGGTCAGGACGATCTCTGGAGAAGGAAATGGCAACCCAGTCCCATATTCTTGCATGGGAAATCCCATGAACAGAGGGGCCTGGCAGGCTACAGTCCACGGGGTTGCAAAAGAGGCAAACATGACAGCGATTAAACAAGAACTATAAAGCTCAAGGAACTCCACTCAGTGCTCTGTTGTGACCCAAATGGGAAGGAAACAAAAAAGAGGGGGTATTGTATACATGAAGCTGATTCATTTCTGTACAGTAGAAACTAACAGAACATTATAAGGCAAATATATTTCAATGAAATTAATTAGAAAGAAAAACAAATAAGGTCAAGACTCTCTCTGCCCTAGTTTGCTGTGTGCTGGGGTATATTAAAGGTTATTATTCTCCATGCAGTTGAAAAGGTGGCTTACCTTTCAAAACATCCAACATTCCTAACAAACACAAGCCAAGGAGTAGTTGAGAAAGCAGGATGAATTAAGAAGTCTCACTTTGTTTTCAAAGTCCACACTTTCTCTACTACTATATTAACAACATTAAGAGGGATCACTGTTGCTGCTGTTCAGCCACTAAGTCATGTCCAACTCTTTGCGACTCCATGGACTACAGCAGGCCAGGCTTCTCCGTCCTTCACTATCTCCTGGAGTTTGCTCAAATTCATTTCCATTAAGTCAGTGATGTTATCCACCATCTCATTCTCTAATACTGCTTCTCCTTTTGCCTTCAATCTTTTCCAGCATTAGAGTCTTTTCCAGTGAGTCAGCTCTCCGCATCAGATGGCTGAAGTATTGGAGGTTCAGCTTTAGCAACACTCTTTCCAATGAATATTCAGAGTTGATTTCCTTTAGGATTGACTGTTTTGATCTCCTTGCTGTCCAAGGGACTCTCAAGAGTCTTCTCCAGCACCACAATTCAAGAGCATCAGTTCTTCAGCACTCAACCTTCTCTATGGTCCAACTCGCATATACANCAATGAATATTCAGAGTTGATTTCCTTTAGGATTGACTGTTTTGATCTCCTTGCTGTCCAAGGGACTCTCAAGAGTCTTCTCCAGCACCACAATTCAAGAGCATCAGTTCTTCAGCACTCAACCTTCTCTATGGTCCAACTCGCATATACACACAGGGCTACCGGAAAAACCACAGCTTAGACTGGATGGACCTTTGTCAGCAGCGAAGTCTCTGCTTTGTAATATGCTGTTGCTGTCGAGGTTTGCCATAGCTTTTCTTCCAAGGAGCAAGTCTTTTAATTTCCTGGCTGCAGTCTCCATCTACAGTCATTTTGGAGCCCAAGAATGTTTGAATGTTGAGTTTCAAGTCAGCTTTTTCACTCACCTGTTTCACCCTCATCAAGAGGCTCTTTAGTTCCTCTACACTTTCTGCCTTTAGGATGGTATCATGTGCATATCTGAGGTTGTTGAAATTTCTCCTGGCATTCTTGATTCCAGCTTGTGATTCATCCAGCCAAGCATTTTGCATGAGGGTTATTATACTTTAATTCTCATCTCATTTTTGGCAATTATTCTCAATTTGATTAGAGCTCAGAAGGCAGAAGTGAGGATAAATAATGTTAGCATCTCACCAATCCCAAACAATCAGTAAGAAAAAAAATAATAAATCAGTGTTGACAAAGATCCTTTGCAAACTCAGAAAGGAAAAAATTCAGAACTCTTCTACTTTAAAAATGCATTTTAACTGTAAGCCCATATCATCAAAAATAGGCAAATACCTCTATTCAATTTTAATTTTTAGGAAGTACTATTAAAATTACAGCTGCTTATGTTTAAAAGAATCATTGAGTGGCAGGATTGCCCCTTAATTGAATTAGTACAGGTAAACCAAGATCATCTCTTTACAGATTTGTGATAGGCAAATATTCCTTGGTATAAAAGTATAATTATTTTTTTTCCCTTTGGGGTAATTTAAGGTGCTGCACATAACACTTTGAGGGTTAAAACTACAGTACTCACTTTGCTGTGCCAGTTGTAAGAGCCTTTTGTAGACCCTCTGCCTATAGGCCAGTATTACAAACCTGTGCTTCAGGGAGTTTTAAATGTCTCCAGTAACTTTCTGCAATTATCCCTTGTTGAATTAACAGAATCAATAGGGCACCAAAAGAGGCCCCTGTGAATTTCTGTTTGTTACCTTGGGGTGTTTTTAGTTTCTTAAACCTCCCAGGGTTATTAATCCTGCAGTTTTAAAGTTAAAATGGTTGTTGTATGTAATGCAAATTTGTGCAAAGCTTTCGTGGTCTCTGATAACTAACTTTCTGCAGTGGCTTTTGTTTTATTAACCAGACCTTTGGGGCTATCCCACACCATTCCTATATTTGGTATGCTTTCCCTGTAGGCTCAAAGGCAGCCATTTAAGGCATCCTTAAATGTTTCAATTACATACAAGACCCACTTTAACTCTGAGATTGCAGACCATCAGCCTTTCCAAGAGTTGACATACCTAGAGACCAATCAGGAAGTCACAGGAGATGAGAGTTGTGGGTCTGCTAATTCAGCAAGAAACAGTTGTACCAAATTGGGAGATATTTTCTTTATATGATGGCCACTTCTTTTCACTGCCTTAAATTATACCTTTCTACTTACCTAAACATTCTTAGCTTAGTGTTCTATGTCAGTTTTCTAAGCATTAACTTATGAGTTAATAAACTTTATGGATCAAAAACACTTATTTTTTACAACTAATGCATTTACTAAAGATCATGCTACTTTGTCAGAAATTTCCTCAAACTTAATTTTAAATGCTCATCTTATTGATTCTGTATTTCTTTATGGCTTTCCAGAGAAACACGAAAAACTCTGCAAAGCATTGTTTGTCTGCAAAGCATTGTCAGTCCCAAGCAGAGAATAATCAAAGAATGTATTAATAGCATACATTTCTTCCTAATGTACTTTATTTGCTCTGATTCTAAGAAGCAGCACCTGTGAGTCAGAAGAGATGGAGGGGGAAATTATTACTCTTAGATTTTGGTTTTATAAATAATTTTCTACTGAGAAAACACTATCGAGAGAGCATTCTCCATGACACTGCATGCTCATATCTTATCTCAGAAAAATATATTTGAATGATTAGTTGCTAGTGAAAAAAAAAACTAAGAGGGGAAAAATTCTCCGCTTATCTCTCTGCACCCATGGCAACCCAGCATTTTTTCCAAAATTTTTTCCAAACCTCAGGAAAACAAAAGTAATATTAAGCCATTATTTACAAAATTTCAGCTTAACTTGTACATTGGAGATATAAATCTGAACTAGAACAGTTGTGTTTTATGTTCTGCATACCCCTTGAGACCTAATCAACCTGTAAAGTAAGTACATATCTTGAAGGTAAAACCTGTAGGATGTGCTATATGGTGTGCTTATGGATGTTTCTTGTTGATAGAACTTTGCATCTTTGGAATTTTTTTTTTCTCAATATTACCTCTAACTGATTTTCTGTATGTCAATGCTTGGTCAGAAATACAATTATTTTATAATAATTTTAATTATGTTGAAATTTCTATAAATGAATTACGAGGGGAAAACCAAAAGATTTTTGAAACATATATGATTTTTAATATAATGGCAGGCCCTCTAATATTATTTTCTGCTTTTGTTTTGGAAAATAAATGAGTCACCAGAACCAAATCACCACTTGCAGAATTTTATAATGTGCAAAATCCCAAGTACCACATTAGTTTCTACAGACTATCTCAAACATGTCCTGGGACTACTATAATAATAACATATATGCCAATTATAAGCAAATTCACCCTACCATCACAGCAATCTTTGCTACACTTGTTAGAAAATTTTTATTACTTTGTGTTGCAATTATGTTTTTACATACTTGTCTAACTTAGGCTCAGAGATCAAATGCAAAAAGATGTAACACATAATAGGCATTCAGGTGTTTCTCTGGTTAATGAATAAATGGAATATCAAGTGTATGCATGAAATAAAATTTGCATTTATTGCATGTGATATTGATTTCTACATTGTGTTTATTAATACATCATATTGAAATACAATTTGTATTTTCTCCACTAGTGACTTCTGGAAGTAAGGAAGCCATACATATACTCAGAGATAAGATTACTTGGCAAAAGGCTCTGCCGCTGATGCTTCACCCAATACTTGACTCTTCATTCTTCCCCTACTTCATCTGCCTAATTCTTATTCTCTTCAGTTTGATCACACATTTGACTTTTGCCCAAGAACTTGCATCCACAATCCTAGAGCGGTCTTAGAGTGCCATTTTCTGCTTAATTTTCACAAGTAACAACTCAATGATTGCACTTAAAAATATATTCCGTGAGCTGCTTCCAATATCTTTTCAAAAAATTCTTCCTTACTTCTCTTATTTGAATTTTAATACGTATCATACAATGGTTTTTGCTTTAGCTCTTATACCTCACCATTTTTAGTTAATATATTAGTATTCTCAATGTATTAATTCCTTCCATTAATCTCTAAATACCTTTTGCCAAACTCATGGATAGATCACTATATTTTTATATAGATCAGTAAAGTTTTGCTATCTAAGTGATATATCAGTGGTTATGAAAATCATTGGAGAAGGCAATGGCACCCCACCCACTCCAGTACTCTTGCCTGGAAAATCCCATGGATGGAGGAGTCTGGTAGGCTGCAGTCCATGGGGTCGCTGAGTCGCTGAAGTCAGCGACTTCACTTTCACTTTTAACTTTCATGCATCGGAGAAAGAAATGGCAACCCACTCCAGTGTTCTTGCCTGGAGAATCCCAGGGACGGGAGAGCCTGGTGGGCTGCCATCTGTGGGGTCGCACAGAGTCGGACACAACTGAAGCGACTTAGCAGCAGCACCAGCATGAAAATCATTAAAGCCTTAAACACAGAAAAAAATAGACATGCATTTCTAAGGACTAGTTTATACATTGATAGAATAATAGTTAATTATGAACATTTTTCTGTCCTCTCATATTTCAAGTTCAGTTCAGTTCATTTGCTCAGTTGTGTCCGACTCTTTGCGACCCCATGAGTCACAGCACACCAGGCCTCCCTGTTCAACACCATCTCCTGGAGTTCACTCAGACTCACGTCCCTCGAGTCCGTGATGCCATCCAGCCATCTCATCCTGGGTCGTCCCCTTCTTCTCCTGCCTCCAATCCCTCCCAGTATCAAAGTCTTTTCCAACGAGTCAACTCTTCTCATGAGGTGGCCAAAATACTGGAGTTTCAGCTTTAGCACCATTCCTTTCAAAGAAATCCCAGGGCTGATCTAGCTTCTCATCTGTGGTGATGATCATAATCATTATTTAATTTATAATATGGTATTTTGTTGTTTATTAATGTTATATAATACATGTAATATATTCTGCTAAGCTTTTAATAATATTTTAAATTGCAATTTATATTCATTTTAACTACTAAAGCTATTATTAACATATGTCCCTTCTAAGAAGTTGAAGCATTGCAGATAAGGCTATAGTGCTTGTTTAAGCACCTCCGCCTGGTGGTCTCCCTCTTCTGGGTGGAGCAAGTTTTTTCCCTTATTCTAGTCCATTTTCTGTGCATGTGCACCTATGCATAAGAATTACAACATCTGTTGTGAGGTGCCCGTTATTACCCTGAATATCCTTGCCATATGCCTTTCCCCCCAAAGATGTGCCTTGGGGATCTACTCATACCAGTGTGCCACAATATTCCAAAATATATTGATTTTTAAGTACTTTTTATTTTATTTATCAGTGAATGTGCACTGGTTGCTCAGTCATGTCTGACTATTTGTGACCCAATGGACTGTAGCGCAATATTCTCCTCTGTCCATGGGATTCTCCAGGCAAGAGTACTGTAGTAGGTTGCCATTCCCTTCTCAAGGGGATCTTCCCAACCTAGGGATTGAGCCTTGGCCTCCTGCATTGCCGGCAGATTCCTTACTGTCTGAGCCACCAGTGAAGTCCTTATCAGTGAATAAGGCTTGACAAATTTAGATAACAGCCTAAGGACTTTTAACTTGGTGAGACCAACATTTGCTGAATGCTTTTATTTGTCAGGCCTTGAGTTGACCACTTGAAGTGAGTAATGTCATCCTGTCTACTTTACAGTTGAGAAAATGGAGGTCCTGAGAGGTGGCATGCACTCTGGTCTGTTGCATTCCATACATGAGTTCCAGAGAACTCTCTAGAGATGTGTTGGTGGCTGGGCGAGTGAGTAACTCTCTGCCACCCCGTCACCTGCCATCTCAAGCTCATTCCCTCTCTACAGGGGTTGTGGTTGTCCCAGGGCTGTGGGCCAAGGTCTTGGAGCCAAGCAGTGATCCAAAGCTCTGATCAAGTCCAGTCCAGTTCAGTTCAGTCGCTCAGTTGTGTCCGACTCTTTGCGACCCCATGAATTGCAGCACGCCAGGCCTCCCTGGCCATCACTATCTCTCAGAGTTCACTCAGACTCACGTCCATCGAGTCAGTGATGCCATCCAGCCATCTCATCCTCGGTCGTCCCCTTCTCCTCCTGCCCCCAATCCCTCCCAGCATCAGAGTCTTTTCCAATGAGTCAACTCTTCACATGAGGTGGCCAAAGTACTGGAGTTTCAGCTTTAGCATCATTCCTTCCAAAGAAATCCCAGGGTTGATCTCCTTCAGAATGGACTGGTTGGATCTCCTTGCAGTCCAAGGGACTCTCAAGAATCTTCTCCAACACCACAGTTCAAAAGCATCAATTCTTCGGCGCTCAGCCTTCTTCACAGTCCAACTCTCACATCCATACATGACCACAAGAAAAACCATAGCCTTGACTAGACGGACCTTAGTCAGCAAAGTATTGTCTCTGCTTTTGAATATACAATCTAGGTTGGTCATAACTTTTCTTCCAAGGAGTAAGCGTCTTCTAATTTCATGGCTGCAGTCACCATCTGCAGTGATTTTGGAGCCATCACATCCATACATGACCACAGGAAAAACCATAGCCTTGACTAGGCGGACCTTAGTCGGCAAAGTAATGTCTCTGCTTTTGAATATACTATCCAGGTTGGTCATAACTTTTCTTCCAAGGAGTAAGCGTCTTTTAATTTCATGGCTGCAGTCACCATCTGCAGTGATTTTGGAGCCCCAAAAATAAAGTCTGACACTGTTTCCACTGTTTCCCCATCTATTTCCCATGAAGTGATAGGACTGGATGCCATGATCTTCGTTTTCTGAATGTCGAGCTTTAAGCTAACTTTTTCGCTCTCCTCTTTCACTTTCATCAAGAGGCTTTTTTGTTCCTCTTCACTTTCTGCCGTAAAGGTGGCGTCATCAGCATATCTGAGGTGATTGATATTTCTCCCTGAAATCTTGATACCAGCCTGTGTTTCTTCCAGTCCAGCGTTTCTCATGATTTACTCTGCATAGAAGTTAAATAAGCAGGGAGACAATATACAGTCTTGACATACTCCTTTTCCTATTTGGAACCAGTCTGTTGTTCCATGTGCAGTTCTAACTGTTGCTTCCTGACCTGCATACAGATTTCTCAAGAGGCAGGTTAGGTGGTCTGGTATTCCCATCTCTTTCAGAATTTTCCACAGTTTATTGTGATCCACACAGTCAAAGGCTTTGGCATAGTCAATAAAGCAGAAATAGATGTTTTTCTGGAACTCTCTTGCTTTTTCCATGATCCAGTGGATGTTGTTGGCAATTTGATCTCTGGTTCCTCTGCCTTTTCTAAAACCAGCTTGAACATCAGGGAGTTCATGGTTCACGTATTGCTGAAGCCTGGCTTGGAGAATTTTGAGCATTACTTTACTAGCATGTGAGATGAGTGCTCATATTTCAAAAATTTGGTGAATTCTATTTTCTTTCTTAGACATCCAGTAAGTATGCATACAACTTTAAGTAACTATTTTCTATTTTCTGATCATTATTTAGACTTTAAAAAATAAAACACAAAAATTATTTCAAATTCCATTATCTAGACCATCACATATATTAAGATATGCATAAAATTCTTTGTGTGATCACAAGGTAATCACACTCTGACATAAAATTTTACAATTCATTTGAGTAGCCTGGCTCTGTTTAATAACAGCTATTCAATTGATTTTGGAAATACAGTATATTTTAGCTTAACTGAACTAATTTTTTCTAGTCAATAGTTAACAAAAGTCTAAATATTTGTACTGGTAGTATATATCTGTATATCTGATTTATTTCCGTTTTTTTCTGATTAAACTATATAAATGTATAATAATATGAAGTCTAAACTACAGGGCTTTTGCTATAATTTAAATGAGGGCTGCTTTCTCAAAAGAATTCAGTTAAGATTCCATCTCTGGTGAAAAGAATCATGCATATCCAAGTGTGTGCATGCACACAGCTCCCCCACTTCCAACCATTTATTTATAGTATACTTTATAGTTTCTTTAAAAAGAATTAGCTCGAAAAATATGAAAACAAAAAAGGTTTGGGATCTGAGTTTTTTTTTTTTTTATTTAGCTTTGTCTATAGGCATTCTTTTCTCTGGTAAACCCATATTGTAAACAATATTTTTAAAAAAGATATACCAAGAAGATGACAAGAATGTTAGAGTTCTCGCCTGCATGAGATTATTTAACCTAAGCCACCTCAACTGTGAAAACTGTGGATGCAACTTTGAGAAAACATTTTGAATGTGACAGCAAAATTACTTTGTGATGTTTATACATTTTTCATAATACTGTTCCCAATAGAACTGATTTCTACATTTCTTACAGCGATAGTACAAAGAATCAGCCTTTTAAAAAGATCAGAATTTGCTGACGCTGCTGTTGGAGTGCCTTGTTAGCTGAGAGACAATGCTGTGGTTAAACGCAGCATAGTAATAACTTTGAGGAATTAGGAGGTATCAAGAAAGGGAGCTGTATGGCTCTATATGTTCACATTTGTGTTTGAGAAAAAGAGAGAAAAGAGGAAGGGGAAAACACTGAGGTAGACAGAAATCAAACAAGACAGCCAGAGCAGAGAACTCAAACAACGTGCCACTGAGTTCGATAAATCTATACTTATTTTTTCCATCCTGCAAGGTCATAGATGACGCTGACATTGGTCTCCTAGCAACCCACTCTACTAACCTACTTTTGTCCCAATCACTGGAGAATGGGTTTGGTGCTTTGAGCTGTGTTTCAATACAAAGAAGAAAGAATCAAAGTAATGCTGGGTAACTACTGATGGGTGAAATAAAAAATGTGTGCACACACAGACACATACACACATTTTGAGTCTCTTTTCTATCTAATTCTACAAAGTTCAGAGTGATCTCTACAAATTTCCTATAATTGAAAATAAATGTCCAGTCATCACAGAATCATTGCATTTTTAAAATTCCAAAATGCCAATTTTGAAGTGACATACATAATAACTGTAATACATTTATGTGTGAGACACATGAATTAAAATATATATCAACATAACTAGTACCAGGATTTAATTAGAAAAATGAACTAAGCAAAAATAAACTGAATTTTAATATAGATGTCATTACTTTTAAGTTTGATGTAAAATTTAAATTTTTATAAATTATAAATTTATCATATTTTTGTCATTCAAGTTCAGGGACAATGTTTTCAGAATTGGTTTCTGTGACTAAATTTTATAGACTGTATTTTCTCTTGAGTTATATATTTTCTTCTTTTTCTGAGTTATATCTTTACATAAGTGATTCCAAGTTTTCACATTACTTTCCTACCTCTACAGTTCTATTGTATCTTTCTTAATTTTCTTGAGAACTTCTAAGTTTTTTCATCCCTCTATAAAAGATATGGATATATTTTATTCTGTTTTAAACTGTTATAGTATTTTAAATAAATTATTTAATCATATAATGGAAATGTCTTATATTGTCCAAATTTAACAAATTAAATGGACAATATTTGTTAAAAGGGCAAAAAGTGGTTAGAATTTCTTGGTGAGAGCTGATCTAGTTCAACGTGAAATTCAGCTCAGAAGGCTCTTCTTCAAAATCATTAAAGCACAGACTATTCACACACTGAGGGACAATTCATACATGTCTGTTTTGTTCAGCATGACTTTTGCCTATTGTATTACAGTTGCAAGATACAGATGGTAGACCTCTCACTCTTTTCATCCCCTCTACCCTCAACTCTTAAAAATGTACTGGAGAAGACTTCCCACAGTTTATCATGGTCCTTCTTAAAACACAAGTCTCAGAACTGAATGAAATATTCCAAAAGTAGTCTTGCCAACATCTAGAACAGCATACCTATTTTATCCTTTATTAATGTATGCCGTACTTTTAAAAAGGCACTCTCCATTGCCCTTATTTTTTTTTAGAAGGCATCTCACACAGTGAAAATTAAATGCTATTTTTTCCAGAACTGCTGTTAATCTGTCACCTCAGTTATACATATATGCAAAGACTGAGCATGTATTTTGAGTCTATAAGGGAAAAATCATAACCTTTTCTGTTAAATGGATCTTGTATGTCTTGACACAGTTTCAATCGGTTGAGATATGGTTCTAAACTCTGATTCCTTCATGTAAATATCTCCATTTTTTTTTCTTTTTTCACATGAAAATGGTGGTGCTATTAAAAACTATTTCATAGGATTGATAAATTATATTAACACAAAAAAATCAGTTGTAATTGCATACACTAACAATAAACAATCCAAAAAGGATATTAAGAAAATAATTCCATTTCTATAACACCAAAAAGAATAAAACATATCAAAATAATCCTAACTAATGAGGTGAGAGGCTGGTACCCTGAAAATTACAAAACATTGCTGAAAGAAATTAAAGAAGACACAGATGGAAAGACATCCTGTGTTCATGGGTTGAAAAATATAAAACCATTAGGATGTCCATACTACTCAGTGACCTACATATTCCCCATAATCTCTATCAAAATCCAAATAGCATTTATATACAGAATTTAAAAGTCTATCATAAAATTAATATTGAATTTCAAAAGAATCAAAAATGTCATAATAATTTTGTTAAAGAACAACAGAGTTGAAGAGATCACATTTCCTGACTTAAAAACATACTACAAAGTTATAGTAATCATAACAGTATGATACTGACATAAAGACAAATAAGGCAATGAAATAGAGACCCCAGATATTAACCCATATATATGATCAAATAATCTTCAGTAACTTGTTGTGGGACTTCCCTAGTGGTCCAGTGCTTAAGAATCTGCCTTCCAATGCAGGGGGCATGGATACAATCCCCGGGCATGGAAATAAGATCCCACATGCTATGGGGCAGCCACTGAGCCCTTGTACCAAACTGAAGAGGCTGCATGCCACAACTAGAGATGCTTGTGCATCACAAGGAAAGATCCTGCATGCTGCAATGAAGATGCTGCAAGCTACAACTAAGACTTGCAGCAGCCAAATAAATAAATATTTTAAATAAAAAAATAAAAGCTCTTAAAAAGCAATGCTTTTGCTAACTAATAAATGCATTACTATTTAGGATATCTATATAACATTCTATTATTTTTATTTATTATGGATACAACAAATGAGATAAAACATGAGAAATTGCTTTGTTAACTATAAAATCTGTAGTGCTACTTTGTCTCATTAAGAGACTTCTCAACCTTGTCCTTGAATGGGAAGGGAAAATTAACTCCTTTGCAGCTAGAAGTGACTGTATGATCTAGTTCTGACCAATAAAATGTAAAGGAAGTCTACT
Organism: Oreotragus oreotragus; assembly: GCA_006410675.1. Lineage (NCBI taxonomy): Eukaryota > Metazoa > Chordata > Mammalia > Artiodactyla > Bovidae > Oreotragus > Oreotragus oreotragus. The sequence goes on from SJYX01004690.1 coordinate 272,434, forward strand.
TAGAGTTTCTGGAAAAGATTTTGTCTTATCTTCCCTACATCCCCCTCCCAAAGTATGAAAATAAAGCCTTTCTGCTTCCCTCTTCCTTGCTCTCTGTCGTGTGACAAAATAATGCTTGAAATTGCTTCAAACAAATTGTTACCATGAGAAAAAGTTCAGGAGAATAAAAGAGGTTCTGGCCAAGGACCCAGACCTCACTGAAACACTCCTACTATAATGAGAAGACCTGAAAGAAGTATGAAAGTGTTAGTCACTCAGTCGTGTCCAAGTCTGTGCAACCCCAGGGAATATAGTCCTCCAGGCTCCTCTGTCCAGGGGTTTTTCAGGCAAGAATACTAGAGGAGGTAGCCACCTTATGTTTTCTCTTTACGGAGGAATCCCTATTGGACAGGACACTATAAGTAAGGTTTTCTATTAATCGAGTCAAAGCCTTTCCTAACAGGTACAGCATCTTAATAATGATGGAACTTAACCTTCAAAACTTATAATTTATATACTGGTGCTGCTGCTAAGTCACTTCAGTCGTGTCCAACTCTGTGCGACCCCATAGATGGCAGCCCACCAGGCTCCCCCATCCCTGGGATTCTCTAGGCAAGAATACTGGAGTGGGTTGCCATTTCCTTCTCCAATGCATGAAAGTGAAAAGTCACAGTGAAGTCGCTCGGTCATGTCTGACTCTTCGCGACCCCATGGATTGCAGCCTACCAGGCTCCTCTGTCCATGGGATTTTCCAGGCAAGAGTACTGGAGTGGGGTGCCTAATCCTTGGAAATTCGTCCTTGGAAATTAGTAAGTCTCATAGCTCAGTCGGTAAAGAATCTGCCTGCAATGCAGGAGACCCAGGTTTGATTCCTGGGTTGGGAAGGTTCCCTGGAGAAGGAAACGACAACCCACTCCAGAGTTCTTGCCTGGAGAATCCCATGGACAAAGGAGCCTGGCAGGCTACAGTCCATGGGGTCACAAGAGTCAGACACGACTAGGAGACTTCACTTTGATTTTTCACTTTCATGCATTGGAGAAGGCAATGGCACCCCACTCCAGTACTTTTATCTGGGAAATCCCATGGATGGAGGAGCCTGGTAGGCTGCAGTACATGGGGTTGCTAACAGTCAGACACAAAAGAGCGACTTCCCTTTCATTTTTCACTTTCATGCACTGGAGAAGGAAATGGCAACCCACTCCAGTGTTCTTGCCTGGAGAATCCCAGGGACAGGGGAGCACGGTGGGCTGCCATCTATGGGATCACAGAGTCGGACATGACTGAAGCGACTTAGCAGCAGCAAGTTGCTGTTGATTCAGAGATCTCAGAATTGAATAATAAAGTATTGAATATCAAACTTAATTGAATATTAAAATTTGTGATTCTTTCCCTCCCTTGTGAAACACAGGTAATAGGTGAATTACTTGTTTTTCTACATTATTTATATCTGGTTGCAGAAGAAGTAAGATAAGTTTGAATTACTATCACTCATAGAACATAGTTGAAATTCTAGTAGTTTTGTTATTAGTATAATATATGCTGTGAATTAAATGATTGACAATGATTACTTTTTATATGAGGTCACTCCAGTCGCTCAGTCATGTCCGACTCTTTGCGACTCCATGAATCGCAGCACACCAGGCCTCCCTGTTCATCACCAACTCCTGGAGTTCACTCAGACTCATGTCCATTGAGTCAGTGATACCATCCAGCCATCTCATCCTCTGTCGTCCCCTTCTCCTCCTGCCCCCAATCCCTCCCAGCATCAGAGTCTTTTCCAATGATTCAACTCTTCGCATGAGGTGGCCAAAGTACTGGAGGTTCAGCTTTAGCATCATTTCTTCCAAAGAAATCCCAGGGCTGATCTCCTTCAGAATGGACTGGTTGGATCTCCTTGCAGTCCAAGGGACTCTCAAGAGCCTTCTCCAACAACACAGTTCAAAAGCATCAGTTCTTCGGCACTCAGCCTTCTTCACAGTTCAACTCTCACATCCATACATGACCACAGGAAAAACCATAGCCTTGACTAGACAGACCTTAGTCAGCAAAGTAATGTCCCTGTCTTTGAATATGCTATCTAGGTTGGTCATAACATTTCTTCCAAGGAGTAAGTGTCTTTTAGTTTCATGGCTGCAATCACCATCTGCAGTGATTTTGGAGCCCCAAAAAAGTAAAGTCTGACACTGTTTCCACTGTTTCCCCATCTATTTCCCATGAAGTGATAGATTTCCTTATATTTCTATAAAGTGAACAGTACTTGAGTTGTTTGCAAACTAAATTAGGAAAGCTAAATAGAATAATCCTCCTGCTGTCTAGAATCAGCTAGTTATTACTGTTAATTTAACTGTAATTACTTATGTATCTATATTTTCTGTAATAGAACTGTAAGACAGTGTTTCTCAATCCTGAAAACATTTACATTTTGGACTGGATAATTTCTTGTTAGGGAAGTGGGGGTGTATTGTAAAATGTTCATCAACATTCTTATCCTCCACCCATTAGATGTTGGTAGCACCTCCCACCCCAGTTGTAACAATCAAAAACTTCTCCAGATACTGCCAAACATATCCTTGAGAACAAAATCCCATCTCTTATTCCATCCCAATTAAGAACAATTGCTATAATGCATTGGCTTCCCTGGTGGCGCAATAGTAAAGAATCCCACCTGCCAATGCAGAGATGCAGAAGACAAGAGTTTGATCCCTGCGACAAGAAGGTACCATGGAGGAAGAAATGGCAACCCACTTTAGTATTCTTGCCTGGAAAATTCCATGGAGAGAGGAGCCTGGGGGTTCACAGGATTGTAAGGCGTTGGACACAACTGAGTGTCTGAAGCACGCATACACACATGCTATAACACATCAAGTGAGAAAAACAATACTTTGGATCTATGAGGCTTACAAAAAGAAAATGTTGTTCAATATATTTGAATATGTGTACAAATAAGCATTTACATCTATGTTAGTGATTCCACTAATACTGTTTTCTTTTTTGGCACTGTTAACAAGTTTTCTCTGATTCATAGATCTTAGAAATGAATAATAAAGTTTTAACTATAAAATTTAATTAGATATTAAAATTTATAAGTACATAGAGTAATGTTTAATCAAAACATTAATTGAAATGTAATAATAAATTTAATAATAAACATTTAACTGAAAGCTGAAGACATAATATTTAAGTAGCATAACTAATATAGGAAAGAACTATTTTAGAAATGATTGTATACTATTCTATAACATTGAGAAAGCAGCCACAGAATGATTTTGTGTGAATTTTCTATCTAGTTACTGATGTTTAGATAGCCAAAATTTTAAATATCTTTGTGAGAATATCCATTGTATAATCTGAAAAATTCTAATTATCTAACAGGCAAAGACAAAAAAACTCTGATGAAATAAATTATGCAGTTTTATTGAACTGATATGTATCCATGTCAAAGATTAAAAGTGCACATTCTAAAATGATAGTGATAGTGGCTACTGAACATATCTGCACTTTAGATAAATGTGCAACTGATATTGGTATGTTTAAATTGGAATTTAATTTTTTAATATCTTCATCTAAAGAAGTGAAATACAAGAAGCTGTATAACATTTAATATATATATTAGGAAAGAAGAGACCTAAAATCAATAATCTAAGTGTTTACCTTAGGAATCTAGAGAAAAATATATTAAATTTAAGACTAAAGCAAACAGAAAATGAAATTAATATAAAAATCAATGAAATTGAAAACAGGAAATCAATACAGAAAACCAATGAAACCAAAAACTTAATCTTTAAAAAGATCAATAAGTTGATAAAGTTCAAACAAATTACTAGTATCAGAAATGAAAAAAAGGGGTTGTCACCACTGATCCCATGGATATTAAAAGAATAATAAGGAAATGTTATGAACAACTCTGCTCAGAAATAAAACCTAGAAAAATGGAACAATTTCATTACCTTCTAAAAATCAAATGTTGTTGTTCAGTCACCCAGTTGTGTCTGACTCTTTGCAACCCCATGGTGTGCAGCACACCAGGCTTCCTTGTCCTTCACCATCTCCCGAAGTTTGCCCAGGTTCACGTCCATGGCATCGGTGACTTTCCCAGTGAGTCAGCTGTTCTCATCAGGTGACCAAAATACTGGAGCTTCAGCTTCAGCATCAGTCCTTCCAATGAGTGTTCAGGGTTGATTTCCATTAAGATTGACTAGTTTGATCTCTTTGCTGGCCAAGGGACTCTCAGGAGTCTTCTCCAGCATCACAGTTCGAAGGCATCAATTCTTTGGTGCTCTGCTTTCTTTAAGGTCCAGCTCTCACAATCATATGTGACCACTGGCAAGACCATAGCCTTGACTATATGGACCTTTGTTGGTAGAGTAACGTCTCTGCTTTTCAACACACTGTCTAGATGTCATAGCTTTCCTGCCAAGAAGCAGTTGTCTTCTGATTTCATGGCTGCAGTCACCATCCACAGTGATTTTAGAGACAAAGAAAAGGAAATCCGTCACTACTTCTATGTTTTTCTTTTCTATTTGCCATAGAGTAATGGGCCAGATGCCATGATTTTAGGTGTTTTTTTTTTTTTTCCCAATATTTAGTTTTAAGCTGGCTCTTTCACTTGACCTTCTTCAGCCTCATCAAAAGACTCTTCAGTTCCTCTTTGCTTTCTGCCATTAGCATGGTATCATTCACATATGTGAAGCTGTTAATGTTTCTCCCACCTGCCTTGATTCCAGCTTGTAACCCATCCAGCCCAGCATTTCTTATGATGTGCTCAGTGTATAGTTTAAACAAACGGGGTGACAGCAGACAGCTTTGACATACTCCTTTGTCATTTCTGAAGCAGTCAGTTGTTCCATACAAGGCTCTAACTGTTGTTTCTTGACCCATATACAGGTTTCTCAGGAGACAGGTAAAATGGTGTGGTATTCCCATCTCTTTAAGAGCTTTCCACAGTTTGTTATGATCCACACAGTCAAAGGCTTTAGTGTAGTCAATGAAACAGAGGTAGTTGTTTTTCTGGAATTCCTTTGCTTTCTCTATGATCCATGAAATGTTGGCTGCTTTTTCTGAACCCAACTTGGACATCTGGAAGTTCTTGTTTCACATGATGCTGAAGCCTAGCATACAATATTTTAAGCGTGACCTTCCTAGCATGGGAGGTGAGTGCAATTGTCTGACGGTTAGAACATTCTTTAGTACTACCCTTCCTGGAAACTAGGATAATGGTTCATCTTTTCCAGTCCTGTGGCCACTTCTGAGTCTTCCAGATTTGCTACCATATTTAGGACAACACTCTGACAGCATCATCCTTAGGGTTTTGAATAGCTGTACTGGAATTCCACCACACTCACTAGCTTTATTAACAGCAGTGCTTCCTAGAGGCCCAGTTGACTTCACTTTGCAGAATATCTGGCTCTGCATGACTGAGCACATCATCACAGTTATCTGATGCATTAAGATACAGTTCTGTGCATTCTTTCCATCTCTTCTTGAACTCATCATCATCTACTAGATCTCTACACTTTCTGTCCTTTATTGTGCCCATCTTTAGGTAAAATATTCCCTTGATAGTTTCAGTTTTCCTGAAGAGATTCCCTAGTCTTTCCCCTTCTGTTGTTTTCCTCTATTTTTATACACCAATTCACTGAAGAAGGCCTTCTTGTCTCTCCTTACTGTTCTTTGGAGCTCTGTGTTTAGTTGGATTTACCTTTACCTTTCTCCCTTGCTTTTCACTTCTCTGCTTTCTTCAGCTATTTGTAACGCCTCCTCAGATAACCACTTTGCCTTCTTCCTTTCTTCTTCTTTGGGATTTTTTTTTTTTTTTTTTGCTGCCTCCTGTATAATATTATGGACTCTGTCCATAGTTCTTTAGAACACCACTGCTTTACTAGATCTAATCCCTTAAATCTATTCATCGCTTCTATTCCATATTCCAAGAGGATTTGATTTAAGTCATACGTGGCTGGCCAAGTGGTTTTCCCTGCTCTCTTCAGTTTAAGCCTGAATTTTGCTACGAGAAGTTGATGATCTGAGCCACAGTCAGCTCCAGGTCTTATTTCTGCTGACCGTACAGAGCGTCTCTGTCTTCAGCTGCAAAGAATGCAATCAATTTTATTTCAGAATTGACCATTTTGTGATGTCCATGTGTAAAGTCGTCTCTCGTGTTGTTGAAAAAGGGTGTTATTATAACAAACGCATCTCTTGTTAAAAAGACAAACATCAAATAGTTATGCATAAATCTAAGAAAATATGTACAGATCAATACAAGAAAAACTATAAATTTATTTCAGAACACCCTTGAGAGTCCCTTGGACAGCAAGATCAAACTAGTCAATCCTAAAGGAAATCAAGCCTGACTATTCATTGGAAGGGCTGATGCTGAAGCAGAAGCCCCAATATTTTGTCTACCTGATGAGAAGAGCAGACTCATTGGAAAAGACCCTGAAGCTGGGAAAGACTGAAGGTAAGAGGAGAAGGAGACAACAGAGAATGAGATGGTTGAATGGCATCACTGACTCAATGGACAAGAGTTTGAGAAAACTCTGGGAGACGGTAAACGACAGGGAACCTGGCATGCTGCAGTCCATGAGGTCATAGAGAGTTAGACACAAGTGAGCGACTTAACAACAACAACAAATTTCTGCTAAAAGAGATCAAAGGAGATCTAAGTAAACGGAGAGATATTTCGTGTCCATGAATAGAAGACTCAACATTGTTATAATGTTAGTTCTCCTTATCTTGGTCTATAGATTCAAAGAAACCCCGTATGTTTTATGAATACCAACAAATGGGTTCTAAAATTTATCTCAGAACAACAACACCAACCAAAATAGCCAACACAACATTCTTTGTATGGAAGAACAAATTAAAGTATTAACATTAACCAACTTCAATACTCACAAAGCTACACTAATGAAGATCCCATGAAACTGGTTAAAGAATAGAAAAATAAAGTAATGAAAAAGAATAGAGGGCCAGAACACACCCATACCAGCTAAGGCAACTCAATGGAGAAAAAGAAAGTTTTTCAGATGAGAAAGAATATATCGTATTAAGTCATTTATAAAAATTAATTTAAACGGATTATATACCCAATGACAAAATATAAAACTATAATAATTTTAGAGGATAATATAAGGAAAATTCTATGTGACTTTGGTTTTGGAGAGAAGATTCTAGTTGCAACATCCAAAGCACAAATCATGAAATACATTTTAAAAATCTGTAAGTTGAATTTCAGTAAAATTTTTTAAAAAAATCTGTTCTGCCAAAACTCTGCTAAGAGAATGAGAAGACAAGACACAGACTAGATGAGAATGTCAGCAAAACACATTTCTAATAAAGAACTTGTATCCAAAATTCACAAAGACTCTTTAACCTCAATAATAAGAAAACAACCCAGTTTAAAAATTGACAAAGGTGTCTGAAGATTTACAGGTGGCATACAAGTATAGGAAAAGATGCCCAACATCATATGTCATAAGGGTATTCATATTGAAACAACAACAAAATCTACTGAAGACACTGGCTTTTGACTAAAAAACCCAAGTGTGATTTTTCATTTCCAACCATAGATAATGACAAAGGCTTTACCTAAGAGGGTGCACAGAGAACTTCCCTTTTCCATTTTTTCACTACCAACTTGGAAGGGAGTTGTAGTCAAGGATTTAGACTCTACCGGGCAGCCTTCCTCTTATGGATATTTGCATTCCAAGCCTGGTGCCTTCATTCTGAAAGTCTCTTTATCTGGAGCTTGGGCCAAAGCCTTCCTCAGGTACCTCAGCCAAAACATCTTTATGGGGGCACAGTAGGAACCTTAAAAACATTTTCTCCACTCTCACTCTGTACTTTGTACTTTTCCATTCCTAGTCCTTCTCCATCTCCCTTGACAGGGGCTCAGGGTTTTTGAGGGTGGTGTGAATAAATGAAGCACATTGGGCTTTGAGAACAGTTAAACTAGTCTGTATGAAACCATAAAGATAGATATATGATATTGTTCACTTGTCTAAACTCATAAAACTATACGACACAAAGAGGGAACTTTAAAACTATGGAATTTAGTTAATAGTAATGCACTAAGATGGATTAATTAATTGTAAAGAATGTACTACATTAATGATATAGAATGCTATCATAATATCTGCTCTTTTTTGTTTGTTTTTTGAGTTTTGTGCTCTTTTAATCTACATATACATATATGTGACAAGCCACAGATTGGGATTTTTGCAAGGCACATATCTTAAAAAACACCTGTATTCAAAAAAATGAAGCAGACTCACAGATACACTGAACAAATTACTGGTTACCAGTGGGGAGAAGAAAGAAAAGGTAGAGGAGCAATATAAGGGAAGGGGATTAAGAGGTACAAGCTATTAGAAATAAAACAAGCTATAAGGATAATTTTACAACACAGGAAATACAACAAATGTTTTAAAATAACTATAAATGAAATTCAACTGTTAAAACTTATAAATCACTATACTGTAAACCTGCAACTTACATTGTATAACATCTATACTTGAATTTAAAATGATTAAAAATACATTTCCTTCTTTAAAAATATTCCTTGTTTTCAGTCTATATCAAGGATTCCCACAACTTATTAACAGAAAAACAAACAACTCAATAGTATATGTGCAAAGTATTATAGTGTTTTACCAAAACAAATGTATGGATGGAAAAAAAAAAAAAAAGGCACATGAAAACCTGCCAACACCATTCATCATTTAAAGGCAACTGCAAATTAAAATCATAATCAGTTACTGCTGCTGCTGCTGCTAAGTCACTTCAGTCATGACTGACTCTGTGCGATCCCATAAATGGGAGCCCGCCAGGGTCCCCCGTCCCTGGGATTCTCCAGCTAAGAGTACTGGAGTTACTACTGCACACTTATTAGAAAGGCTAAACCAAAACCAAAAGTATTATAGCAATACTAAATAGTGATGATGGTATGGAATAATCTGAAATTTTCATAGTAGATGAGAGTTTACTATAACTCTCAAAATAACTTAAGAAGAATGAAGCAATATTCTTTTTCATTAACCTACTGATTGGGAAGCAACATTACACTACAGCCATGTTAAAAAAGAGTTTAGCAATTTCTAATGAAGTTAAACATACACTTTCCACTCATCTCAGCATGCCATTCGTAAGTATTTATCTGAGCAAAATGAAACCTCATGTGCTCACAAAACCCTGTATTTTAATGTTTATACCAGCTTTATTCATAAGTCATGAACAACTTCAAACTATAAACACCGTGTGTCATTAAAAGAGCCAGGAGGCATAGGCTCAGGAGGGCAGACTCTTGTTACTCTTTGCAATAGCTTTTCAGAACAGCTAGAGAATAGGAGAAGGAAATGGCAACTCACTCCAGTATTCCTCCCTAGAGAATTCCTTGGACAGAGGAGCCTGGTGGGCTGCCGTCAATGAGGTCATGCAGAGTCGGAGACAACTGAAGCAACTTAGTATGTATGCATGCATTGGAGAAGGAAATGGCAAACCACTCCAGTATTCTTGCCTGGAGAATCCCAGGGACGGAGGAGCCTCGTGGGCTGCTGTCTATAGGGTCGCACAGAGTCAGACATGACTGAAGTGACTTAGCAGCAGCAGCAGCAGCAGCAGCAACAGAAAACCGGAAGCTCTGGAATGAATACCATTCTGAGTCAATAATTTTGGGGGATAATTAGACACATTAACTCACTCAGTATGTATTCTGGAGTCATCCCGGTGATTTCCTGTGTCACAGAGACAGAGAGTCACAAGATACATTTTCCAGATTTCCTTAAACCTAAGTATTTCGTTTTTTGCATTTCTTTTCCATGGGGATCTCTGTCTCTTGTACAGTGTCACGAACCTCAGTCCACAGTTCGTCAGGCACTCTATTTATCAGATCTAGTCCCTTAAATCTATTTCACACTTCCATGGTATAATCATAAGGGTTTTGATTTAGGTCATACCTGAATGGTCTAGTTTTCCTAACTTTCTTCAATGTAAGTCTGAATTTGGCAATAAGGAAGCAAAATGACTGTCTGGGGAGGCCTTACAAATAGCTGTGAAAGAAGAGAAGTGAAAGGCAAAGGAGAAAAGAAAAGATTATAAGCATCTGAATGCAGAGTTCCAAAGAACAGCAAGAAGAGATAAGAAAGCCTTTCTCAGCAATCAAGGCAAAGATATAGAGGAAAACAACAGAATGGGGAGGACTAGAGATCTCCTCAAGAAAATTAGAGATACTAAGGGAACATTTCATGCAAAGATGGGCTCGATAAAGGACAGAAATGATATGGACCTAACAGAAGAAGAAGATACTAAGAAGAGATGGCAAGAATACACAGAAGAACTATACAAAAAAAGACCTTCATCACTAAGATAATCAAGATGGTAGGATCACTCACCTAGAGCCAGACATCCTGGAATGTGAAGTCAAGTGGGCCTTATAAAGCATCACTACGAACAAAGCTAGTGGAGGTGATGGAATTCCAGTTGAGCTATTTCAAATCCTGAAAGATGATGCTGTGAAAGTGCTGCACTCAATATGCCAGCAAATTTGGAAAACTCAGCAGTGGCCACAGGACTGGAAAAGGTCAGTTTTCATTCCAATCCCAAAGAAAGGCAATGCCAAAGAATGCTCAAACTACCGCACAATTGCACTCATCTCACACGCTAGTAAAGTAATGCTCAAAATTCTCCAAGCCAGGCTTCAGCAATACGTGAACCGTGAACTCCCTGATGTTCAAGCTGGTTTTAGAAAAGGCAGAGGAACCAGAGATCAAATTGCCAACATCC
>SJYX01004690.1:284685-301198 GCA_006410675.1 Oreotragus oreotragus
TTGGACTGCAAGGAGATCCAACCAGTCTATTCTGAAGGAGATCAGCCCTGGGATTTCTTTGGAAGGAATGATGCTAAAGTTGAATCTCCAGTACTTTGGCCACCTCATGCGAAGAGTTGATTCACTGGAAAAGACTCTGATGCTGGGAGGGATTGGGGGCAGGAGGAGAAGGGGACAACTGAGGATGAGATGGCTGGATGACATCACCAACTCTGCGGATGTGAATTTGAGTGAACTCCGGGAGTTGGTGATGGACAGGGAGGCCTGGTGTGCTGCGATTCATGGGGTCACAAGAGTTGGACATGACTGAGCGACTGACCTGAACTGAGGTTTGTCGTTGAGATTACACCAATCAGAGCACCTGCAGACAACACAAACGGAATTGAGAACAGCATAATTATATAACTTCATAGCAATACAACTCCTTCCATTTCAAAGAAACAGGTATTAACAATATGCCCAGTATTAGTGGACAATTTTCCAAAAAAGGTAAAATCATAAGACTCAAGCAAATGAAAAGTGAAAGTGAAGTTGCTCAGCTGTGTCCAACTCTCTGCGACCCCATGGACTGTGGCCTACCAGGCTCCTCCTTCCATGGGATTTTCCAGGCAAGAGTACTGGAGTGGGTTGCCATTTCCTTCGCCAGTAGATCTTCCTGAACCAGGGACTGAACCCGGGTCTCTTGCATTGTAGGTGGATGCTTTACCATCTGAGCCACCAGGCATAAGACTCATACAGCTATTTTTTTTAAAATAACATGTATTAAAAAGATTTTTAACTGATTAAGTGAAGGAGCTGGACATTATAAGCAATTCAAATGAAAAGTTAAAGAAATGCAAGCTTATAGAAGTAAAGGAATATTGAAATTTGAAAATGGATATGAAAATGAATTTACCCATGACAGGGTGGGGCAGGGCAGGAAATCAGCTGAATCTCCATTGGATATAATTTATTTTCTGTGTTCGGAAAATAATTCTTTTGCACTGCTATCAATTATTTACAAATTACGGACTGTAAAATAGCTCAAAAGCCATGCCAGATCAGAATCAGATAACTCAGAAGGGCATTCAGTCAGTCAGAGGTTAGTGAACTACAGCCCGAAGGTCAAATTCTAGCCTTCACCTGTTTTCTTGATTTGTTCTCCTTTCTTTCCTTTTTTTTTTTTTTTAACTGTGGTAAAATACATATAAAACTTACCATGTTAACTATTTTTAAATTTATAGTTTAGTGAGTTTAAGCACATCTATGATGTTGTGTAACCATTACCATCATCCATCTCAAGAACTTTTTTCATCTTAGAAAACTGAAATACTAGACATTAAACAATAATTCCCCATTCTACTTTGTCTGTATGATTTAATAAGTCTCTTTTTTACTTATGAAATGAACAGGCTAAAATAATTAAGAATTCTTTTTGTCTTTTTTTTTTTTACTAAACTAGGGGAAGAAGAACTAAACATTCCTTTTCATAAATCTTACAAACGAAAATCCTGTAACTTACATAGCTAAATAGTTTTGATAGCACTTACTGCATGATGGCTTAGTTTTAATATTTACCATATATTTATTTGTTTGGCTATAACCTCCCTGGGGTATAAACTCCAAGGAAAAAAGACCATGTTTTTAACACCATATTTCCAGCGCAACAAAGTACCAGGTAAATATTTGCAGAATGAATGAATGAAAAGTTCCTTATTGTCACAGCCCTCAGTCCCCAATAGTCATTTCATTTAAGCAACCTTTTGCTGACAAATTTTTAGCAAGGAACCTATGTCTGTGCACATAGGCACTTGTGTATATACTACTTTTCCAACATGTGTTTTCTGTAATATAACCACAGTAAGAATTTTATCTCAGTTTTCTTAGTTGTCATCTCTGCCCCTTTATAGCAGAATTTGATGTTGCACACAGATATTTTGCTTGGTTTACACAAGGTTAGAAAGGCATTTCTATAGACTGGAAACATTTTAAAAAAACATGATATTTCTCTCAAGTCCATATTTCTGGCTTCTGTTGAGTAATCTGATATTACAACACAAGACCTACAATTTATCATGACAGTCGTTAGTTATACCTGAAGAGCTGCTCTACCTACAGACTGGGCATTTGTTTCCTGCCTGCTCCCCTCACTTATGTCACCTGCTTGTGCCCTGTAGGCATTTGACTTTTGACCCCTGCTATTTAGTCACTGTTGGTAGTTGTAGCTTTCTTTTTGTTTTGATTTGCATTTTGACAATGTAGACAAAAGTAGGGTAACTGTCAGGATCATATGTTTGCTGATTAAAGAAATGGAGTCTCTGTTATAATATCCCTAGTAAAACCAAAGGATCTAGAGCATATGTAAAATGTATAAAAATAGTATAAAATGTGCTTTAATGCTATGTAAACTCATTTTATAATTCATCAACCTTGGAAATACTTGAGTCTCCATTTCACCTACTGTATTAGAATCATCATGTGATTTTAGGTAAAAAGGAAGAAGATATTTTTGATGTATTCATTATGATATAGAATAACTTCTGACTCATCTTTATTTTATGCTTATGTTTGAATGATACATTCACTTTGCATCACATGTGTGTGAAAATTCTGAAACATATTTCAATTACAGATTTGCTGTATTTTTTTAAAATTCAGTTAATTTAGTAGTAAGAGAGCTGTTATATAGACCTCATCAATAATTACACAGAAGGGTCTGTTAGACTAACAGATGCTCTAACAGTATAAACAAAACATTTTGTTTAGAGTTCTTTTTAACTTTACATATTTAATTTTAATAATATTTTTGTTGAGTTATCATTATTTATAGCACTACAAACTTAAACACACACAGCATGAAATTTTTATAATTATGAAGTGTATAGTATTTCAGGGCACAGTTATCCATGAATTGATTAGTTGTGGTACAGAATATATCCTACAGTTAGAGTACAATCTAAAATTTTGGATAGATATAAAGGCAAAATAAGTTACTGAATGATTTGATTTAATAAAGCTTTAACTATACTGGTGAGATATAATGTTAGAGCCTAAATCATCAGGAAAATATGTTTTATTTTCAAATATTTTTCAAATATTGGAATGAACTATTTCAAAATAATTCATCACAATTGGATAGTCATTTAATATTTTCAAGCCATTTTAATCTAGGTTACCTCCTTCAACCAAATATAGAAACGAACATTCTCTCAACTTAATTGTAACTATAATTCATTTTTAAGAACTAGAAGTCCCTCTACATGAAAAAACCTCACACTGTACGCTAGTTAGAACCATCAGATCATTTTCTTGAAAATTTTCTGAATCGAAAGTTTACAACTTGTGTCCTGTGGGCTATATTTGGCCATAAATATTTTATCTTTTACCCATATGGTAGTTTAAAGTTTATTTGAAATGACTGTCAATACATGAATACTTAAAGATTTCTCAAAATAATTGGTTTTAGTCTCCTTTCAAAACAATATAAAGATCAGCACAGGGTCTACCTACTCTCATAGAAATAATCAGCTGGAATAAGATAGTGCCTACTTGCATGTTAGCATTCTACAGTTAGTTTCATTCTAAAGGGCCAACTTCAGTCATTTATAGTGAAACACTATGTGCCATTCTGGTATTGTTCTTTCAGTAGTTTTCAAACTTGGTGCACATGCTAATCATCTGGTGGAACTTTTCAAAGTATGAATTCCCATCATCCATCATGAATAGTTAAATCAGAATGTCTGATGAAGTGGTCAGATGTTCTCTAAGCTCCCTGGGTGATTCTAATACATACCCAGTTTTGAGAAGTACACTTCTAGAGTTTTCTGCTTATGTTCTAACTCACTGGTACTCAGGGCATGGTCATTCACATCACCTACAGTCACATGTACACCATCTCCATAGGTTGGGCCCAAGAACTGAGTCTAACACACTTTCCAGGAAAGTACTTCTCTAATTCATCATTGTTGTTGTGCAGTCACTCAGTTGTGTCCAACTCTTTGAGACTCCATGGACTACAGGACTCCAGGCTTCCCCATCTTCCACTATCTCCTGAAGTCTGCCCAAACTCATGTCTATACAGTTGGTGATGCCATCCATCCATCTCATCCTCTTTTGTCCCCTTCTCCACCTACCCTCAATCTTTCCCAGCATCAGGCTATTTTCCAATAGGTCAGCTCTTTGTATCAAGTGGCCAAAGAATTGGAGCCTCAGCTTCAGCATCAGTCCTTCTAATGAATATTCAGGGTTGAGTCTTTTTAGGATTGACTGGTTGGATCTTCTTGCTGTCCAAGAGACTCTCGAGAGTCTTCTCCAGCACACAGTTTGAAAGCATCAATTTTTCGGGCTTCAAACTTTAGTGAAAGAATTTCATCTTTGACTTTCTCTTTGCTACTCAACATCTTTCCTCAAACCTAGACAAAGGCCCTAGTGTCACTGGCTGCTCTCTAATGTTTTAGAGCTTCTCAATGTAAGGATCCATCTAAAATTGTTTCCTACACTAGTTCAACTTTACCTTTACCTCTTCTGACCTTATTCAATTGAAGATCCATTTCCTCCAGAGTGGTTGTAAGGGGAAAACAATCTGATATTAATTTATGATTTCATTCACAACTTTGATTATTCCTACAGAGGACTTGCATTTTCAAAGAGAGGTAGTTCATATATATAAATCTCAAATTTCAGCAATTTCAGTCATTGTCCGGAAGACATTTAGTGGGTAAGCAGGAAAAACAACTTATTTACCATTCAAGCCTATTATTATAACTGATCCAACTCTATACCACAAATTTGGATTAAAATACAACTGAAATTTCTTAGACATAAAGACACCTCAGACATGATTCTGTATGACCCTGGGCCATAGTTTCTACATTTGGGTGCCATTTTCACTGGTCCTCATTTTATGTAACCATAAACAAAGAAGGTTTGACAAAGAGTATGTTTGTTGTTTGTGTCTTGGTTGAAGAGCTCTTTATTCAAACAAAATATCATGAAATCCCATTTAATAAAATAGCTAAAAGAAAAATTTATAAATTCAATATGAGGGACACAGAGCACAGTTAATTCACTGGTTGTCTCATTTTTGACTTCAAAAAAATAGGCTAGGGGTAAAGAAAGTAAAAAGGAACTGTTCTTGGGAGTAAAAAATGGCCCCTGGCATGGTTGTTTTTCAGTCACTCAGTCAAGTCCAACTCTTTGGACTTCAGCATGCCAGGCTTTCCTGTCCTTCACCGTCTCCTGGAGCTTCTCATATACACTGAGTCAGTGATGCCCTCCAACCATCTCATCCTATGCCATCTCCTTCCTTCTGCCTTCATTCTTTCCCAGTATCAGGGTCTTTTCTAAGGAGTCAGTTCTTTGATTCATGTGGCCAAAGTATTGGAGCTTCACCTTCAGCATCAGTTTTTCCAATGAATATTCAGGGTTGATTTCCTTTAGGATTAACTGGTTTGATCTCCTTGTTGCCCAAGAGACTCTCAAGTCTTCTCCAACACCACAGTTCAAAAGCATCAATTCTTCGGTGCTCAGTCTTCTTTCTGTTTCAACTCTCATATCCATGAATGACTACTGGAAAATAGTTTTGACTATGTGGACCTTTGTTGGCAAAGTGAAGTCTCTGCCTTTTAACACTCTGTCTAGATTTATCATAGCTGTCCTTCCAAAGAGCAAATGTCTTAATTTCATGGCTGCAGTCACCATCCACAGTGATTTTGGTGCCCAGGAAAATAAATTCTGTTACTGCTTACACTTTTTCCCCTTCTATTTGCCATGAAGTGATGGGACCAGATGCCATGATATTCATTTTTTGAAGGTAGAGTTTTAAGCCAGCTTTTTCCACTCTCATCTTTCACCTTAATCAAAAGACTCTTTAATTCCTCTTCACTTTATGTCATAAGGATGATGTCATCTGAATATCTGAGGTTGTTGATATTTCTCCTGGCAATATTGATTCCAGTCTGTGCTTCATCCAGCCTGGCATTTTGCATGATGTACTCTTGTATATAAGTTAAATAAACAGGGTGACAATATACAGCCTTGATGTACTATTTTCCAATTTGGAACCAGTCCATTGTTCCATGTCCAGTTCAAACTGTCATTCTTGGCCTACGTACATGTCTCTCAGGAGGCCGATAAGGTGGTCTGGT
Source organism: Oreotragus oreotragus (assembly GCA_006410675.1). Classification (NCBI taxonomy): domain Eukaryota; kingdom Metazoa; phylum Chordata; class Mammalia; order Artiodactyla; family Bovidae; genus Oreotragus; species Oreotragus oreotragus. The sequence goes on from SJYX01004690.1 coordinate 290,811, forward strand.
ATTCCCATCTCTTTAAGAATTTTCTACAATTTGTTGTGATCCACATAGTCAAAGGCTTTAGAATAGTAATGAAGCAGAAGTAGATGTTTTTCTGGAATTCTCTTGCTTTTTCTATGATCCAACGGATATTGGAAACGTGATCTCTGATTCCTCTATCTTTTCTAAATCCACCTTGTACATCTGGAATTTCTCGATTCATGTACTGTTGAAGCCTCACTTGAAGGATTTTGAACATTACCTTGCTAGCATGTGAAATCAGTGCAATTGTGTAGTAGTTTGAGCATTCTTTGGCATTTACTTCTTCAATAAATATAGAATTAATAAAATCTAACTGCATATTTTATAACACCTTTGTGTTTTAACAGCCAGACAAATTAAATTAGTAGCACGGAATAAATATAAATTTGTACAGTTGAAACTGGCATCATTTCTTCTACTATATTAAAAGATAGTATTTAGTGAAACCATAGTGTGTCAATAAAAGTGTTACATGATTAAAGTAAATTGTCAACAACTTTCATAAGAACAGTGCATGGTAGTTGCTACTACCTGCATTTTGTAAAATAGGAAACTGAGGCACAAAGATATTATGTAATTTGCCTAAGATCATACATACATCTTGTAAGATAATCTGATATTACAACACAAGACCTACAATTTATCATGACAGTCGTTAGTTATACCTGAAGAGCTGCTCTACCTACAGACTGGGCATTTGTTTCCTGCCTGCTCCCCTCACTTATGTCACCTGCTTGTGCCCTGTAGGCATTTGACTTTTGACCCCTGCTATTTAGTCACTGTTGGTAGTTGTAGCTTTCTTTTTGTTTTGATTTGCATTTTGACAATGTAGACAAAAGTAGGGTAACTGTCAGGATCATATGTTTGCTGATTAAAGAAATGGAGTCTCTGTTATAATATCCCTAGTAAAACCAAAGGATCTAGAGCATATGTAAAATGTATAAAAATAGTATAAAATGTGCTTTAATGCTATGTAAACTCATTTTATAATTCATCAACCTTGGAAATACTTGAGTCTCCATTTCACCTACTGTATTAGAATCATCATGTGATTTTAGGTAAAAAGGAAGAAGATATTTTTGATGTATTCATTATGATATAGAATAACTTCTGACTCATCTTTATTTTATGCTTATGTTTGAATGATACATTCACTTTGCATCACATGTGTGTGAAAATTCTGAAACATATTTCAATTACAGATTTGCTGTATTTTTTTAAAATTCAGTTAATTTAGTAGTAAGAGAGCTGTTATATAGACCTCATCAATAATTACACAGAAGGGTCTGTTAGACTAACAGATGCTCTAACAGTATAAACAAAACATTTTGTTTAGAGTTCTTTTTAACTTTACATATTTAATTTTAATAATATTTTTGTTGAGTTATCATTATTTATAGCACTACAAACTTAAACACACACAGCATGAAATTTTTATAATTATGAAGTGTATAGTATTTCAGGGCACAGTTATCCATGAATTGATTAGTTGTGGTACAGAATATATCCTACAGTTAGAGTACAATCTAAAATTTTGGATAGATATAAAGGCAAAATAAGTTACTGAATGATTTGATTTAATAAAGCTTTAACTATACTGGTGAGATATAATGTTAGAGCCTAAATCATCAGGAAAATATGTTTTATTTTCAAATATTTTTCAAATATTGGAATGAACTATTTCAAAATAATTCATCACAATTGGATAGTCATTTAATATTTTCAAGCCATTTTAATCTAGGTTACCTCCTTCAACCAAATATAGAAACGAACATTCTCTCAACTTAATTGTAACTATAATTCATTTTTAAGAACTAGAAGTCCCTCTACATGAAAAAACCTCACACTGTACGCTAGTTAGAACCATCAGATCATTTTCTTGAAAATTTTCTGAATCGAAAGTTTACAACTTGTGTCCTGTGGGCTATATTTGGCCATAAATATTTTATCTTTTACCCATATGGTAGTTTAAAGTTTATTTGAAATGACTGTCAATACATGAATACTTAAAGATTTCTCAAAATAATTGGTTTTAGTCTCCTTTCAAAACAATATAAAGATCAGCACAGGGTCTACCTACTCTCATAGAAATAATCAGCTGGAATAAGATAGTGCCTACTTGCATGTTAGCATTCTACAGTTAGTTTCATTCTAAAGGGCCAACTTCAGTCATTTATAGTGAAACACTATGTGCCATTCTGGTATTGTTCTTTCAGTAGTTTTCAAACTTGGTGCACATGCTAATCATCTGGTGGAACTTTTCAAAGTATGAATTCCCATCATCCATCATGAATAGTTAAATCAGAATGTCTGATGAAGTGGTCAGATGTTCTCTAAGCTCCCTGGGTGATTCTAATACATACCCAGTTTTGAGAAGTACACTTCTAGAGTTTTCTGCTTATGTTCTAACTCACTGGTACTCAGGGCATGGTCATTCACATCACCTACAGTCACATGTACACCATCTCCATAGGTTGGGCCCAAGAACTGAGTCTAACACACTTTCCAGGAAAGTACTTCTCTAATTCATCATTGTTGTTGTGCAGTCACTCAGTTGTGTCCAACTCTTTGAGACTCCATGGACTACAGGACTCCAGGCTTCCCCATCTTCCACTATCTCCTGAAGTCTGCCCAAACTCATGTCTATACAGTTGGTGATGCCATCCATCCATCTCATCCTCTTTTGTCCCCTTCTCCACCTACCCTCAATCTTTCCCAGCATCAGGCTATTTTCCAATAGGTCAGCTCTTTGTATCAAGTGGCCAAAGAATTGGAGCCTCAGCTTCAGCATCAGTCCTTCTAATGAATATTCAGGGTTGAGTCTTTTTAGGATTGACTGGTTGGATCTTCTTGCTGTCCAAGAGACTCTCGAGAGTCTTCTCCAGCACACAGTTTGAAAGCATCAATTTTTCGGGCTTCAAACTTTAGTGAAAGAATTTCATCTTTGACTTTCTCTTTGCTACTCAACATCTTTCCTCAAACCTAGACAAAGGCCCTAGTGTCACTGGCTGCTCTCTAATGTTTTAGAGCTTCTCAATGTAAGGATCCATCTAAAATTGTTTCCTACACTAGTTCAACTTTACCTTTACCACTTCTGACCTTATTCAATTGAAGATCCATTTCCTCCAGAGTGGTTGTAAGGGGAAAACAATCTGATATTAATTTATGATTTCATTCACAACTTTGATTATTCCTACAGAGGACTTGCATTTTCAAAGAGAGGTAGTTCATATATATAAATCTCAAATTTCAGCAATTTCAGTCATTGTCCGGAAGACATTTAGTGGGTAAGCAGGAAAAACAACTTATTTACCATTCAAGCCTATTATTATAACTGATCCAACTCTATACCACAAATTTGGATTAAAATACAACTGAAATTTCTTAGACATAAAGACACCTCAGACATGATTCTGTATGACCCTGGGCCATAGTTTCTACATTTGGGTGCCATTTTCACTGGTCCTCATTTTATGTAACCATAAACAAAGAAGGTTTGACAAAGAGTATGTTTGTTGTTTGTGTCTTGGTTGAAGAGCTCTTTATTCAAACAAAATATCATGAAATCCCATTTAATAAAATAGCTAAAAGAAAAATTTATAAATTCAATATGAGGGACACAGAGCACAGTTAATTCACTGGTTGTCTCATTTTTGACTTCAAAAAAATAGGCTAGGGGTAAAGAAAGTAAAAAGGAACTGTTCTTGGGAGTAAAAAATGGCCCCTGGCATGGTTGTTTTTCAGTCACTCAGTCAAGTCCAACTCTTTGGACTTCAGCATGCCAGGCTTTCCTGTCCTTCACCGTCTCCTGGAGCTTCTCATATACACTGAGTCAGTGATGCCCTCCAACCATCTCATCCTATGCCATCTCCTTCCTTCTGCCTTCATTCTTTCCCAGTATCAGGGTCTTTTCTAAGGAGTCAGTTCTTTGATTCATGTGGCCAAAGTATTGGAGCTTCACCTTCAGCATCAGTTTTTCCAATGAATATTCAGGGTTGATTTCCTTTAGGATTAACTGGTTTGATCTCCTTGTTGCCCAAGAGACTCTCAAGTCTTCTCCAACACCACAGTTCAAAAGCATCAATTCTTCGGTGCTCAGTCTTCTTTCTGTTTCAACTCTCATATCCATGAATGACTACTGGAAAATAGTTTTGACTATGTGGACCTTTGTTGGCAAAGTGAAGTCTCTGCCTTTTAACACTCTGTCTAGATTTATCATAGCTGTCCTTCCAAAGAGCAAATGTCTTAATTTCATGGCTGCAGTCACCATCCACAGTGATTTTGGTGCCCAGGAAAATAAATTCTGTTACTGCTTACACTTTTTCCCCTTCTATTTGCCATGAAGTGATGGGACCAGATGCCATGATATTCATTTTTTGAAGGTAGAGTTTTAAGCCAGCTTTTTCACTCTCATCTTTCACCTTAATCAAAAGACTCTTTAATTCCTCTTCACTTTATGTCATAAGGATGATGTCATCTGAATATCTGAGGTTGTTGATATTTCTCCTGGCAATATTGATTCCAGTCTGTGCTTCATCCAGCCTGGCATTTTGCATGATGTACTCTTGTATATAAGTTAAATAAACAGGGTGACAATATACAGCCTTGATGTACTATTTTCCAATTTGGAACCAGTCCATTGTTCCATGTCCAGTTCAAACTGTCATTCTTGGCCTACGTACATGTCTCTCAGGAGGCCGATAAGGTGGTCTGGTATTCCCATCTCTTTAAGAATTTTCTACAATTTGTTGTGATCCACATAGTCAAAGGCTTTAGAATAGTAATGAAGCAGAAGTAGATGTTTTTCTGGAATTCTCTTGCTTTTTCTATGATCCAACGGATATTGGAAACGTGATCTCTGATTCCTCTATCTTTTCTAAATCCACCTTGTACATCTGGAATTTCTCGATTCATGTACTGTTGAAGCCTCACTTGAAGGATTTTGAACATTACCTTGCTAGCATGTGAAATCAGTGCAATTGTGTAGTAGTTTGAGCATTCTTTGGCATTTACTTCTTCAATAAATATAGAATTAATAAAATCTAACTGCATATTTTATAACACCTTTGTGTTTTAACAGCCAGACAAATTAAATTAGTAGCACGGAATAAATATAAATTTGTACAGTTGAAACTGGCATCATTTCTTCTACTATATTAAAAGATAGTATTTAGTGAAACCATAGTGTGTCAATAAAAGTGTTACATGATTAAAGTAAATTGTCAACAACTTTCATAAGAACAGTGCATGGTAGTTGCTACTACCTGCATTTTGTAAAATAGGAAACTGAGGCACAAAGATATTATGTAATTTGCCTAAGATCATACATACATCTTGTAAGAGGCAGGTCCTATATCTTAACAGGTGTTCACCTTGAATGAAAGGCCATGTTTTACCTGTTGCTCAACACTACCACTAATCAGTGAGCACAAAGTATTTTAGACACATATTTCAGGGCCATTTTGTCTGATGTTCCTAGTTAGTGAAGGAACTTGAAATGTGTTTTGCTGCTGTTGGAAATATAGTATATTGAAGTTGGCAAGACCACCCATTGAAGTCAGACAGTTATAGTTTTACCAAATACCTCGAATTTCTACTTTCTCACCTACAAAATAGTGTCCCGTCCTTATAGAATTGTTGGAAGAAGGATATACAGTATTTATAAGCAAGAATAATTCCGGGCATATAAAAGGTATTTAGAAAGCTTACATTCATTCCTCTCCATATAGGTTTGCAAGTTTTCCATCAGCTTGGTGCCATGAGATTAAGTAAGAGTTAAACATTTCAATGGAATTTTGACATTATTAAATGTGGAGAGGTTTAATACAGTATTACATGCCTAATAGAATTATGGGAGTCTTGTTAGCCTTACAAAATTATTTGCAGAACTGGCACAGATAAAGCCTAAAATAAAAGGAGGTTTTTTTTTCCAGTTGTTTTTGGGTGGTCCATATGTTTTGGATGAGAAATAAGTTATAAAAAATGATGAAGTACTTTTAAAATATAAAAAGATTAATTAATACTAATGTTTGGAAAAGCTAAATCTCTACAAATAAATTACCCTTAAAATGGAACTAAATGTTTGTGTCTCTATGTTCTTCAATTTTCAAATTAATTTCTCCCACAGACTGAGTATGAAGGATAAATAATTTATCTTTCTGAGTGTTTCAAGAAAATAGGATGAAATATGAATAAATACTATTCTTCTTTGAATAATGGATATTTTTCTATAGCTTGCAAATACATTTTGAGAGTCTTTTTTTTGTTGTTGAATTCATTATTTTTCAGCCACTTTGGAAGTCAGTTTGACAGTTTGTTAGAAAGATAGACATACTCTTATTATCAATTCTGCACTTGCATTCCTTGGTGTTCAGTCACAGGAGTTAAGAACTTATGTTCATATGAAAATCTGGATATAAATGTATATAGGAATTTTATTCAAAATTGGCAAAACTTAGAAGCAACCAAGATGTCCTTCATTAGATGAAAGAATAAACTGTGTACATCCAGAAAATGGGATATTATTCACTGCCCAAAAGAAATGAACTATGGAAAAAACATGGAGGAAACTTAAATGTGTATTACTAAATGAAAGAAGCCAATTTGGAAAAGCAAAACTATGGAGACAGTAAATAGATTGGTAAAAAGATGGGTGGTTCCGAGCAGTTTGAGAGAGGGAGAGACAGACAGAGCACAGAGGATTTTTAGGGTGCTGAAACTATTCTGTATGATAATAAAATGATAGACATATGTTATTATCCATTCAAAACTCACCAAATGTACAACACCAAGAATGAACCCTATTATAAACTATAGACTTTTGATGATAATGATGTGCTAATGTGGGTTCATCAGTAAAATGTACCATTCTAGTGAGATTGCTGATAATGGTGGGAGAGGCTGTGCAGGTGTGGAGACAGGGAATATCTGGGAACTCCTTGTAGTTTCTGTTCCATTTTACAGTTAACTTAAAAATAGCTTATTGATTTTTTTTAAGTGAATAAAATCCACCAGCTACTCACCCTCAGAATTAGCGGGAAAGGAAAGACTAAAAGAACCAATACAGCAATCCAGATCTCAAAGAAAATTTCATTTGCCCCAGTCTCTTTCTACACAAATACCTTTAAAAATGGCTGGTGTAAGACAACTTAATTCCTTCAGCAAAGATTTTCTTCATAAAAAAAGAAAAGAATAAAATCAAACACCTAGTGAAGAATTTTCGGAGAAAGCTTTTGCCATTAAGTGGAGAAAACAAATAATTTGTAATAATGACAGTCACTATGGAACAAGAACAGAAAACAGAAATCAGAGTTAAAAGAACTCAAGGAAGATATAGAATACAACATAATGATAAAAATATAACTAGTAGACTAAGAAATAATGGAAAAATGAAATGTCAGAGTTTAAGATTAAATTAGTAAAAGCAAAAGAATAGTTTTAACAGTATAATATGCATAGTAAAGAAAATGGGTTTTGAAAATGAAACAAAAATAGAGAATCTAAAAATGAGAGAAAATGATAGGCATGAAAGATACCAAAATAGAAGCTTCAAGTGTATAATTAGAATTCACACACAAAAAAAATGGGAATAATTAACAAATGTTTAAAGATGTAATTCAAGAAAACGATCTGTGAATTCCCTGGTGGTCCAGTGGTTAGGGGGCTTCCCTGGTGGCTCTGATGACAAAGACTCTGCCTGTAATGTAGGTTCTATCCTGGGTCTGGAAGATCCCCTGGAGAAGAAAATGGCAACCCACTCCAATATTCTTGCCTGGAGAATCCCATGGACAGAATCATAAAAAAAGAAAAGAATAAAATCAAACACCTAGTGAAGAATTTTCGGAGAAAGCTTTTGCCATTAAGTGGAGAAAACAAATAATTTGTAATAATGACAGTCACTATGGAACAAGAACAGAAAACAGAAATCAGAGTTAAAAGAACTCAAGGAAGATATAGAATACAACATAATGATAAAAATATAACTAGTAGACTAAGAAATAATGGAAAAATGAAATGTCAGAGTTTAAGATTAAATTAGTAAAAGCAAAAGAATAGTTTTAACAGTATAATATGCATAGTAAAGAAAATGGGTTTTGAAAATGAAACAAAAATAGAGAATCTAAAAATGAGAGAAAATGATAGGCATGAAAGATACCAAAATAGAAGCTTCAAGTGTATAATTAGAATTCACACACAAAAAAAATGGGAATAATTAACAAATGTTTAAAGATGTAATTCAAGAAAACGATCTGTGAATTCCCTGGTGGTCCAGTGGTTAGGGGGCTTCCCTGGTGGCTCTGATGACAAAGACTCTGCCTGTAATGTAGGTTCTATCCTGGGTCTGGAAGATCCCCTGGAGAAGAAAATGGCAACCCACTCCAATATTCTTGCCTGGAGAATCCCATGGACAGAGGAGCCTGGCGTTACAATCCATGGGGTCCCAAAGATTTAGATATGACTGAGCAACTAAGCACAGCACTAGTGGTTAGGATTTAGCACTTCACTACCATGGGCCCAGGTTCAATTCCTAGTCAGGTAACTATGCTTCAGCAAGCTGTGTAGCTTGGCTGAAAACAAACAAACAAAAGAAGAGGAAAAGAAAATGGTCTTCAAAAGAAGAACTGATTATGTATTGCAGAGGTCACCATGACACTGAGAAAATTAATCCAGAATGATCAAATTAATGGATTTTCCCCTAGCCTAATAAATTTGTCACAGTCAATGAAGCAATCTTTTATATTTTAAGGATTCTAAATATAATAACAATAAAGGCATTCATAAGACAAATATCAGTCTGTCCTATGTATTAAAGACAGAAACATTAAAAGCCAGAAGTCACTGAGGCAATATCTACAATTTTAAAAAAAGGAGAATTTCCTCTTGGCTAATTTTCATTCTAATACAAATCAACAGTCTTAAATATACACATGCAAGAACTGAGGGAACAATGTTCCCATGAACTCTTCTTAAGGGACAGAATAGAGCCAACTATGAAAGAACTCAAAACATTTTCAAGTCAATGTTAGTGAACATCTGTTTAAGTTTAACACTAATAAAAAGAGAAATTATGCTAAGAAATAGTACACTGAGAAAAACTGGGAGTCAAGGTATGGACATAGTGATAGTATGCTACTAAAAGTCAAAACAAAATTCACAAACCTACAAAGTAATTAATAGAATTATGTTTTTATATAATTACAAAGTTAAATACAAAATTACTGTGAAAGAAAATATAACAAATAAGAAATAGATGGTGGAGGAGAAAAAGAAGATGAGAAGGAAAAAATGCAAATTCAATAACCTTCTCATGGAAAAGTAAAACAAAAGCTATATATATAAATATATAGCTATATATATATATATATACACACACACACATCTTGTATTTTGTGTATGTGTGTGTATATTCTTAAGAATATAATATAAAGTTAACAACTAAAAGAATATAAAAACTTTCTTAAAAAACTTTCTTAACTATCAGGAAAAAAACCCAGAATAGCCATACATTGAACAATACTTTAAAATCAGTTTAAAACATGGAAATCTCAAAATACTGTAAGACTGAACTAAAAGTAATATTGCTCTTTTGGACATGTATACAAAAAATGCTCTAATTACTAACATCCTTTGCATTATGAAAAAAAAAATACCTAAGGTATTTGTGACCTAGTAATGATGAAAACAAAGAGGGCCAAAAAATCTAACAACAAATAAAAATAAATATAAATCATGTGTTTCTATCTTAATGAAGTTTAAAATCATGCAAAGAGACATTAAGTGAAACAAGAGGTGATTTCATAACGCTAAATAGTGCAATTAACTATGACAATATAGCAATTATTAAGACTTAGATGCTAGTTACTTTGGCATCAATCTTAATAAAACAAAAACTATAGGTGATTCAAGATTCAAGTAAAAACTGACAGAAACACATCAGGAGACAAAGACTGCAATTCTAACAATGATCAAACAAGTGAAAAAAAGTAAGTGCCATCCATGGTAGTGTATATGTGTAGATGCTACTTATCCTTCCCCCACTGTGACCACAAGTCCATTCTCTATATATGAGTCTCCATTCTCTCCCTGCAAATAGGTTTATTATGAAATACCATTTTCTAGATTCCATTTATATGCAATAATTTTTTTAAAAGCAAGTACCATTATGCAAGATGATTCAACCAACATTGGTTTGATTTAGCAAGCGGTACTCCAGTCTCAATATCTTAAAACAATAAATAGTTATTTCTTGCTTTCATCACACGTGTTCAAGGATTAGAATAGGTCTCTGCTCAGAGTACTCCCTAATAGACACAGGACAGCAGATTAGCAATGGTCTCTAACATTGCCAATTACTGTGTTTGAAGAGAAAA
>SJYX01004692.1:0-24225 GCA_006410675.1 Oreotragus oreotragus
ATCTCTTTCCTTCTCACCCAGCCGCGCTGCTGGAAGAGGGATGGTTGGGGTGAAGGCACTTGGATATCTAGGAGAGTAAGAGGGGAAGGCGAGAGGAATAGATAGCCTCTGTCTCCGCCATCACAGGGGCGTTCTGATGTTCTCCTCGGATGATGGTACTCAGCTCTCCATCCTGCCTCCTGCCTCACAGGGATCCCCAGGCTCAGGTATCTGGTCCAGGAATGACATGGACGCAGCCGCCACCACCTACTAGTAACACCCATGTTTCCTTTTCAGATCTTACAGGTGAACAAGGTGATGTCCATCTTGTTTTATGTGATGTTTCTCGCTTATCTCCGTGGCGTCCAAGGGAACAGCATGGATCAAAGGAGTCTGCCGGAAGACTCACTCAATTCCCTGATAATCAAGCTGATCCAGGCAGATATTTTAAAAAACAAGCTCTCCAAACAGATGGTGGACGTTAAGGAGAACTACCAGAGCACCCTGCCCAAAGCAGAGGCCCCGCCTCGGGAGCCGGCCAAGTCGGAATTCCAGCCGGTGACGGCCGTGGGCCCCGAACTGCTCCGGCACCAGAGACGCTACAGCTCGCCCCGGGTCCTGCTGAGCGACAGCACCCCCCTGGAGCCCCCGCCCCTGTACCTCATGGAGGATTATGTGGGCAACCCCGTGGTGGCCAACAGAACGTCGCGGAGGAAGAGGTACGCGGAGCACAAGAGCCACCGGGGCGAGTACTCCGTGTGCGACAGCGAGAGCCTGTGGGTGACCGACAAGTCGTCGGCCATTGACATTCGGGGACACCAGGTCACGGTGCTGGGGGAGATCAAGACCGGCAACTCCCCCGTCAAACAATATTTTTATGAGACGAGATGTAAGGAGGCCAGGCCTGTCAAGAACGGTTGCAGAGGAATCGATGACAAACACTGGAACTCGCAGTGCAAAACCTCCCAAACCTACGTCCGCGCGCTGACGTCAGAAAACAACAAACTGGTCGGCTGGCGGTGGATCCGGATAGACACGTCCTGTGTGTGTGCCTTGTCCAGGAAGATCGGAAGAACATGACTTGGCATCTCTCCCCGTATATAAATTATTACTTTAAATTATATGATATGCATGTAGCATATAAATGTTTATATTGTTTTTATATATTATAAGTTGACCTTTATTTATTAAACTTCGGCAACCCTTACAGTATATAAGCTTTTTTCTCAATAAAATCCATGTGCTTGGCTTCCCTCAGGCCTTCTCCCATCTGTTAAACCTGATTCTGTACCCCGGCTCCCAGGAGCTGCCCTGTAAAGTCTGTGTGCACCACTATTTTGCATTCAGTATTGTCAAAGGCCGTGACTGTCGTTCTAGTAAACTTGTTGAAATCGGCTGATGTCAGAGTGGTGTGTAGACACAGTTCCGTACCCTCTTTCAGGATGCATCATAATCGATTCATTAATTAGAACTGGTAACCACTTCCGCCACAGGGATGCTCAGCGGCTCTTAATTCTGGCTGGCAAACTCACTGTCCAACAACCTCCTCGCCTTCCTCTTCTGTCAGTTTTTGCCAATTGGAATTATGATCTACTCCGATGTTATGGTCCCAGAACAATGACAACGAATCTGGCAGTTTTCATTTTGGGAGTTTCTTTTCAGCTCATTTGTTGTTTGGGGGTTTGAGATGGTTAAGGGTTGAATTTCTTTTTTTCTTCTTTCTTTTCTTGGCTTTGGTTTTTGTTTTGCCCTGTGTAAAAGTGGTTTTCATCTTCCGAAGCACGTAGGTAAACGTTTTTTTAACTATTCGTAACAGAAATAATTGTAGAGTTACCCAGGAGCAGAAGAGGATGGTGAGTCATCTGTGCACAGAAGAGAAATGTGGTCCTGATAGATTCTCCAGGCGTTTCTTCTGCTTCCCCATCCTCTGCTGACTCTTCCTGCNTTCTTGGCTTTGGTTTTTGTTTTGCCCTGTGTAAAAGTGGTTTTCATCTTCCGAAGCACGTAGGTAAACGTTTTTTTAACTATTCGTAACAGAAATAATTGTAGAGTTACCCAGGAGCAGAAGAGGATGGTGAGTCATCTGTGCACAGAAGAGAAATGTGGTCCTGATAGATTCTCCAGGCGTTTCTTCTGCTTCCCCATCCTCTGCTGACTCTTCCTGCAGCCCCGGGGGAACTGATGATAAAGGCTTATGCCGCAGGAGGGAGTCAGGCCTTGATTCAAATTCCAGCTCCTCCCCGTGACTGTGGGCAGGGCTTCGAAGGCACCCTGAGCCCAGGTTGCCTGGAGTCAGAGAATCAGATGTGGGGCTTGCCTGCCCCACAGGCGGCCATGGTTAGGCCCCATAATCACGGTAGGCATCTCAGAGTCCCAGCATGGTGTAGACATTCAAGAACAAGAGTTCCTGCCCACCCTCTCCTCTCCTTCTCCTTACTTAGGTATTGTGCTCCTCTCTGTGGTTTTTGTTTGAGGGTTTCATTTTGTTCTCCCCACCCCCACCCCTAGCTTGACTGAGATGTAATTGACATGTAATGCTGTGTAAGTCCAAGGTGTGCAATGTGATGAGTTGACACATGTACATATTGTGAAATGTTTACCACCGAGAGGTTACTTAGCACATCCTTCACCTCATGTAGTTGCCATTGTTGTTACTGTGAAAACATTTTAAATCTACTCATCACTGCTGCTGCTGCTGCTAAGTCGCTTCAGTCGTGTCCAACTCTGTGCGACCCCAGAGACGCAGCCCACCAGGGTCCCCCGTCCCTGGGATTCTCTAGGCAAGAACACTGGAGTGGGTTGCCATTTCCCTCTCCAATGCATGAAAGTAAAAACTGGAAGTGAAGTCACTCAGTCGTGTCTGACTCTTTGCGACCCCGTGGACTGCAGCCCACCCACCAGGCTCCTCTGTCCATGGGATTTTCCAGGCAAGAATGCTGGAGTGGGGTGCCATCGCCTTCTCCTACTCATCACTACTTTCATCGCTACTTTCAGGTATACAGTACAGTATTGTCATCACGGTCACTAGGCTGTACATTCAATCCCCCAAAACATCTTCCTCTTAAAATCTGAAATTTCTACTCTCCTCTTCTTCCCCATCCCCGAACCCTGGCAACCGAAGTTCTGCTCTGTGCTTCTATTAGTTCAGCTTTCTTGTTGTTTAGTTCAGTCGTGTCTAACTCATTTTCAACCCCATGGATTGTAGCCCACCAGGCTCCTCTGCTCATGGGATTCCCCAGGCCACAGTACCAGAATGGGTTGCCTTTCCCTTCTCCAGGGGATCTTCCTGACCTAGGGCTGGAACCCAGGTCCTCTGCACTGCGGGTGGATTCTTTACCACTGAGCCACCAGCTTTTTAAAATCTACTGTACTTGAGCTCTGTATCATTTTTGCTTGACTCATCTCTTTGGATGTATAAACCCCAACTGGAGGGAATCTTCCAGGTGCCTACTAATCCCAGGAGTGTCCACATAGCCCAAGGGTCATTTGGTGATAGTCACACCTGTCCTGCCAAGGCAGACACTAGTGATGCCCTTCAGGCACATTTCCCCTGGGAAAACTGGGACACCCCCCTACCCATCCCTCCCACTGCAGAGGATGAACTGGGCAGCAGCCTAAGGACTCCAGTCTCCAGTCTGAGCAGAGGCCCAGGGTACCCACCAACCCACTATGGACCCTGCATTCCTGTCCTGAAACCCTTTCTGGTCACTTCCCTGGTTTGGCCTGCCTTTCGCTAAGGCCTGTGTGTTCCCTCTACCTAAAGCAGCCTACACCCCGAGATCTGGCTATTAAACATACCAAACAGAGTCTGTGTCCTTTATGGAACATGAACCTCTTGCCACAGGCTCAGCAAACAGCAGTGGCTTTGCTGAAGAGCATGGTCAGCCCACACTCAATTCTGGGTGCTCAAAACCTGAGGGCAGGAAGTGAAGAACTGACTACGTGCCCACCACGGGCTGGGTACTCTCAGACTCTGTCACCTGCATGAGTTGTCACAAACGTGTGGAGGTGGCGATTGTCATCTTGTGTTTACAGGTGATGAAACCGAGGCCTGAGAATTTAACTGGCCTGAGGATTTAACTGAGCAGGTAAGTGGCAGAGGGAAGGCGAAGTCCCTGTTTGAGAGATGACGCAGCCCTGTTTCCTTATCACTGGTCCCCCTGCCCAATGCAGCCTTGCATTTTGGAATGAACAGCACAGCCCTAGGGAAATGGAAAACTTGTTCTCTGCATGGAAACCTGCGGAAGCTCTTGCTTCAGGAGCCTATATCAAGAACACAGTAAGCCTGCCCATAGGATTATTGTTATTGCTGTTTAGAGGCTGTCGTGTCCAACTCTTTGTGACCCCATGGACTGTAGCCCACCAGGCTCCTTTGTCCATGAGATTTCCCATGCAAGAACACTGAAGTGGGTTGCCATTTCCTTCTCCAGGAGATCTTCCTGACCCAGGGATCGATCCTGCATCTCTTGCATTTCCTTCGTTGGCAGTTGGAGTCTTTACCACTGGGCCACCAGGGAAGCCCACCAATAGGATCCTACAAGACTTGTAACTGGCCCATCTTGGTTCTCAGGTTGGAGTTAAGGAGCCCTTAGGTTCCTATTCTGGAATGTCTACTGCACATGGGGTTAGGGCCTGTCTGGATGCCTGGGAAGACAGGCTTGGGTAACAGAGACCCTGGAGTCCAGCCTGGGAAGGCATGGTCCCTAAATAACAGGGCTGAGTTCCCCTGGCCCCGCCTTGAAGGGAAAGAGTTCGCCTCAACGTCAAGAGCGTGTCTGGAGCAGCCTGCTTCCAGGTTGAGTGTACTTAGGGGCGAGAGTGAAGCTGGGGGTGATGAAAACCAGCCTCAGAGAAATTCCAGCTTCAGGCCATGGCAAGCTCTGCCCTCCTCATGCTGAGGGGCACAGTTCCCTCTCGGCAACTGTCCTGGCATCAGAGGACATCCAAGGTCAGCCAAGGTCACTGTGTTGGGTTCACAGACCTGGGCAGATTCCTCCATAAAGTCTGCAGGAGACCTGGTGTATCCGACGCACGCCTCTGCCACTGTGATGGCTGATGGCTGAACTCGTCTCTGAAACAGGAGGGCCACGGAGGGCAAGGGTCTGGCTCCTGGAGATGCCCTTGGTGTCCGTCATCCTCCCCGGCACCTGATTTCTGGCTGGAACTTTGTTAAGCAGAGAGGTGTGTTGCAGGGTGAGGAGCCTGGCTGGATGACAGGCAGGTTCTAGCCTGGCTTTGTTGTCAGTGGCTGGCTGCATGACCTTGGCTAACTCACCCGTCCCAAGGAGATTTCAGCATCTTGAGCTCCTGCTGCAGAGAGGGCCAGCGTCCAGGCTGTCAGTCCTCTCTTCCTTGATGAATGCTCAAAAGCTCTGTTGGCCACTGGTGGAGGCTTCTTTGTACACTTGCATAAGGTCCCCCAATCCCCGCCCACTTCATGCTGTGTGAACTTGACCAAGTTACTTAACCTCTCTGAGCCTTTGTTCCCTTATCTTGAAAATGAGGGGAGTGCCTATATCATTAGATTGTTTTGCAATGTCATGAAAACAGCCCGTTCCTGGCCTGTCAGAAGCCCCCTAAGAGTGACCCCCTGGTGATTAGGCTTGGGGAGACTTTTAGGTGCCCTCACTCTGGAAGTCTAGGAGGAATTTCCCAACTTCACGGTGGACAATTGGTCTTAATTAAGAGTCTAAATCACCCACCTCCTCGGAGGCATTCCCCAGGTTCGTGTTCACCTGCTTCCCTTCCACGGGTCTCTCGAACTCTTTTCAGCAGAAATACAAGCAGCACAAGTGATTTTCTGAAGAGCTGGGGGTTAGGGAGCTGGGGGGCGGTTCCATCTTGAAAATTTATGGGACAGCTTTGTTTTTGTCTTGTGTATCTGTCTGTCTGTCTCAGGTCCAACAATGCTTTCTCCACGTTGGTGATCAGGGTTTGGCGTTTTTGAAGAACTTGGTTGTCTTTCTCCCCCATCCGTGTGTGAGCCTGTGTGTATGTTTACATCTGCTTTTTAGTTCATTGAATCTGTGTGGAAACCCTCGACTGCAGCTCAGAGAAACCATCTGCATGGTATGTTTATCACCTCCGAACATGTGTGCAGGAATGAGTCTGTGTCCTCAGCTCCCGGCTACCTGCAGACTTGTCTGACTTCACCAGGAAGACAGCTCCCGGGCTTTCAGCTCGGATGGCCCCAGCCATGCAGAGCCTCCCAAGTCGCCCTACCAACAGCCTCAGCAGGCATCCTCGGAGGCCTGACAGGCAGCTGACTATCTGGAGCCCCTGCCCACCCCCACGACGCCACTCAAGGGTCCTGAAAGTGCTCTTTGCACAAACCCAGGTGGAGCCACAACCCTGAAGACTGGTTCTCTGCCTCGGAACCTTCGTCAGCCTTACCCCCTACCTCCAAGTTGCCATCCCCAGATCTAAGGAGACCCAAACCCTTTATACACATCTTCTAAAGTTACTCCTCCATGGGCTGCTCATGAGGCACCCATGTTTTCATCACAGGCTGAAAGGCAAGCACCTCTGGGTTGACCAGAAACCCTGGGCTTCTGTCTAGTTCCAGATGGAGGATGGCCTGGCTTGGACAAGCAGAACCACAGGGAGGTCACAGGCGCTCTCAAGGGCAGTGGGTTTGTTTCTTGCCACCCTGGGCCTTGTATATATGGTACAAAAGGCCAACAGACCAAGCACGGATGGTCTGAGGTGGGGACCAGGCGAAGGGAGGGCCCAGAAGATGGAGAGGCAAAGGCACGCATATCAAGAGAATTTTCTAGAAGCTGGCTGCCACTGAGGCATCTGGCTGAGTTGAATTGGTGCAGGGCTCAGTAATGACATTGTGTGTACAGTTACAGAAACCTCAGTGGCAAGAAAACATAAAAGTTTATTAGGAAATGGTGAAGCACAGTTTACTGGGTTAGATGGCTTTTCACATGGAGATACAGGGAGGTGGGTTGACGTGCATGTGTGTGTTTGCATGTATCCGTGTTTGTGTGTGTGTGTGTAGCTGCTTTGATTTCTTAACCATTGATGTATTGCATTTTTTTAAGGAAAGGTAATGCTTGAAAAGAATGTTCCGGAACATGAGTTTAACCTTTAGGAGACTGAGCTGGTAGCCAGCTGGGGAGCATATGGAACAGACATTCTTGGGACTAGAAAACAGGCAGGCTGGGATTGAGGATTTACAGGCAGAAAAGGCATCAGGCAGTTTCCAGCAGCCTAAACAGAAGGGGCTGAAGCTGTGAGCTTTCTGATTGGGCAGGGAAGTGCTGGAGACTGGTGCTGGGGTGAAGGGCTGAAAGGGAAGGTCAGCCTGAAGAATAAATAATCACAGTAGTGGTTATCACATACCGGCTGCTTCTTCCCTATAAGGCTCTGTGTGTACACTCTAGGAGTTTTAACTCTTTTGTACCATTGAGGACACAGGTTAAGGAAATTTAGGTAACTTAACCAGAGATGGTACGGCTGGTAAGGGGACATGCCCAGAGGGGATCCTGAGAGGTCTGGAAGCACTTGCTCTGAAGACCGCGATGGGGAGGACGCTGAGTGCCTTAGGAGACCTTGACCTGAATTCGATGTGAGTGAGATGAGTGGCAGGCATGTGGCACAGGGAACAATTAACAGGTCAACACGACAGGGATCTCCAGCAATTGTTCTACCCGAGGGAGACCCCAGACTCACCAGCACTGTGGCTCACAGCAGAGGGGACTTGAACTGGATCTAGAATCTTCATGCCCAACCCCCACAAACCATCCCTCCCCCACCTGGTAACTTACTAGCTGGAAAGTGATTGTACCTTTTCCTTGAAGGGTAAAAAGCAGCATGGCTGCAGTATTTCTATCTTTTGCAAAAGGATAGAAGACAGGAATTTCAAATTGGGGCAGAATTTTTTATCCTCTCTTACAATCTTTTATCCATTTAATGCATTTGAAAAATCCTTTTGAACACCTTTTAGGCAGCAGGCAGCTTCCCTGATAGCTCAGTTGGTAAAGAATCCACCTGCAATGCAGGAGACCCTGGTTCGATTCCTGAGTCAGGAAGATCTGTTGGAGAAGCGATAGGCTACCCACTCCAGTATTCTTGGGCTTCCCTGATGGCTCAGCTGGTGAAGAATCAGCCTGCAATTCAGGAGACCTGGGTTTGATCCTTGGGTTAGGAAGACCCCCTGGAGAAGGGAAAGGCTACCCACTCCAGTATTCTGGCCTGGAGAAAAGAGTTGGACACAACTGAGTGACTTTCACTTCACTCACTAGGCGGCAGGCACCCTGTTCAACTGTATGGATTCGGCAAAAGAGATGTCATCTCTCCTGAAAGAACAGTGAATAAAAAGAATGGAACCTTCAAGTATAACCACTGCGAGTATCTTTGATAACTCTCTTGTCTTTTCCATGAGCACCTGCTCACAAATAGTTGGTGCTATTTGGGGGGCTTCCCTGGATGTTCAGATGGTAAAGACTCTGCCTGAAGTGCAGAGACCCAGGGTCAACCCCTGGATCTCTGGGGATCCCCAAGATCCCCTGGAGGAGGGAATGGCAACCCACTCCAGTATTCTTGCCTGGAGAATCCCATGGACAGAGGAGCCATCCATGTCCTCTCCATGAGCACCTGCTCACAAGTTAAAAAAAAAACTCTAATTATCTGATAGAAATCCACTCCCCACATTGAAGTCAAATCTACGATAAAACAGCTGTAACAAGATTGTCAACAAAAGGGGCTCCAGGAACCCAGAAAATGAGCAACTAAATGCTGCTGGGAACAGTGAGGGAAGGCTTCCCTGAGGAGGCAACTCTGAGCTGTCTCTTAGGGATGAGTAAGAGTTTGACAAAGAAGAATGTTTGTCACCTGAAGGGCCGGTCACCTGAGTCTCTGACTGATTAGATCTGAGTGGGTTCTGGGAATCTGCATTTCTAACAAGTTCCCAGAAGATGCTGCTGCACACTTTAAGAATCACTGATTTATTACGTAATGAGGAATCAACAAGGGTGTTTTTTCCTCTAATTTTTAAGGATATAATTTTAGTGGTAGGATAACTGATGGGTGGACCTGAGGCAAACTGAGGGAAAGCTGGAAAATCAGCAATAAATTATACACAGGAAAACCCAGACTAGGATGAGGCAGAGGGAGCAAACAGGAACTTGGGATGAGAGGAGCATTTTTCAGGTGGCATCGATTGGATTTGGTACCCAGTTGGATGTGGAAGATGAGAGAGGAAGGCATACGGAAATGATCACTACATTCTGGAGGCACAGTGATTCTAGATCCAATTCGCAGACTGCAAGATGTGTTGGTTTGAAGATGGGGATGATTGATAAGGAGTTTGAAGTCAAGATAGCCAATAGACAACTCATTGTCAAGATAGAAGCACGCTTGAAAAGATCAAAGCACAGCTGTTATTCATCTAGAAATAATCCGACACAGGTAAGCCTCTCAGTTTACAAGCGGGTCTAGACGAAGCCCCCTAGAAGCAAATTAGGGTGTGGAATCTGTACCCCTGTAGGGATCTGTGGTCAGACCTCCACTTCAGATGACCCAGGGGATGGTCACAGTATACTGAGGTCTTCACACCAGCACGACTTCACGGGAGTGTGGCTTAGCTGGAAGCTTGCAGCACACCTGTGTGTATGCCTGGTTTCATGTGAAGGACAAATCAGATGTTAGGAAGCCAAACTCTAAAGATTCTGTTACAAAAAGACATAGTGTGGTTCTGTTTTCCGTGCTAGAACCTTTCCTTATTGTTGCCCCGGCTCCTTGAAACTTTGTCAATCAGGAAAATAAAAGATCGTTCTCTCTTAGGGAAATCCTGGAAGGAGCCAGGCTGTTTTCTGCTCCTGGGCTTCCATGGGTGTCATTCCCTCTGCCTGGGAGCTGGTCCTCTGTCCTCTGCTCCCTTCATCTGGTTGCCTCCTCCTTGGTTTACAAATTCCTCTCTTTATAAATCCATACCCCAGGTCATCCATCCTCTTTCCTTGAGGGGACCTTTCCTGACACCTCCTCCTGAGTTCATTAGAGTCTAGCCTTCCCCATCTTTTCATGTGGTCCTGTCACCCGGCATTTATACCTCATGACACAGCTGAAATGGCAGCTGTCTGGGTGTTGGTGTGAGTCTTTGTTTGGTACGTTGCCCCATTTGACTTTGATCTCCCTAGGGAGCAATTATGCTCATTTTGTCAGAATCATAGCCCTAATGCTGGGCACTGAGCTCACAGTAGGCAGGCATTCATACACAAATGGATGAATGAAACTGGGACTGCAACAGGAAGGATTTGGGTCAAACCTAAAGGCGAATGATGCTTTTGAACTGTGGTGTTAGAGAAGACTCTTGAGAACCCCTTGGACTACAAGGAGATCAAACCAGTCAGTCCTAAAGGAAATCAGTCCTGAACGTTCATTGAAGGACTGATGCTGAAGCTGAAGCTCCAATACTTTGGCCACCTGATGCGAAGGACTGACTCATTGGAAAAGACCTTGATGCTGGGAAAGATTGAAGGCAGGAGGAGAACGGGCAACAGAAGTTGAGATGGTTGGACGGATCACCACCTCGATGGACATGAGTTTGAGCAAGCTCCGAGAGTTGGTGATGGACAGGGAAGCCTGAAGTGCTATAGTCCTTGGGGTTGCAAGGAGCCGGACACAACTGAGTGACTGAACTGAACTGAAGGGAGAACAGATCAGGATGGAAGGCTCTGTTGCCATTTAGTTATATAGATGGCTATGATGAGGTGGCGAATATTTCTGGGAGACGAGAAAATGAACAGTATAGAATCATAATGTCCTTTTCAGTGAAAGTTTCAGAGGCTCAGACGGTTAAAAAAAAAAAAAAATCTGCTTGCAATGCAGGAAACCCAGGTTGGATCCCTGGGTCAGGAAGATCCCCTGGAGAAGGGAATGGCAACCCACTCCAGTATTCTTGCCTGGAGAATTCATCAACTCAATGGACAAGAGTTTGAGCAAATTCCAGGAAGTAGTGAAGGACAAGGAAGCCTGACATGCTGCAGTCCATGGGGTCGCAAAGAGTTGGACATGACCGAGTGACTGAACAACATTGTTCTTTTCAGTGCAAGGCTTTGCAATGTCATTATTGCATTGATAAAATGTTGGTGGGAGGACTTGAGTTGGAAGAAAACAGTATTTACATATAAACAAAGAGAAAACACAAGGCCAGGAGCCAGGCTGTGTCTACACTTCTTAGGTAAAGGATGCCTTGTACTGTAGAGCATCTATCCATCCATTCAAGTTCATGTTCATTCAACCAATGTTGATAGAGACCTATGATGTGCCCACTCTCCTCCTAGACATGGACCAGGGTAGTGATAAAGGGAAAGGGGAGGTTTGCACCTTAATGGAGCTTCTTGTCTAGAGGATGTAACAGAAAAAAATAAGAAAGAAATAAGCAAATCTGCATATATAATAATTTCAGGGAGCATTAACCACTCAGAAGAAATCAATAGAAGACAGTGAAAGGATAGAGAAGGAATACATAGGGTAAACAGGAGATTGAGAGCAGGGTGGTGGGAGATGAGATACTATGCATTTTCATGATTAAAATGCTTGCTGCTTATGAAATTCAAGCAAGAAATGTCAGCATTCCTAAGGAAAGTAAGACACATGTCCGTATACCCTGAGAGATGAATGGCCTAATTACCGCAGAGGATCTTAAAGCAACAATCTGATGTCAAGCTTTGGCAATAGAAGCACAAACAGGGCCCAGTCCGTGGACCATCCCTGTGTCTTGTGAAGCTTTCTCTTGGGACCTCAGGCCTCCTGCTCCCCTAAGAGGCTAGCATTTTGCAGCATTGCTTCAGCAGCCTCCCCTCTCTCAGAGGGACCTTTCTCCTCGTCAAACCTGTTTCATTCCTGAGAAACCAGACTCCTCCCTTCTTCTGCCCCAGTCCCCCTCCAGATGCTTGAAGGCCTTGAGGGGGCAGCAGTGGGCAGGGCTGCTGCCCAGAATTCCCGGTTGGGACTTCAACTTTCAATTCAGGGGGTATGAGGTCGATCCCTGGTTGCGGAACTAAAATCCCACATGCCTCACAGCCCCCAAAACCTCAAAACATAAAAGAGACAATATTGTAATAAATTCAAAAGAGACTTTTTAAATGGTCAATGTAAAAAAAAAATCTTGAAAAATCCCTAAACAGTTTCATAGTACCTGGGAGCAGACCCAGCCTACCTTACAGATGTGACAGAGGGCTCAGCCTTGAGATGATATTGAAGGAGAGGCAAGCAGGGTGGTCTCTGAGAAGCTCCAGGAGGCGGTTAGAACTGCTTCCCACTCTGATGTACTAAAGTCAGCTACACTCAGAGAGGTTAGGCAAACTAGCCAACATCACGCAGCTAACATGTAGGACAGAATGGGAGTGAGGACCAGACCTTCTCTCATCAAGTCCAGAGCATCTTCGCTGACTCCATCCCACCTTCATAATCATGTGACCTGGCATCACATGGGCAAGGTTCCTAATTTCACTCAGTCCTGAGCTTCTTAAGAACTTCCCTGGTGACTCAGACAGTAAAGAATCTACCTAAAATGCTGGAGACCTGGGTTCAATCTCTGGGTCAGGATGATTCCCCTGAAGAAGGGGATGGCAACCCACTCCATTACTTTTGCCTGGAGAATTCCATGGACAGAGGAGCTTGGAGGGCTACTGTCCATGAAATCACAGAGACGGACATGACTGAGTGACTAACACACACTTGAGTTTCCTATAAAATAAAGCTGATATTAGGACCTACCTCTCGGGATGATAATGAAAACGTGTGTAGCTGAAACAGGGAGCGTGGACCAGGGGAGAGTGGTAGGCTGGCACAGGGTTATGGGGGGCTCCTCTGAGCCTTAAGAGTCTGGGCATACAGAGTTCCTGTGGACCCCAGAAAAGGGGATGGCAGTGGGACATCCCTCAGGGGCTTTGGACCACCACAGTCATTAGCAACTGGCACAGCCATCATCTGATATTTCAGCAAGAGTTCCGAGCCTGCCACCTGATCTGCCCAACTCACTGGGTGTCGTCAGGATGGAAGGCAGTCATGAAAGGCCCCAGGCAGTGCAGCGAACATCCCAAAAGCAGCCCCGAAACTGGCTCAGTCTCCCCTGAGAGGCGGGACCCAGAGAGCTGGCCCCACCACACAGATGCACATGCCTGACCACTTATTGTGACCCTCATTCAAGGAAAGAGTCTCTTTTTCTTGCCCAAATCCCTCACGCTGCAGCCCAAGTCAGTCTCCTAGCACTTTTGATTTTTAAGTACAGACCAAATCTGGAAGCTTTCTAAAGTCCTAGGCTGCAAAGCACAGTCCAGTGGGATGGGAAAGGAGGTCGTGAAGTGGAGAAGTCCTGAGGCATTGCCCTTCCTTGGTAGATGCCCCACTAGACAGTGCCTCTGCTAGGCTCACTCCTGCCCTGTCTGCTGGTGAGCCACCGCCCATCGTGGTCCTTCCACTTTAGTAAGAGGCAAGAGAGATGGAGAGCAGAGAAGCAGAGCCCAGGTGCCTGCCAGGACCTGCAAGTAGGAACCCCGGAGTCCTGGTCCCCACTGTGCAGCTCAGAAGGGCCATGTCCACTTCCCTCCTATCCTTTGCACCGGCTCTGCATTAGACCTCTGCCTGCAGAAACAGACTCAGCACAGTGCCCTGGAGAGATGAACCCAGACAGCTATGATGAATGTGACCAGGGTTCGAGCGGCTTCCGTGGCAGCTTATCATAGAACACACATAGAGGGCTCTTTGGGCGTCCCCGGTAGGTCAGCCGATAAAGAATCTGCCTGCAATACAAGACTCTGATTCGACTGCTGGGTCCGGAGGCTCCCCTGGAGAAGGGATAGGCTACCCACTCCAGCATTCTTGGGCTTTTCTGGTGGCTCAGACAGTAAAGAATCTGCATGCAATTCATAAAACCTGGGTTCTATCCCTGGGTCGGGAAGATCCCCTGGAGGAGGGCATGGCAACCCACTCCAGTACTCTTGCCTGGAGAATCCCCATGGACAGAGGAGCCTGGCGGGCTCCAGTCCAGGGGTCTCAAAGAGTTGGACACGACTGAGTGACTAAGCACAGCCCAGCACAGGGGGCTCTTTGCCTCAGGCCAACTAATAGGTTTGTGCTGTTGGGATATAAAGATTGAGGACAGCAAGGGCCAATCATGGCAGCTCACCCCAGCACACTCAGGAGCTTGACTTAGCCTTACAGAAGAGGGGAGCCTGTGTCCTGCAGGAGTTAATCAGGAGAATGACCTCCACACTTGGGTTACCATGGGCCCCAGTGCTTCAGCTGTCAAGAAGGACTCTGAGCATTGCCTCTGTCCATCCACCCTCTGGTGCCCTGCTCCCCCGGACCACTTGCACTAGCTGCCCCCTGCATCTGGGCAGACCCAGGTCTGCCTGAAGTGGGAGGAATGGTGTGGCCATCCCTGTGGATGTATAGACCCCAGGATGCTCTGTTACATCCTCTCTGGAGGATGGATTTAACTGTGAGTCACGCTGACAGGAAGACCTGAGGTTCGGGACATCTGGGCAGGTTGGGAGAAAGCAGAACTCGGGAGAAAGCAGAACTCGGTGGGGCCACTTAATCACTCATCTGGGCTTGACCCGTCCTTCGGCAGCACCCTGCCCAGTCCCTGGTCCCCTTGGCCTGGTGAGAGGGAGGACCAGCTCTGGTCACTGCCCCTCTGGTTTCCTGCAGTTTGGAAGTCCAGATGCCGGGTCTGCGGTCCAGGATCCTGGTGCTGTCTGTGTGGCTTCCTCGCCTCTTCATCCTGTCGTCCTTCTTCCTGAACTTTTGACACAACCTTGCTTCATGTCAG
The DNA here is from genome assembly GCA_006410675.1 of Oreotragus oreotragus. NCBI lineage: Eukaryota > Metazoa > Chordata > Mammalia > Artiodactyla > Bovidae > Oreotragus > Oreotragus oreotragus. The sequence goes on from SJYX01004692.1 coordinate 14,768, forward strand.
TGTGATTGTCAGCCTGGAAGTGTCAGCCTGCTTGGGGTGGGCTCTGCAACCTTGTTCTTTCTCTGGAACCTGCATACAGGCCCTGTTGCGGGGCTGGAGACCCCAGCTTCCCTTCTTATCCCAGGGCAGCTGGGCTGCAGAGCAGGGGGAGGAAGACAGAGCACAGCTCCGGTGGCCTTGGAAGCATGAGGCTCCTGGCAGCCCTGTGGCATGCCCTGTGCTGCGGGACAGGCAAGGCAGGGTCTCACCCCAGCCTGAGGAGCAGAACTGACTTTCCTCTGGGATCCAGCCTTGAAAGGAGCTGCCTGGGATTATTCCCAGAGAGGAATTGTCATCAAATGCCACTTTCCTCTGGTCCCACTCAAATGATTCCAGGATTCCCCATCATCCAGAGTCCAGGCCCTTCTGTGTTTGGAAATAGAATCTTTAATCTAATCTGACCAGTATCCTTAAACGAAGAGGAGGTTAGGAGAAGAGGGTGGGGGAGAGAAAGAGAGAGAATGGACCATATGAAGACACAGGAGAAGACAGCCATCTACAAGCCAAGGAGAACGGCCTGCAACAGATCTTTCCCTCATGGCCCTTAGAAGAAATCAACCCAGCCAAAACCTCGATCTTGGCCATCTAGACTTCAGGATTGTAAAACAATATATTCCTTAACTTAAACCCTCCAGTCTAGCCCTTCCTTATGGCAGCTCTAGCAAATGAATACAGATACTTTAAAAAGGAAAATGCGTGCTGCATGCTAAGTCACTCAGTCGTGTCCGACTCTTTGCGACCTCATGGACTGCAGCCCGCCAGGCTCCTCTGTCCGTGGGATTCTCCAGGCAAGAATACTGGAGTGGGTTGCCATGCCCTTCTCCAGGGGATCTTCCCTACCCAGGGATCAAACTCATGTCTCTTACATCTCCTGCATTGGCAGGCGGGTTCTTTACCACTAGTGCCAGCTGGAAATCACAGCAAATTATAAATGTTAAAAGCTTATAGTTACCATTTAAAAAAATCAGAAAATACAGAACACTGAATACCATGTTTCATAAACTGCCTGGCACAATAATACCTGCCTCTATAATACTTTCCCATAATTTTTGTCTACATAGTCTTCATACTGAACAATGGGTTTATCAAATCATCTATAGAGAGAATAGCAATAGAATTCAGTTTCTCCTGAAACATGACTGATCACATTTTGTTTTAATATTAATATTTCAGAAAAGTTATTTGCAGGTTGTATCCTTGGTAATGACATGTATACTGTCAGAACTGTTACCAAATTTAGGAAAATCTCTAGTAGTTTCTTTTAGGAATCACCTGAAAAATATCAGAGTGTGTCCATTTTTAAAAAATATAATGATTCATCTTAAATGCCCCATTAACCAGACTGCCATCATTGTTCTCATTGTAAGATTATGTTATCTTTTTCAATGATAGCAGTTTCTGTTGATTCAGCAAAAGAAGGAAAATCCTTTTTCCAATATGAACCTGTAATTCATCCCTTTCCTTTAATTGGATTATATAACAATCTAAGAGCCTACACATCACTTCTACTGGAAATGTATCATTTCTATTGGAAATTTCTCTCTTCCTCTTAATGAATTAACACTTTAGTGTGATCTGAAAATTTTTCTTACAATTTGTTTCTAAAGATCAGAATACTTTTAATCTTACTTTTACAAGATTTTCAAAACCATGTAACACAGGAATATGTTGCTAAGGTTCCTCCCAGCCTTTGGAATGGGCTGGAACAAATGAGAGAATTGGAAGCTTTTTAGCTTCCTGGTGGCCCAGAGTTAAAAAAAAAAAAAACTGCCTGCCAATTCAGGAGACACAGGAGTCACAAGTTTGATCCCTGGGTCAGGAAGATCCCCTGCAGAAGGAAATGGCAACCACTCCAGTACTCTTGCCTGGGAAATCCCATTGTCAGAGGAGCCTGGCGGGCTACAGTCCATGAGGTCACAAAGAGTCGGAGGTGACTTAGTGACAACAACAGCAGCTTCCCAGTCAGTCAGCCCTGACCAAGGTTGAAGACGTGTCTCAGAACAGCTGAACCATCTACCTGTACTTCCAACCCCATTGCCCCATCTCACCTGCCCCAGCCCCAGCCAGCAACAATGGTCTCAGGCTGGAAGAAATGTCTGTGAGCTTAGGATGAATTTATGCCCACTTTCAGTGTCTGTGAGTAAAGAAAGAAACAGTTCGCTGAGCCCAGATGAAGGTGGCTTCGTGGACTTCATCTACTCTGCTCATCTGGTCTACACAAGCAAGATTTTCTCTGGCTTCGCATGTGAGGTTTTTTTCCTCTCTGTCATTTTCAGCAGCCTGAAAGGGTTTGCTTTTTGTTATCCCTTCCAGGCAGAACCTCAGCATTTCCTGGGGGTGGGAGAGTTGTTAGAGGTGGGTGAGAGGAGTCCCACCGGTTCCCCTGCATGGCCCGTGGCCTTTGTGGACGTCACAGTGGTTAAGTGTGGGCTCTGGAGCCAGGCAGCCGGCGCTCTGACCTAAACTCCATCCAACAGTTGCCATGTAACTCGGGGCAAACTAGCTCCTCCAGTCATGCCCTTGTCATCTATAAAATGGAGGAAACAGTATCCAGTAACAGTGTTACTGGATCAGTGTTAAACAGTGAGAGGTGAGAGGTGTTGCAGGTCAGGGATCAGTGTTAAACAGTGAGAGGTGAGAGGTGTCGCAGGTCAAGCACTTAACTTCGGGACTGAGCACTTCCCAGGTGCTCACCGTAGGGTAGTCAGTGTTCTGATTAGGGGCGTGACCTGGAGAATCGGGGGAAATGGCAGTGGATGGGACAGTCCCTGTTCCAGACAGGTTCAGGCTGCCGCGCCCAGGCCATTTCTGTTCAGCAAAGCCCTGCTACAAATCCCAGCCCAGTGCGTGCTGGACATCAGCCACCAGCAGGGCAAGTCACACTGCTGCTTTCAAGAGGTTTTTCCCAGATTGCATGCTCCTGCCGTGAACTCTGCCCATAACCTGTTCCTGCTCTGAGTCTGGGCTCAGCTTGTTCCAGCGCCACACCTAGTGTGGCTCTGAACTTGTGCACTGGAATCAAATATTCAAAAGCACAATCACAGACTTATGTAGCATAGAGGTATACACTTATGTATACTATTTATGCTTACTGCTTAAGTCTATGCTTAGGTTTACTACTAAGNTGTACCCCTGTAGGGATCTGTGGTCAGACCTCCACTTCAGATGACCCAGGGGATGGTCACAGTATACTGAGGTCTTCACACCAGCACGACTTCACGGGAGTGTGGCTTAGCTGGAAGCTTGCAGCACACCTGTGTGTATGCCTGGTTTCATGTGAAGGACAAATCAGATGTTAGGAAGCCAAACTCTAAAGATTCTGTTACAAAAAGACATAGTGTGGTTCTGTTTTCCGTGCTAGAACCTTTCCTTATTGTTGCCCCGGCTCCTTGAAACTTTGTCAATCAGGAAAATAAAAGATCGTTCTCTCTTAGGGAAATCCTGGAAGGAGCCAGGCTGTTTTCTGCTCCTGGGCTTCCATGGGTGTCATTCCCTCTGCCTGGGAGCTGGTCCTCTGTCCTCTGCTCCCTTCATCTGGTTGCCTCCTCCTTGGTTTACAAATTCCTCTCTTTATAAATCCATACCCCAGGTCATCCATCCTCTTTCCTTGAGGGGACCTTTCCTGACACCTCCTCCTGAGTTCATTAGAGTCTAGCCTTCCCCATCTTTTCATGTGGTCCTGTCACCCGGCATTTATACCTCATGACACAGCTGAAATGGCAGCTGTCTGGGTGTTGGTGTGAGTCTTTGTTTGGTACGTTGCCCCATTTGACTTTGATCTCCCTAGGGAGCAATTATGCTCATTTTGTCAGAATCATAGCCCTAATGCTGGGCACTGAGCTCACAGTAGGCAGGCATTCATACACAAATGGATGAATGAAACTGGGACTGCAACAGGAAGGATTTGGGTCAAACCTAAAGGCGAATGATGCTTTTGAACTGTGGTGTTAGAGAAGACTCTTGAGAACCCCTTGGACTACAAGGAGATCAAACCAGTCAATCCTAAAGGAAATCAGTCCTGAACGTTCATTGAAGGACTGATGCTGAAGCTGAAGCTCCAATACTTTGGCCACCTGATGCGAAGGACTGACTCATTGGAAAAGACCTTGATGCTGGGAAAGATTGAAGGCAGGAGGAGAACGGGCAACAGAAGTTGAGATGGTTGGACGGATCACCACCTCGATGGACATGAGTTTGAGCAAGCTCCGAGAGTTGGTGATGGACAGGGAAGCCTGAAGTGCTATAGTCCTTGGGGTTGCAAGGAGCCGGACACAACTGAGTGACTGAACTNTGAGATGGTTGGACGGATCACCACCTCGATGGACATGAGTTTGAGCAAGCTCCGAGAGTTGGTGATGGACAGGGAAGCCTGGAGTGCTATAGTCCTTGGGGTTGCAAGGAGCCAGACACAACTGAGTGACTGAACTGAACTGAAGGGAGAACAGATCAGGATGGAAGGCTCTGTTGCCATTTAGTTATATAGATGGCTATGATGAGGTGGCGAATATTTCTGGGAGACGAGAAAATGAACAGTATAGAATCATAATGTCCTTTTCAGTGAAAGTTTCAGAGGCTCAGACGGTTAAAAAAAAAAAAAAATCTGCTTGCAATGCAGGAAACCCAGGTTGGATCCCTGGGTCAGGAAGATCCCCTGGAGAAGGGAATGGCAACCCACTCCAGTATTCTTGCCTGGAGAATTCATCAACTCAATGGACAAGAGTTTGAGCAAATTCCAGGAAGTAGTGAAGGACAAGGAAGCCTGACATGCTGCAGTCCATGGGGTCGCAAAGAGTTGGACATGACCGAGTGACTGAACAACATTGTTCTTTTCAGTGCAAGGCTTTGCAATGTCATTATTGCATTGATAAAATGTTGGTGGGAGGACTTGAGTTGGAAGAAAACAGTATTTACATATAAACAAAGAGAAAACACAAGGCCAGGAGCCAGGCTGTGTCTACACTTCTTAGGTAAAGGATGCCTTGTACTGTAGAGCATCTATCCATCCATTCAAGTTCATGTTCATTCAACCAATGTTGATAGAGACCTATGATGTGCCCACTCTCCTCCTAGACATGGACCAGGGTAGTGATAAAGGGAAAGGGGAGGTTTGCACCTTAATGGAGCTTCTTGTCTAGAGGATGTAACAGAAAAAAATAAGAAAGAAATAAGCAAATCTGCATATATAATAATTTCAGGGAGCATTAACCACTCAGAAGAAATCAATAGAAGACAGTGAAAGGATAGAGAAGGAATACATAGGGTAAACAGGAGATTGAGAGCAGGGTGGTGGGAGATGAGATACTATGCATTTTCATGATTAAAATGCTTGCTGCTTATGAAATTCAAGCAAGAAATGTCAGCATTCCTAAGGAAAGTAAGACACATGTCCGTATACCCTGAGAGATGAATGGCCTAATTACCGCAGAGGATCTTAAAGCAACAATCTGATGTCAAGCTTTGGCAATAGAAGCACAAACAGGGCCCAGTCCGTGGACCATCCCTGTGTCTTGTGAAGCTTTCTCTTGGGACCTCAGGCCTCCTGCTCCCCTAAGAGGCTAGCATTTTGCAGCATTGCTTCAGCAGCCTCCCCTCTCTCAGAGGGACCTTTCTCCTCGTCAAACCTGTTTCATTCCTGAGAAACCAGACTCCTCCCTTCTTCTGCCCCAGTCCCCCTCCAGATGCTTGAAGGCCTTGAGGGGGCAGCAGTGGGCAGGGCTGCTGCCCAGAATTCCCGGTTGGGACTTCAACTTTCAATTCAGGGGGTATGAGGTCGATCCCTGGTTGCGGAACTAAAATCCCACATGCCTCACAGCCCCCAAAACCTCAAAACATAAAAGAGACAATATTGTAATAAATTCAAAAGAGACTTTTTAAATGGTCGATGTAAAAAATAAATCTTGAAAAATCCCTAAACAGTTTCATAGTACCTGGGAGCAGACCCAGCCTACCTTACAGATGTGACAGAGGGCTCAGCCTTGAGACGATATTGAAGGAGAGGCAAGCAGGGTGGTCTCTGAGAAGCTCCAGGAGGCGGTTAGAACTGCTTCCCACTCTGATGTACTAAAGTCAGCTACACTCAGAGAGGTTAGGCAAACTAGCCAACATCACGCAGCTAACATGTAGGACAGAATGGGAGTGAGGACCAGACCTTCTCTCATCAAGTCCAGAGCATCTTCGCTGACTCCATCCCACCTTCATAATCATGTGACCTGGCATCACATGGGCAAGGTTCCTAATTTCACTCAGTCCTGAGCTTCTTAAGAACTTCCCTGGTGACTCAGACAGTAAAGAATCTACCTAAAATGCTGGAGACCTGGGTTCAATCTCTGGGTCAGGATGATTCCCCTGAAGAAGGGGATGGCAACCCACTCCATTACTTTTGCCTGGAGAATTCCATGGACAGAGGAGCTTGGAGGGCTACTGTCCATGAAATCACAGAGACGGACATGACTGAGTGACTAACACACACTTGAGTTTCCTATAAAATAAAGCTGATATTAGGACCTACCTCTCGGGATGATAATGAAAACGTGTGTAGCTGAAACAGGGAGCGTGGACCAGGGGAGAGTGGTAGGCTGGCACAGGGTTATGGGGGGCTCCTCTGAGCCTTAAGAGTCTGGGCATACAGAGTTCCTGTGGACCCCAGAAAAGGGGATGGCAGTGGGACATCCCTCAGGGGCTTTGGACCACCACAGTCATTAGCAACTGGCACAGCCATCATCTGATATTTCAGCAAGAGTTCCGAGCCTGCCACCTGATCTGCCCAACTCACTGGGTGTCGTCAGGATGGAAGGCAGTCATGAAAGGCCCCAGGCAGTGCAGCGAACATCCCAAAAGCAGCCCCGAAACTGGCTCAGTCTCCCCTGAGAGGCGGGACCCAGAGAGCTGGCCCCACCACACAGATGCACATGCCTGACCACTTATTGTGACCCTCATTCAAGGAAAGAGTCTCTTTTTCTTGCCCAAATCCCTCACGCTGCAGCCCAAGTCAGTCTCCTAGCACTTTTGATTTTTAAGTACAGACCAAATCTGGAAGCTTTCTAAAGTCCTAGGCTGCAAAGCACAGTCCAGTGGGATGGGAAAGGAGGTCGTGAAGTGGAGAAGTCCTGAGGCATTGCCCTTCCTTGGTAGATGCCCCACTAGACAGTGCCTCTGCTAGGCTCACTCCTGCCCTGTCTGCTGGTGAGCCACCGCCCATCGTGGTCCTTCCACTTTAGTAAGAGGCAAGAGAGATGGAGAGCAGAGAAGCAGAGCCCAGGTGCCTGCCAGGACCTGCAAGTAGGAACCCCAGAGTCCTGGTCCCCACTGTGCAGCTCAGAAGGGCCATGTCCACTTCCCTCTTATCCTTTGCACCGGCTCTGCATTAGACCTCTGCCTGCAGATACAGACTCAGCACAGTGCCCTGGAGAGATGAACCCAGACAGCTATGATGAATGTGACCAGGGTTCGAGCAGCTTCCGTGGCAGCTTATCATAGAACACACATAGAGGGTTCTTTGGGCGTCCCCGGTAGGTCAGCCGATAAAGAATCTGCCTGCAATACAAGACTCTGATTCGACTGCTGGGTCCGGAGGCTCCCCTGGAGAAGGGATAGGCTACCCACTCCAGCATTCTTGGGCTTTTCTGGTGGCTCAGACAGTAAAGAATCTGCATGCAATTCATAAAACCTGGGTTCTATCCCTGGGTCGGGAAGATCCCCTGGAGGAGGGCATGGCAACCCACTCCAGTACTCTTGCCTGGAGAATCCCCATGGACAGAGGAGCCTGGCGGGCTCCAGTCCAGGGGTCTCAAAGAGTTGGACACGACTGAGTGACTAAGCACAGCCCAGCACAGGGGGCTCTTTGCCTCAGGCCAACTAATAGGTTTGTGCTGTTGGGATATAAAGATTGAGGACAGCAAGGGCCAATCATGGCAGCTCACCCCAGCACACTCAGGAGCTTGACTTAGCCTTACAGAAGAGGGGAGCCTGTGTCCTGCAGGAGTTAGTCAGGAGAATGACCTCCACACTTGGGTTACCATGGGCCCCAGTGCTTCAGCTGTCAAGAAGGACTCTGAGCATTGCCTCTGTCCATCCACCCTCTGGTGCCCTGCTCCCCCGGACCACTTGCACTAGCTGCCCCCTGCATCTGGGCAGACCCAGGTCTGCCTGAAGTGGGAGGAATGGTGTGGCCATCCCTGTGGATGTATAGACCCCAGGATGCTCTGTTACATCCTCTCTGGAGGATGGATTTAACTGTGAGTCACGCTGACAGGAAGACCTGAGGTTCGGGACATCTGGGCAGGTTGGGAGAAAGCAGAACTCGGGAGAAAGCAGAACTCGGTGGGGCCACTTAATCACTCATCTGGGCTTGACCCGTCCTTCGGCAGCACCCTGCCCAGTCCCTGGTCCCCTTGGCCTGGTGAGAGGGAGGACCAGCTCTGGTCACTGCCCCTCTGGTTTCCTGCAGTTTGGAAGTCCAGATGCCGGGTCTGCGGTCCAGGATCCTGGTGCTGTCTGTGTGGCTTCCTCGCCTCTTCATCCTGTCGTCCTTCTTCCTGAACTTTTGACACAACCTTGCTTCATGTCAGTGTGATTGTCAGCCTGGAAGTGTCAGCCTGCTTGGGGTGGGCTCTGCAACCTTGTTCTTTCTCTGGAACCTGCATACAGGCCCTGTTGCGGGGCTGGAGACCCCAGCTTCCCTTCTTATCCCAGGGCAGCTGGGCTGCAGAGCAGGGGGAGGAAGACAGAGCACAGCTCCGGTGGCCTTGGAAGCATGAGGCTCCTGGCAGCCCTGTGGCATGCCCTGTGCTGCGGGACAGGCAAGGCAGGGTCTCACCCCAGCCTGAGGAGCAGAACTGACTTTCCTCTGGGATCCAGCCTTGAAAGGAGCTGCCTGGGATTATTCCCAGAGAGGAATTGTCATCAAATGCCACTTTCCTCTGGTCCCACTCAAATGATTCCAGGATTCCCCATCATCCAGAGTCCAGGCCCTTCTGTGTTTGGAAATAGAATCTTTAATCTAATCTGACCAGTATCCTTAAACGAAGAGGAGGTTAGGAGAAGAGGGTGGGGGAGAGAAAGAGAGAGAATGGACCATATGAAGACACAGGAGAAGACAGCCATCTACAAGCCAAGGAGAACGGCCTGCAACAGATCTTTCCCTCATGGCCCTTAGAAGAAATCAACCCAGCCAAAACCTCGATCTTGGCCATCTAGACTTCAGGATTGTAAAACAATATATTCCTTAACTTAAACCCTCCAGTCTAGCCCTTCCTTATGGCAGCTCTAGCAAATGAATACAGATACTTTAAAAAGGAAAATGCGTGCTGCATGCTAAGTCACTCAGTCGTGTCCGACTCTTTGCGACCTCATGGACTGCAGCCCGCCAGGCTCCTCTGTCCGTGGGATTCTCCAGGCAAGAATACTGGAGTGGGTTGCCA
>SJYX01004695.1:0-11881 GCA_006410675.1 Oreotragus oreotragus
TTAGAACATAGGATCCCTCAGCTTCCAAACGAAACCTGCAAACCTCTTTGAGCCAGTTTCTTGTCATTTGGATAAATGTGTCTAGTGGCTTCACTCCTTAAGCGCTTGAACCATCACCGCTCCTCTCAACTCTTCTTGGAAATACTGGGAAGTGCTGAGGACACCATGGTCCCTACGGAAGTGCCAGCTGAAGGCTGGGGGTTTGGAGACTGGAGCTCGCACACCCCGGGTGGGACGACATGAGTGATGGAACCAGGGCGCTGAGCCCAGGGGCCCCTGCACCTCCTCCACTCCTCCCGCGAGGCACACACAGGCCACTTCTGACCTCATGGAAGCCCCTCCTGCCCCAGGCTCCACGACCTCCATGTACCACACTCCACTGCACTGACTGCTGGGGCAGCATCAGCACAGCCAAGCACGCCTCTGCGTGAAGCTCCATCACCCTCCAGCCCGATGGGCCCTCCTGCACCTCTCCTGGAGCCTCCATTTCCCCAGCTGCTCCGTGCTCTCAACCGTCTTCAGGACCCTTGCTCTCAGGATCTCATCGGTGTCTCTAGCTGCGCCCCTGCCCGGCCACTCCGGCTTAGCCTTCATCCACGCAACACCTTCAAGCAGGATTCCTGATGGTCCCCTCCAAGCGTCTCCATCACCACCCTCGGCACCGAACTCACTCTTAATGATAATAAAAATACCCACTAATACATATGTGCCTATTAGAGGCAAATCCTGTTCTCAACAGGAAACCTGCTTGTTTTTAAGGTCTTACAAGTTCTGCTCGGGGCTTCCTTTGTGCCCTAGTTTCTTAGGAAAGTTCCTTCAGTAGATGGAAGGAGCATGATCACAGGACAAGGTCCCAGCTATGCTCCCATCACAGACCTCCCACCTGTCGGACCACGGATGCTGCAAGTCTGCTCCTGAGCAACTTTGCCCCACCCCCACGAGAGCCGTGCTTCCTTCTCCATGAAAGGATCAGCTGATGGAGAAAATTCCCACAACTTCACACCCAGGAAAGAGAGCCCGCAGGAGATGCTGCCTCTCAAAACTGCAGCGGGGAAACTGTTCAAACACAACCTCAAGAACAGGCTTTGGCCGCAGATGCAGGGGGTCTGCGAAGCTCCAGTCCGCTCTTGCAGCCCGCCTCCACTCCACTCCAGCCCTGGAAGGCACTCCGCTGCCGGCCCCATCCCAAGTCGGTGAGCACAGTGTGGTGGCTGTGGACATGTGTGTCCCTCCATCCCAGCTGCGGGGGCGTCTCTGTTGATGGGCTCAGGCAAGCGGCTCAGTTTCACAGCCGTCAGGACTCCGGGTAAACACGCTTGACTGATTAATGATAACAGCTCTTAAACCCCACAAACGTTTCCAGTACCCAGAAATGTTTATTTTTTATACTAAATTAAATTCATTTTTCCTCTCACTCCCTCTAAGGAAAATGGTGACAAATTCAAACCCAGAGTGGCCTGCTCCCCTGGAGGTGGCCCTGTGCCATGACCTCTAAGCAGGCTCTGGTTTGGGTTTGTCTTTCAGCGGAGAGGGGGGTTGAAGGGCAGGAAAAGGGAAGTCCTGGGCAGCGCCCTGAGCCCACCTCTCAAGCAAGAAGGAACTTGATGAGTCTTTCACATTTACCCCGTACGTGGCGAGTAATTACCTAGACGCAAAAGAAGGAGCAACTGCCTTGTGCCAGACACCACGATGCTGGAAACAGAAGACATGGTCTCCACAGCTGACGACGGGAGGGTTCACGTGCCCAGAGCACCACCAGGCGGAACCAGGGCTTCACACGCGTCTCGGGTCCCGAAGCCCATTTCCATCTCCGCGTGTTTATCCGCACGGCCTCCGGCGAGGAGGGCAGTAATACACTCTGACTTATAAGGCGACTATCTTGTTTATGTGAATCATTCTGGTCTGGTCACTTTTCTGCTTTTGTTACCTCTTGGAAATCTATATTGGACTGCTAGACAGTCTTTGTGGTTCTTTCCATGTTGACCCAACCTGGCAGTTCCCACCAGCTGCGCACTGACCAGAAGACAGGTGCACTCGGACAAGCACGTTCCTCCAAGGACTGCCGGCCCCGCACGTCAGGCCTCTGTCTCTGGACTCAGGGACGGAGGAGCTGAGACAGGACGAGAAATTCAGATTTGGGGGAACATCATTTTAAAACATTGAGCTGAAAAAAGCCAAGGTGTGTCAGTCAATTTCTAAGGACAATCAGACATTGCTTTTTTAAGGTTTTTTTTTTTTAATTTTAGTCATTGATGAAATTGTGAAGGCACACACAGTTCCATATAAAATAGGAATATATACAGCTTAGCTGTGAATTATGATCTTCATGGAAAGAAGACACGTGACTTGCTGCTCAGGAAAAGTCATTGTAAATGTTGGGCAAATCTTGACATCTCTGATTTTTTTCTACATGTTAAGCACAGCTCTGGATTTCCTTCACTTCTTAAAGTGTGACTATTTCCTATGTTATGTTTACATGAGGAAGGCCGGCAAGTTGGACTGTTTGCTCCTCACTGAGCGCCCGGGTTCAGGAGCGTGGCTTAGCCAGACACTGCCCTGTGCTGGGTGCAGATGCAGGAGTGAGGGCAGAGGAACCGTGCGAATGTAGGACTTGAGCCAAGCTCTCAGCAGTTTCTGGGAGAGACAGATTGCGTTTCGTTTCTTGTCTCCCATCTAAACAAACAAACACTTGCCCGGATGTAGTAAATACGGATTCTTTGAGTTTAAGGCTCACTCTGGAAGGATTCAGGCCTTCCTCCTGGGCCTGGGTTCAGCACGGTGAACCCATGAGCTCGGAATGCTGGGTTCCCTCTCGTTCCTCAGAGCACAGCAGAAAGGCCGCCTCCTCCAAGAGGGCGCTCTGTGCAGGCTCTCCTGCTGCCTTAGCGACAGACCATCCTCTGCCCGACATGGCAGCCTTCTCTGGCCTTCGCCTGCGGGACACGCGGCCCTGGTGGAGACGATCTGCAGGCACCGAAGGCAGAGAGCTCTCCTGCCTCCTTCCTTCTAAAGACCCTCCTCTCGTGGCGCCTAGCTGACCTTCTGACGTTTGGTCCGATGAGGTCCCTGAAGCCGGGGCCGTGGGCCTCTGCCCTCCACAAGCCCACTGTTTGAACTTAGTGCAAAAAACTGGGAGAGTGACGTAGAGAATCCCGATCACGGTGAGGCAGTGCAGAAGGACGGGACCTCGTCTGCCTTTGCAGAAACACCACGCCGCCTGAGCAGTGCTTTGCTGCCGTAAGGATCCCGGACCCTCGGAGGTGATGACGGCAGCGCTTCTCTCTGGCTCTTGGGGTCCCCGTCCTGGCTGAGGCTCTGCTCCACCGAGTCCTCCCAGGACCCGGACTGAGGAAGCCATCTTCATCCAGAACAAGGCAGACGTCCTCCAAGAGGGGAAGGAGGGGGAAGGAGGGGACAGCGCCGGTGATGGCCATTCCTCCACTGCTGCCGCAGCTCCCCGGGGAAACAAGCCTGGGGAGACCAAGCCCGGGGGACGGGGAGCCCATCGCAGGGAGGGGAAGGCTGTCGCCCGCCACGACCTGTGAGAAAGACAAGCCACCAAAGCTACTCAGAAAGAAACTAGCCCAGCAGGCTCCCGCAGAGTTTACTGAAGACAGTCACTGTCCCGGCTGCCAGGTTCTAGGCCTCCACTTCTTGATCCATAAAATCAGTGGTCTTGAGTCGAGCTCGAAGACTTGCCACTTGGTTATGTGTTTCAGTGTCTTATCCAAAGGGCAAACACCAATGTCATTTCCGTATCTCACACCAAGTGTGGGGCATGAGGATATTTGCTGAATAAATAAGATCAACCTAACGAATAACACGGAGACGGCGCCGGCGCCCCGCTCCAGTCCCCTTGCCCGGAGGATCCCAGGGATGGGGGGCCTGGCGGGCTGCAGTCCATGGGGTCACAGAGTCGGACACGACTGAACGACTTCACTTTCACTTCTCACTTTCACACATTGGAGAAGGAAATGGCAACCCACTCCAGTGTTCTTGCCTGGAGAATGCCAGGGACCGGGGGGCCTGGTGGGCTGCCATCTCTGGGGTCGCACAGAGTCGGACACGACTGAAGCGACTCAGCAGCAGCAGCAGCAACGAATAACACGCTTCAGTGGGAATTCCTCAGATGACTTCCCTGATGGCCTCGGTCACGGCAAAGACGGGAGAGAAGAGGGAGAAGACACAGGGAAGTGGCAGCCGGGGGCCCGGGGTGCCCGGCTCACGGGACCCCCGAGGGCAGCTCCCTCCCCATAGGGCTGGGCCCCAGATCTCCCCAGGGCTGGGAACCGCTTCACTTACTAAATGGGAAGGCATATATCTGTATATACCTAGAGAGAGAAACTATTGCAAATGGAAAGAGGTTTCTTTTCTTCCCCTGTTTCTTATTTTGTGTAGGAAAACTGGGTAAAGAGCACACCACCAAACCATAAGCTTTCAATTATTGTGTAGGAAATGCTGCAGCATTGTGTGAAATGGGCATTCGTGACTTTACTGTGGAAAGGAAACGATAGCCTTTCGAACGTAACAAAATAGCTGATTCGCCAAGAAAATATTTCCAACAAGAAGGAAGAAAAGTTGCCCGTGCTGGGGTCTCCTTGGCTCTGTTGGTAAGGTGATGAGTAATCGGTGTCTAAAAGCTCTCCTGTATTCACGATATGTGCATGGTGTCCTTGCTTCAACAATGACAAAGCATCCTTCGCATTTCATGCTTTATCCTCAGCTGCAGAGACGGGCACAGCCTTCCACCAGCCCTGACCCACCTGTGAGTTCCCTCCTTGTTTTAACAACTGTAGTCCACAGGGATGCCTCCGCTATCGTTTCACCCCTTGTCGTAAGAGTAAATCCAGCGTGTAGATTCGCTCTCCATCGGGGGAGTGTGAAGGTGGCCCAAGGCTTTGGCGTGGGTTGAAATTAAATACAAGTAGATGCACAGCACAGATAGAGCCCGTCAAAATCACAGGGGCTGCTCTGAGAGCTCAGCCGACATCGTGTGGCTGGAAAGCAACCCTTTCTCTGTAACTGACTTCAGCATGCTGAGCTGCAAAGCTCCACACGCCGCGGCGAAACCTGAGAAGCGAGAGAGAGAGCCAGCGAGGGGCAGCCCTGAAGTCTGCTGTCTTCCAGCTCTCCGACCTTTAAACCAGGGACTGAGCCTCTCAGAAACGCACTTAAGGGGAGGAAGTTCAGCAGCATCGCTGTCTACCCCTCAGACACCTGTCCTCAGAAGAAGCTGGCCCTCGCTTTGGGGCAGGAAGAGCCCCAGAGCCCCGGCTCAGGATGCACCCGCGGGCTGCAGGCTGTGCCGCCACGGGGAGGCCACCCACCTGCCTGACACTGTGACTCACGAGCGTGTTCTAATTTTTACCAAGTGTCTGGAGCATGTCTGTTTCCAGGGGCTACTACTCCGTATGTGAGGGACAGTGAGAATGTTCAGGAAGCTTGGGCTTTAACACATAATGCAGCAGAACTTTCAAGTGTTCCTCCACCGCTACACCCACAAGCTGTGCAGCCTGGCAGCTCCCGGGCCGGGTGGGAGGCCGCCGGCAGCCCCAGCCTCAGGGCCCCCAGTGGCCTGCAGTTTTCCTTGGAGGCGGGCCATCTCTGCTGCCCCTTCCAGCCTCCTGCGCCGTGTCCGCGACCTTGCCTGGGGCGCTGGGACGGATCTCCTGCCACTTCCTGCATTCTGCACAAGCTCTAATTGAAAATTTGGGTGGCCTTGCTTATTTATTTTCCTGGAATGCAGTAGGTTATATTTTCATGGCATTTTCTCAGCAGTTCAGTGTTTCCATTTCAAACGAGGACAATGAGAAGAAAAGCCAGTCCCCGTCAGCAAAAGATGACTGTGCCCCATTTGGCTTTGCAGGACAGCGTTTATAAATTGCAACTAAATGTAAACCATCAGAAACGACTGTTTTTTTCAGGAAACTAAAAAGAGAAGTTGGCTTTCTCCTTTAAAAAAGAAAGAAAGAAAGAAAGAAAGAAAGAAAATCCAGTGATGGACTCAGTTACCAGAGAAGATGAACAATAAACAGAAGGTAAAATTCAGAACTCTTTGGTAAAACTCAACAATTGACTGTCTATGTCTGAATCTCCATAAGATACTTTGGCTCAAATCCTCTGTCGTGCTCATGCATGTAAGAAGGCTTCATGGCAGAACAGCCTGGCTGGCATGGGCATTTCTCTTTAGGAATATGAAGGCTAACAGTGGAATTTTTAATTTTATCAAGATGTTATCCCATGTTGTTCTAATAATCTACCACTGCTGTAAATTTTGTATTGCCTAATATTCAAAGGGGAATCTACTTCAATGAAGTTGTATAAAAACACAATGTTGGCAAAAATTGAATTATACACATGGCTTAGAGAATTTACACCTTAAAACTGACTTTCCATTTCATCCTGAATGTGTGTCTTTCAATTCTGAAATGAGTGTGCACACAGAGAGTGAATTTTTAACATCTGATACATTTTGCATGAAATATTTTAAAATCATAATTTAGAATAGTTAAAGACAAATACACATGTTAAGTAAATTAGCTAACGAAGACAAGTACTTTAATTTGACTCCCTGAAAGATGCCAGTTGAGGGTGAAAAAATTTTCAGGTTTGCGTCTTATGCAGGGCTGGTCTAGGTCGCTTTTTTAGTCGGGAGAGCTGCCTCCCCATGGTCTGTACGTGTTTCTGCCCCTGGTGTAATTGATGGGCACACTAGTCACATGTCAATTCACCTCAAACGGGACATTAATAAGACCTTTCCATGGAGCAAAACTGTCAAGGCTGCGATCTGAAAGTAAAATCTTCAAACATATCTGTGCTAATTAGTTTGGGCAACTGATATGGGAAATAAAAGTTTTCATCTGTTCATTTTAATCAAACAATCAATAACATTAAATTGCTATTCTGAGTTACTTTTTAAAAAAATGAAAAATAGTGCTAAACTGTCAAAAAAAAATCCACGTCAATGGCACATAAACTGTCAAAAAAATCAACGACAATGGCACATATCTTCACATGAAAATAAACACATGAAGGTGTCTGGCTGCTCAGGTGATCAAACTTATTAAAACTTCGCTATAATTCTTAAATAGAATTCCTTTTCCATATATATTTTGTCTTAAAATTAAAGGTGCTAAGAGAGGAAAATGTCTGCTTGGACTATGCAAATATTGCTGAAGTACTGATTCTGAATATACAGATGTGAGCTGAACAACATAATTACGGTTGTTCATGTGCTACTGATTATGCATTTGAAAGTCACTCTATAAGAAATGCTGTGCCTGTAATAATGGTAACACTTCATGTTTACACAACTCTTCATAAACTACAAAAGTATTTTTCAACATATGTAATTGAGGTTCATAATAATTCTCTAAGGCTTGCTTGTTTAAAAAGCACATTAAAGTATGTGCTTTAAGAAAAGGTATTAAAGGAAAGTAAGTTTATGTTTATTAAAAATACAGACATAGTAATGGAACCAAGCATGAAAATATTACCGTTTAAATAAAGAAGACACTTGACCCTGGATGGCCGTGCCAAACGTTAAGCCAATGTAGCTCTTTTGACCTTCTGAACAGCTTAGAAAACAGGCTGGCAGAACTTCACTAATTTGGTAAATTCAGATAAATTTTTAGGATTTTTTCTTTTCATTTCACTTGTTTTAATAAAATGTTAAAAAGAAAGCACATTATCCACATTCATATCATTTTTTCCAGTCGTGGTGTCTTCTCATGCCTGTCTTGTTGGGTAAATTAGACTTTTAAAGAAAATCAATGCCCTCGGATGCAGTCCATTAGGAGACTCGCCTTCTGCCGTTAAGTCAGAACAGAAACGGGAGAAGGTAATGCTCCACTACTTGTACAAAGTCTCAAAACTAACTTAGATACTTCTAATATTTCCCACTATCGTTTCCACTTTGCTGGAGTTAACGATAAATTTTAGCATGGCTGATGATTTCTTCCCTAGATGTGAAATGGCAAAATATTTAAAAAGCGAAATGTACTTCACAGGAGAAACGAGAAGCAAACCCCTGCTTGTGACCAGCCCTGCACTCTGTCTGGCAGAGAGCTGCTGCTGCTCCCTGAGGTCGGGCTGTACGACGCTGAGTATACTTTACAACTTGTGCGTTGACATAGTTCACAGTGGAATTTAGGAACTGCCCAGCAGACATTAATTCTGAAAATGTCTAAACTACTCCCGATAAAACTCCCAGCCTGGGCTGAGGGTTTCTACGGCGGGGGGGGGCTGTTACCTGCAGCGTGGACTCTGGGGGCACAGGCGGCCAAGAGGGTCGCGCAGAACAGAAAACTGAAAGCCTGAATACGAACGTCTCGTCTGTGCTTCCTCTTGGAATGTAACGACTCGGGCAGCAAATGAGGTGCACGCACACTGCTGGAGAACGGGGCTGCTGGATCTGGGTGTCATTTTCCGCGTCTGACATCCAACTGTACACACTGACAATTCACCTGATTCTGATCAGTTTATCCAAAGCACAAGGCAAAGCAAACCAGGTTGGTCCTGATTTCTTTCTCTTGAGAAAATAAGCTGGTTCTTCTGAACATTTTTCTGTAAGAGAGGCGAGCTGCAGCACACAGCTAAGAGAGCAAGACGCCTTCCAGGCTTCCAGGCCAAGGCTCCGCAGCGAGGGAGCAAGACCGAGAGCCGGAGCCCGGACCCTCCCAAGCGCGGCTCTCCAGTTACACAGCCTCCGACGCGCTCCAGAGCTGCTGGAAGCAAAGCACGGTTTACAACCTTCTTGTGATGAGGAGGTGGCCACAAAAGAGAAGGGTGTCAATTGCAGAATGTTTTAAAAAGTAGAACACCGCTGTCAGCCAGCATTCTTTTCACACACAAAGGATTCTGCCGAAGGCCTCAATTCACAGAAAAGATTAGAGAGATGCAAGGAAAATAAATATCTGAACTGTGATTGATAAGACAGGATGAGGCAGGTGGGTTAAGCCAGGCTAAGACAGTGGAATCTGCACATCCAATGCCTGCAGCCCCTGTGGCGCCCCAGTCCTCACTTCGGCATCCACAGGACCGGGCCTCCCAGGGCAGCCCTCCACTGTCTGTAGTCTTCTCAGCTGCTGATTCCTCCAAACTCAGCTTTTCATTCTGTGGGTGTGTGTGCATCTGTACGTACACACGTGTGGCTGTGTACACACACGTGTGCACATATGTGTGGGTGTGCTTGTGCACGTGCATACATGTACGTGTGGGTGTATGCACACATGTGGGTGTGCGTGTGTACATGTGTGGGGGTGTGTCCGTGTGCATGTGCATGTGCGTGTGTGTGTGTGCGTGCATAAATGAGGTGGCCTGAAGAAGGTGAAAGCCAAACCCCCTGTAGTCACTTAAGACTCTTCATTTTCTCAGAAGCGTTTGCTCTGCTGAGAAATGGAAATGGAGTGTGCAGGAGGGGAGGGCCCCATATGTGGACCCCTCTCTTCCCACTCCGTCTGATCCCCCATCCTTACTCAGCTGAGGGCCCTCGTCTGCCTGCCTGCTGCTCCTGCCTTTTCTGGTTTCCTAACAAGTTTTCTCTACACTATGAAAGTGTGATTTTCAGAAAATCAAAAGCCACAGGATATAATCAACAGCTGTGGATCCAAGATGAATGGTTTATGCAAAAGGGTTTAAGAAGCTGACACCTGCTGCTCCTGTCACTGGTAGGTTCAAGGTCACCACCCCTGCCCTCTGGGCCGCGCCCCCAAACTGGCCTTGAGGGGCTCCCTGCCGTCAGGGCTACAGTGGCCTGCAGAGGACTCAGCACCGGGTGGAGAGAGTTATGCCCCAGACGCCCACAGGGGCTGCATGTGAAGGGAGGTTTGATCTGTTACTCAGTAGTTGGTGACTATAATTAATAGTTAATATTATTAGCAATATTAATTTTAGTGTAACTATTACACGTATGTTAAAAAGCTAAGTCAGCCTAAATTCATATGCCAGAGTTACTAAAATGTTTTATTTTCAATTTTTTCATCTTTAAATCAGCTGCTTGTTTAGTCTTCTTAGAAGTGCAGTTCGTTAAAATGCTTCTACAAAAAGAACTATTTTTAATTTCCACTTTAAAAAATGTAAAGTTCCTAAAGGTTATAAAAGTTAATTTGCTGTTGCTGCTTAAATGCTAAGACAATATGAAATCTCACTGGGTAAAGGAGATAGCTTTGATTCCACAAAAGAGTTACCTGCAACCTATATTTTATAAGCAAGCCCAGTGTTCTAAATAATTTAGGTTCATAAAACGTCATGAAATATATAACATTTAGAGTAACTTAAAACTGTTTAACATGCAGTTATTAGATTCCTAATCAGGATAGGCATATAGTTTCAAAGCACGTTTGAGTGATTTGTTATTGTCCTTTTCCAAAAATAATGGTAATAATGTATATTTAATTGCAAATGTATTTTCATATGAAGCTTACCAAAGGCCTATATTTCTATGTCTCCATAGAGATCACAACAACGTGAATGTGTGTGCATATAATGTGGATATATATATTGCTTCCTACACGAATAAAGTTACATTAGAAAATTCAAAGGTTAATAGTGTATAGGTCACTCGCTTTGAAAGCAGCAAGTTTATCAGGGTTATTTCCACCCCTAACATGGCTTACATAACTATCAACTCAAACCTCACCAATATCCCAGTTCTTTACTTGTTTCCATTCAAAATTTGCTGATTTAAGTATGTTAGCATATGCTTGAAAAACAAGCAGGAGTCAGATTCTTCAGTGTTTAGCTGCTATTTTCTTATTTGTTAAATGTCTTCCCCCAAAAGAGTCTCTCAGGCAATCACTTTGTTTTGGCCTGAATTGTAAATATTTATGAAACGGGACCTGCACACAAAAAATACAAAGACGAAAAGCAGGATTTTCCATTTATCACCCTCGCCTCCCACCAATCCAAAATATATGTTTCTTATTTTCCTTTTGAAAAATAAATCTTGCAAAAAAAAAAAGCATAATTATAATGTCTTTAATGGCAGATAAGCTTAATTCACAGAAACGAAGAAAGGATGTGCAGGAGAGGAGAGCAGCACCCGGACTGTGAGGCGCTGCGTCAATGCTCGTTGATCTGAAAGTGAGCTCGGATGCTGCCAAGTGCTCGTACAGAGAGAGTGTCTGCATCACTGGTTGGACGATCAGTTTCGTGCAGAAAATAAACTTTTGAAGGTGCTTTCTAGAATTCAACTGCCTCTAGCATCTGTTAAACATAGATATCTTAGACATCTAAAAAAATTATTACCAGCTCTATTGAGGTAGAATTGAACACAAAAATCACACATATTTAATGTATACAATTTGGTGAGTCTGGAAATTAGACATCTTTAAAGGAAAGAGTGTGATGGTGTGTGAACCAAGCAAGGAAAGCCACGTGAACATTCTGTAAGTATCGGAGATAAACCAGAAATTCAAAAAGCTTGCCTCTGTTTGATGTAGGACACTGCCTGGTCTCATTCAGGAAGACGGTCTCGATTCTTTAAGAATTAATTTTTCTCCATTTCTCTTAAAGTATGCCAACACCCCGGGGGGCGGGAGGACCAGACGGGGCTGTCCAGCAATGCACTGTGCGCTTTATTTGGATGATGTTCCACTTTACATTACAGTTTCTGGTCTGAAATTATATTACCAGAAAAATTGCTGCCAAATTTAAAGTCAGTCACTAGCTGGGCTTCCTAGGTGGCTCGTTGATAAAGAATCTGCCTGCCAATGCAGGAGATGTGGTTCGATCCCCAGGCAGAGAAGATCTCGTAGAGAAGGAAATGGCAACCCATGCCAGTATTCCTGTCTGGGAAACCCTATGTTCAGAGGAGCCTGATGGGCTCCGGTCCGTGGGGTCGCAAAGAGTCAGACAAGCTGCAGCAACAGCAGTTGGCAGC